>VWYH01000624.1:962918-1056411 GCA_013399365.1 Pampusana beccarii | reverse complement strand
AACCAAAAAAAAAAGGGGGGGGGGAGGGAGGGGAGAGAGAGAAAAGTACCACATGTGATTGTTGTTCACAACTGTACAAGTCACAGGAGGTCGCCCCAGGAGTTACCGTCTCATTCACAGTAGTAAAAACTCTACCCATAGTTTTTAGGCTGAACCCCCCCCGCATCCCTCCCCGTCCTCGGGGACCGCGCAGGAATCGGCTCGTCCGCAGCAGCCCACAATGTGCAACTCCATCCACCTCTGTAACAAGGCTGGAAAGAGAACAAAACCAACCCTACCGACAAAACAAAAAAGATTTAAAAAAACCCACCCTAAATGTAGAAATGAGTCTGTTGTACACGGGAAGGAGGGAGGGGGCCGGTGCCCCTGATCCCGCCAACGCACACGCTCCTTCCTTCTTCTCTTTAAAACAAAATATTGAATTAAAATAACCGAGGCGGCCTGCAGGGCCGGAGCGCGGGCAGAGCCCGTCCTGCGCGGGGAGCGCCGAGCCCCCCCCGTACCATCCACACCAAGTAAACATGGACCCGAACTTGCCTTTTTTTTTTTTAAAATTTTTTTTTTTTTTTTTTTTTCCTTTTTTTGTCTGTCTTTGGTATTGTTTTCAAAGTTGCTAGAGATGCATAGACACCTGAATGAGGAACTGAGTACAGTTTCCAGGGAGGAGGAGATTATTTGGGAAGGTGGTTGGTTGCGTTTCCGATGGGTTTTCTTGCTCGGGGTGCTCAGAACCGTTGGGAGCAGCGGTGCCCGTTTCCCTTCCCTGCTCACAGTCGCACCCAGAAGTGCCCGAAATCCGTGTTTCTCACAGAAAAGCGTTTTCTCCCATCCACGGCTCTGCATCTCAGACCGGTGAGCGAGAAGGGGCGTGAAAAGGAACGGGAACGTTGCCGCCATCCTCCAGAGTGAATCCTCTTCTTTGTCTTCACTTGCGCTGTCTCAGTACATCTTTGGATAGTTTTCTTTCCTTCCCTTTATACAGTTTTTTTTTTTTAAAAAAACAAAACAAACCAAAAAGCAAATGCATCCAAAAGAAAAATATAAACCCCTCCCTTCCTCACTCCGCTGCCTGCGCTGCCCAGGGAGGCTCCTCCGCTCTCTCAAACCGCGTTACCTTCCGCCCGATCTCGGCTCCGCGGTTACGACGGCGGCTTCGCGGCGTCGCCGATGCCGGCGGCGATGGGGGGGTTCCCGTTCTCCTGCTTGGGCGAGACGCGGCTGGCGGAGGGGAGCCCGAACGGGGAGGCCATGCTGCCCGTGGACGCCGGGCGCAGCTCGGCCGCCGGCACCTCCCGCTCCGGGGGCCGCAAAGCGGGGGGCTGCAGCGGGAAGGCCATGGGGAAACCGGCCATGTACAGCACTCGGCCCACTCGCTTGGCAACCTGTGGAAAGAAGGAAAAATAAAATAAATACGGGGGCAAAAAGAAGGATGAGAATGTGCACAGTCTTCAGAAACTTGGAGAAACTGCATTTTTCATGCAGCAGGCCCAGGTTCTGTACTCCAGAGTACAATTAAACTGTATTTCCTGAAAACAAGAGTTTCAGTACAAATAGGAGGCCTTGGTACATGTTTTAAGCTTCAATGGTTGTTTGCTGTTACCATTATCTACAGTCACTGAATAAAGCTGTAGCTAAATGGAAAGTTAAATGTATTCACGAGGTGTTCATGTCCAGATCTCATTATTTGCAGCCTCTCAGAGAAAGCAAAAGTCACTACAAGTAGCGCTGTGCCAGAAACTGGTTTCTTGACCAACAACGTTGCTTCAGCACGCGATGAACCAGTTCAGGACAAACTGCAGATACAAGAGCTGAGGAACATCCTTGGAATTAAGAGCAAACATTCCCAATCCACCAAAAAAACCCCACACCACCTTTGGGGACTTACCGGGAAGGTTTTTACCTAAGGGACGCTCTGTTCTGCAGTAGCGCATCCCAGCTCTGTTTTATTTGGCACCTGCACCACAGCCCAGCTGGAGCTGCAAGCTCTGCCCTCGCTCACCTCTCAAGATAAAGATGTGCCGGACTTGCACCTTTTTTATGGCCAACTATGGGGACTTAGAGCCTCTTTACCTGCACAGGACACTGCACCGTGTGCACGTCTGAAGAGCAGGAATCGCTCTTAATGGGAGCAATGGGGCTGGGAGAGAAAAAGCAATATCCATTCACAGAACGGCTGCTGTGAGCTGCTGAGGAGAGCAGGCCCCGCGGGCTCGGCCGCTGCAGCGCCCACCAGAACCGCAGCCCCTTCGCCTCCCAGCGAGGGCCAAAGGCCCCGCCACTTCCCAGCACCTACGCAGCTGGTTCGCATTTACGCTTAAACAAAAACACGGGCTTGTGTGCAAACCAGACAACCGCGGCATTATTCAGCAACATCAGGACTCTGCTCCCCACAACCCGGCCTTATTAGAGAGCTTTAAACACTATTGATTAAATCGAAGCAGGGTTTTTCTAGTTTCAGCCCGTATCTCATATTCCCCCCCCCACCAAATCCGACCTAAGAATGTCTGTGAGCTATTTCGTGTTCCCTAAGAAACATGAGAGTTTTATTTCCTAGTGAATTGACCCACAGGGAACACTTGCCCACAGAACCTTTTTATTAGAGCCCTCATAAACAGTGAGGGCTGTAGGGAAAGTAGTAAAGTCGCTCTTACTGTTTTAACATAATGTAACAAATGTAGAGTTTGTGGTTCCAAAGAATGTTTATCAATACGGTGATAGGTGCTTTATATAAATAAATAAATACATACATATATACACACACACACACACACATATATATGTGTGTATATATATATATATATATATATATATATATACACACATACATACATGCCAGAATAGTTACTGTCTGTGCAGCCCATGTCATAGCTATTTGTGTGACATAATCCCTCAGGGAATATAACAGAACAGCCTGTTCTTGACATGTGTCAGAAACTATTTTCTGATTATTAAATGGGGAAGAAAAAAGACAAAATAAACCAGTGAAGATGTCCTAAGATTGGGGTCCAACCGAGGGCAGGTGGAGGCCACTGAACTGGAAGTCACCGTGAGCACCAGCTCGGGAGCGCCGAACGGCAAAGCAATGTTAGGAAGACAAAGCTCTACAAGCAGAGACTTGGGAGCCAAGTCACAGAAGGGGGAAAAAAATATTTTGAGATGGAGAAGCATCGTTATAAGGGCACAACAGCAAACCAGAGTCCCATAAAAAATACAGAGTCCCATAAAAGAGAGAACTTGACTAAATCAACAGAGGCAAGTAGGATTTCTACTTCCAATGTATCAAAATCCCAGTGACCAGCACAAGTGGGGCTGGGGTGGCCCGGCCCATCAGCAAACCAGGGAGCTGCGACCGGCAACACAGCAAAATGGTACCGAGGTCTATTAGCACAGCAGAGAAGGGAAAGAGCTGGTCCATTACTCACAGGGGAGGGAAAGTCATCAAGAGATGATGCTGAGATGCATTAAATGCATTTGTGCTTCAAGCCTCGCTACAAAGAACTGCCGGGAGCCGGCGAGCTCTGAGGAGAATGAGCAGCAAAGGGACTTGGATCCAGCCTAGAAAAAAAGGCGCAACTGGTTCCTGAGATGGCTTTAGTGTTTCAGTACTTTGGGATGGCCATTTTTAGGTTCAGCTGATTTGTTACGTGACCGGTTCCAGATGAGGATATAGAACATTTTGGAGAACAGATCAAGCTTTCTTGAAACCAGAACTACCAATAAACAAACAATTATTGCTTAATAAACGGCATTCAATAAACCAGGTCTCTGGGCAGCCTTATTCCAGCCGGGGACAACTTTAAACGGCGCCCCTTGGTGCAGCATGGGAAACGTTCCTACCTGTGACCTGATCTTGAGCGCGGGCCCCAGTTTCAGCCCCATGTTGTTCAGCAGGTGCTCCTCGGTGAGCAGCGGCAGCGTCTCCCCGTCGATCGCCTGCTCTCGGAATACCTGCAGAAAGCAGAGCGCCGCGGAGGGTGAGAAACGGGCCGGCGGCGCCGCTGCGCACAGGGCGCCGTAGAAGAGCTCAAACGCCAAGTGATGAAGCGGGCCCCTTTATTACCGATAAACTAAAAATATAAATTAATAAGAAAACACGGGAGGTTTATACAATCACATATCCACGGCTGGGAGCCAACACGTAAAAAGGAGACGTGGGAATGTGAATTAGGGCTGGTTGGGCCAGTTTGGGTAAATCCTTTTCTTTTCTTTTTTAAATGCTGGGATGGGGATTTTTTTCCTCTGGGAATGTCCCCACACCAAAAGAGCTGATCTAAATGCACCACGATGAGCAAGCACAGCTGAGAGCACGTGAGAACAGATTTGAGAAAGGAGACCGACATTCCCTGTCCCAACTCCAAAAAGGGCAGAAGACACAGAAGAAAAGAATCTAAGTTTTGGCAAATCCTCGGTCACTCACACTTGTGTGGATATTTGGAAAAAGTTGACCCAAGCAGACTTCAAAAGTATTTGCAGTCTTCAGTGAGGCAACTGAAAAGGAGCAACTGGCTTGTTCGTGTATTTCCTTCTCAAAGCTGCTAATTTCCCCAACAGTCTCCAGGCAAAACACACACACAGATCTGTGGAGCACATCTGCAGGTTAGATGGATTCGTGTGCAACACACCCGTTCACATTCTTTTTTTGCCTCCTTTGCCTGTCGTTCATTAGAACCATTCCTAGAACGCAGGAGCAGCTGGAGCTCGCAGCCCCTTTTTCCCCAACACTTTTAGCCACCCGGACTAATCCATATTGCGGTGCCACTGCGCTGAGCGCGGTGGCCAAACGGTGCCATTAAACGTGGCCGTTCCGACCGAGGCAACGGCGTTTCAACAGCTCCCATTGAGAGCCAAAGTCTCTTACCCCTTCCCGGTCGGTTGGGTGGAGCAGAACCCACTGATCTCCAAACCAACAACAGGGCCGTATATAAGGCTATTATATCATCATATAAAATTGCACTTTGACACCAACACGTTCTAATACACCCAGCCACGCGAAACTCTGCTGTTTTAACGCATTCTTAAGGACAGAAAAAATTACTTTGTTTTGCCTCTATCTATTTCAAATGACAGGGTCACGCAAGAGTTTTCCACCTAATATGTACTGTGTTACAAAGGTTAAGGTCTGGATACGTCGCCTTATTGCTCCATTCTTCATATCCCGGGCAGGGCTGCGCTCGCACCGGCCTCCCCTGGGTGTTTATTCTGGATGTACAGGCTCAATACGTCAAGAGGAAAGCGCCATCACTGGGTGATTTAGCCGGCAGGTCCTGGACATGTCAGTCGGCTGCCTGGTTTTTCTTACTAAACCAAACCTCCCTTTTTTGTTTTTTTACACCCAGCTCATACTGAATTCTCGCCCAAATGAACCGGCTGTGGGGCCTGATCCTGCCTCTCTATACAATGGCTCATGCACAGCATCATTATCACCAAATACTAGGGCAAGGGAGGAGGTTTCACTTCAACAGCTTCTTTCTCGGGAGCAGAAGGTGGCCTGGAGCCGTCCCCTTGTGCAGCGCCAGCTCCCGGAGCCAAAGCAGCTGAGCTTTGCAAGTGTTTTTTACTGCCGGACTCCCCCCGCAGAGCTGCTCACGACTGCAGCACGCGTTTCTGCTCTTTGACCTGGCAAAACTTACCACACCGATTTCTTTTCCTTCCTCGGAAGCCAACGTGGCTGGGAGCCAAAAGCCTCTCTTTGCTCGGCGCTAAAACCCTCTACAAAAAGCCTTACATTGCAAACAGCATCCCCCTCGGGTGCCCCACGGGTCTCGATCCACGGCAGGGCCAAAGCTGAATATTGTCAAGGGCTGAAGTCAGGAATGGCAGCTCTTGTTTTTGCTGAAGTTTTCTTGTTGGTCTGAAACACATTTCGAAATACGCAGCGCCCCACCGAAGCCTGGCGGGTTCTGCTGGGGGGAGCAGCGCCAGGATCCCCGGCAGCCGCGGGGCCGGAGAGCAGAACACGCAGCTCAGAGCCACGGAGCGGGGTCGCCCTTCAACGCTGGCGTTTTCACAGAGTAAAGAGCCTGTTAAGCGTGTAACCGTAGCGCTAAAAACGCCTCATCCCTTAAGCCGCGTGCTCCCCACGCAATGCAACCCAGCAAGGCCACGACAGGAGGCTGTTTACAGCGGCTCCCATTATCGTAAAACACTGTGTTTGCAATGCACTGATTGCCGAAGCTCTGTCTCAGCGAGCTATTGATTTCCTTACACCGGGAGCTGGCACAGAAGGTGTAAACGGATGATCCTTCTGCAAGGTGGTTGTGCTAAAGATTTCTGTGCGTTTCCTACCGGTCTCACTCAGAAGCTTCCAGGCAACTCTGATCTTCATTCCCCAGCGCAGGAATGCAGACCAATTGCGATGTATTTTGGGTTTAGAGCCTTTTGCTTGAGCTCTGTGCAACACGCGCTGCAGCTCACACACGTACTCCTGAGCCCAGCACCCGGCCCCTGAGCGTCCTCACTAAACCCAGCTCTACAGCTCAGACCTGATGCTTCTCCCATCAACGTCCATCCGTCCACCATCTTTTGTGAACCAGTTTCCTTTCCCTCCCTCTCTCCATCATCAGAAATGGATCCTTCTGTCCGCACATCATGACCCTGATCCAGCCCCAAGCGCAACCCAAATCTCAGCCGTTCCTCTTGGGGTTATCACCTGTTCCCCATCTCCACCACAAGCATTCGCTTTCCCAAATGCTGCCTCTTGCATGCACAGCAGTTTGCTCCAAAGCAGCACTGGTTTTACAGGTGGTTTTAACAAAGCACGTTGTGATGGGATTAACATCATGGTTAGGGAGCCAGGAAGGACAGATTTTAGATTGAAAGCACATTATCCCGTCACCTGAGCAAGAAGAGGGAGGTGTGGGGTAATTCCAAGTTTCCGTTTCCCCATCCCCTCTGGAGGGATGCAAAGATACGAACCTTTCCCCACAGCACACAACCGAATCCATATAACCTAAAGGGAATGGCTTCCCTCGAGCCAGATGCACAGACCACTCTCCTCACCGCGGTCGCAGCAGAAGGGGGTGCTGAGCTTCACCCTGCCCAAAACGGGCGGTTTGGGGACGAGTTCTGGGAGAGGAGATCTCCCTAATGCCAACTAACAGACAGCGAGGGCCACGGGGGGAGAGCAGGTGGATTTTTAGGGAAGAGATTTCAGCCTGGATGTGCAAGCACGGCTTTGTGCTCCAGACAGGGAAGCTCCTCTCTGGAATCCACGTGTCCGCAGAGCTCGGCTCCTGCTCTCCTTCCTCCCCAAGACCTGTTCTCGGCCTCCGACGTCTCTGCTGAAAGCCCGGACTGTGCTGAGCTCTGGCCCTTTGCCCCTCTCTCCGCTTTCCGTGCCCCCCAGGGCTCACCGCATCCCCTTCGCAAGGCTGCCCCAGACACTCAGGAATCTGCGCCTTCGCGCTTGCCGCGCTCTCAATGGGGCATTTATCACAGGCTCTAGCAGATGCGGGAGCCAAAAACACTGGGTTGATTTTTGTGTTGCACCTCGCGACCTCACCCCGAGCAGCCTTTGTGAAGCCCCCAGTACCGGTGGATGCTTCAACTCTGCTGTAACGAGCTTAAAAATCACAATCGCCATCACTCTGCAGGGTACGCACGGAGGTCACCCTGACGTTAGCCCGGGGACGGTCTCCCGCAGCCCCGCTCCCATTGGATTCTTTCCTTATTGCTACCCATCTGCAAAGCCCCTCACACACCTTCTCAGGGTCTTCACTGGCAGCAAGGAACTATTTAGCAATTCAGCAGAAAAAAAAAGAAAAAAATGAATAAAACCTTCACGCGCCGCAGGGCTCTGAGACGGACCTCCTAGCAGGGACAGCGCAAGTGAAACAGGCGCAGATGGGAGGCGCAGAACGGGGCTGTGCGGGGAGAACGTTCGTTCCTGCCGTGGTGTTCTTGAGGCTGCGAGATTTACCTGAGTGTACTCGGTGCAGCCGGCCAGGTTGGACACGAAGCTGCAGACGTCCTCCACCGTCCATTTGCTGATGTCCTCCAGCGCGGGGCTGTCCTCGCCGTCCAGAAACAGACCTCCCATGGTGCCTGGATCGCGAAGCGTTGGGGGGTAGGGAGGAGAGGAGGAGAAAGAAACATAAATCATTAAAATCCCACACGGACAACAACCAGCCTGCAATCTGAATATTTTTTTCTCTAGCCACACATTCATCTTTAATGACCTGTCAATTAAAGCGCTGGGCAGGGTCAATTCATAGGCCTCTTCCTCCTGGAGGTCTGCAGCTTAGAAAAGGGGGGCAGGGGAAAGGAAAAATCCCAGCTAATGCATTTCATGTGTTTAATGTTCTTCAGCTGAGGGGAAAAAAAACGGGGGGGAGGGGAGAGAAAATTAAAAAAAAACCCCAATCCTGAAGGAGAGTTGCTCCACACGCACCGCAAAGCGGAAAACTCTGCCTGCCCTGTGGGTTTCTTCCCCCAACCCTTCTCCCGGCTACGTGCTCCGAATGACAACGGGCTCCGGCACCTCTCCATCGCCTCGCCGGAGCCAGAACGGCCGCAGAACGTCTCGCTCTTTTAAAGCATTCATTTTCAGTCCGAAATACCCATGGCATCGGGCTGCCCCAGCGCAGGGCTGGGCTGGGCATCGCCCCCGGCCCCGCCAGCCCGGGGACACAGCGCGGCCCCCGGCCCCGCCAGCCCGGGGACACAGCNCAGGGCTGGGCTGGGCATCGCCCCCGGCCCCGCCAGCCCGGGGACACAGCGCGGCCCCCGGCCCCGCCAGCCCGGGGACACAGCGCGGCCCCCGGCCCCGCCAGCCCGGGGACACAGCGTGGCTCAGGTTCAAGCCCATGTGTCAATTCTCCGAAACGCAACAGCGGTTCAGGTCCCAGCCCTGTCAGGGATGTGGAGGTGATGGGTTCCAAAGGGCCCCCAGCGTCACCGGGGCCTGACAGCGCGGGGGGAGCAAATCGGACAGGAGGGGAGGGAGGAGCTGGAGAAGAGGCACAGAGAATAAGAAATGGCAAGAGAAACGCCAGCCGGGTAACTTGTATCTAGTGTAGTGTGTAAGAGAAAAAACATACAGAAACAAGTAATGAAGAAAGACTATAAAACACCAGTTTGGAAAAGAAAGGGATTGTTAACCTGTGCAACTCTTGCTGCAGGAGGTCACTGAGACCAGGAGGACATCTCTAGGGATGTGAGCATCCACAATTATAGTGTGTAAAGGAGTGTATGAGGGGTATAAACTGTTACGCTTCAGGGCGCAAAGCAACAAATTATCAGAAGAAAAGAAGTATTTCTCGCAGGGGTCTACCGTGACCAAATTATCTGTTCCATAGGCTTAAGGTTCTCCCCGATCAGCACCTGGACACAACCTCTTGCTGCGACGCCTTCGCTCCCGCCCACAGCAGGCCGGGCAGCACTTCTGCAAACACTGACAAGGTAACGTGGGACGCGACAAAACGGCGGTGGGGAGCACAAGGCCAGAGAACCAGGAGGGGCCGGCTCCCTGGGAAAACAGGCCAGGGCAGAGGCACGGAAAGAGCCAACAGCAAAGCCACACGCCGAGTTGATCGGCAAAGCCACCGGCACAGCCCAAACTAACAGGAAAAGGACAGGATTGGCAGAGGAAGTTATCATGCCAATAGGATGCTTTTAAAACAACAGCGGTCTGCACGAGCAGCGCTCAGACGCTGTGTAATCATTTCCAAAGCGTTTCCGCTCCAGCTTCCCGCTTCCCACCCTCCGCATGGATCCTGCGGCTGCTGCACCGCTGGAGCTGGCTGCAGCGCCCCCCCCAGCACCGAGACGGCCCTGGGCATCTCCATGTGCACCTCTCCATGTGCATCTCCATGTGTGCATCTCCTCANGCACCTCTCAATATGCATCTCCATGTGCATCTCCACGTGCACCTCTCCATGTACATCTCCACATGCACCTCCTCCACGTGCATCTCCTGCAGCAAGAGCACGTGGACCAGCCTCCCGTGCAGAGAGGACCAGCCGCTGGCTCCCAGAAGGGGATGAGTCCCTGGGCACCCACCAGACCCTTCGCATCCTCAGTCTCCACCAAATGGCTCCTGGGTGCAGCCACAGCCCCTCTCTACTCCAGGTTTGCACCTCGCTCTGCTCACTGCTCTGGACCAGCTCTGCCCGGCCCTGATGTGCTGAGCGTGGGGGGCTCCTGGGCCCCCCATAAAGCTTCAAATACTTTTGTGCGCCTGATAACAGTGAAAACGAGCGGCTTTCCGGCAGCTGGGCGCCCGTCGGCGCGGGATGCCGCGGCCGTTGCCAGAAAGCCACCGAGCGCTCTCCTTCCCCTCGCCACCCCCAGCTACCAGACAGATGGACACGAGCCCTCATTCTCATTCCTCCCGCATTCCTTTTTCCAGGAGACGAACTCACAGCTGCTTATGTTAAAATTCACAAAACGCTTCAAACGGCTGAGGGCTTTTTTTCCTTTTTTGCCATTTGAGGGCAGGGTTTTGCTGTCTCGGGGTGGGGGGTAATGCTTTTTCTCCTTTTTGGACGCGCGGCTGCAGCTTGGTAAATAGGAGAAGTGAAACTGAGCTCAATTATTCCAGGCACAGTCAATGCTCGGGCGAGACACCTCCATCTGCAGCCAGAGCAAGCGTCTCCGAGGGGATCTGCCCGTAACAGCCAACTGCTTTAAAATTAGGCACTTCCTTATTCCAAAAGCCAGCCAAGGATTGAATTGCAGCGACACAGCGCTTGGGAATGAATTCTGCACTCACCAGCCAGCCCCGTCCTCGGGTTTAACCTCAGGCTGGTCCGTCCCCCCCGGTCACGCTCGCCAGGTCCCCACCAGCGTGGGCAGAGATTTAGCCCAGATGTTGCGTTCACAGCTGGCAGGGATGCGGGGAAAGGCGTCGGGCTTCGCTCAGCCCCTCTCCAGCACACGGGTTCGCAATGCTGGAAGCTCACGGAGTCTGGATCAGCTGCAGGGCTGCTGACATCGCCCCGGAGCTGGGCTGGAAACTGCCGCTCCTACCAAAGCCTTTCGCCTCTTGTGGTTTTAATTCCCTTTGTCTCTCTGTGCCCCCAAGAGAAAGGATGGGAGAGGTCGAGACGCACACACTGTAAACCTGCTGGGTCCACCAGTGAGGGCAAGATGGGCCCCGCTCTATGGGAACAAGAAATATTTTCCATGTGCCCACACAGAGAGAAATACAATACGGCCAAAATATTTATCTCTGAGAGTTTGTTTTCCCATTTACACCAGGGAAAGGAGGCCTGGCTGGTGGAAATATTCTTGGGAGGGGAAAAGGTAAATACCAATACTTTGGGTTCTGGCCTATTAGCAATTTCTGTGTCACAGAACTTAAAAGCTAGAGGGTGGAAACCTATTTCCACTGAAGTTAGTGGCAAAACGGCCCTGTTCCCTGCAGAAAAGCCCAAAATCTCACGGTGACTGTGGAAGAGCTCAGCCCTGGAGCTCCAAAGGCTCAGTTCCCATTCGGTGTACTCAGCGCTCCTGAAGCCAGGGTCGATGTTCAGTGTCCCCCTGCCCTTCTGCACCCACCCCAGCTCTGCCACCTGCCTGAAGTCACCAGACGCAGGAACAACCCCAGCAGGACTTCTGCAGGACACAGTAGCTGATCACACGGTCCCTCAGCGCATCATCTGCAAAGAGTACAGGGCCAGCCCTCGGCACACTGCGTCCAGTCACTGGCCCTATGTAATTTTAAAGTCTCTGGAGCAGAAATGCTCCCGTCCTTCCTCCCAGCCCTCCTCGGGAAGATACGGCACCGTCTGCTCCATCTCCGGGCGGCTGCACCCCCCCACTGCTGCTCTGGCAGTTTGGGGAATGATAACAAATAGATGCCAAGTGGCTGGAAGGGACGCACCTTCTATTATAATAATGACATGTCACTGGGTCCTGCTGGACTGCGAGGATGCGTAAAGGGCAGCGTCTATTCCCTGCCAGGCCTCCTCTGTCTTGCTCTATGATAAATGATGGTCCGAGAGGCTGGTAATGGATTACGGAGCATTTCACCAGATGGGGCCCAGCGTGGAGGGACTGAAAAGAATCCATCGTCCCAGGCCAGTGTCTTGTAGACAGGTGTCCACATAAAAGCCCTCGCCACCCGTGCCCGCAATCCATTTATAATTTCCTTCCCTCCTCCTGATGTCCAGCTGCTTCAGAGGAGAAACCAAAGGCTGAAAGGGTCAGGGAGAGCAACCCAGTAAGAGAAACCTCTTCTGCAAACCCAGCAGCCAGGCTGCAACGGCAGACACGCGAGGTTTTGCTCCTGGCATCGCAGGAGACGATCCAGGAGCCAACGGGGAGGCCGGTGCACAAAGCAAACCCACTAGGAAGGGTTTACACTCCTATGGGTTTAATCAGTTTCGCTACCACTCTCCCCCGCGCACGCCCGAGAGGGCTCGGGTCACGCAGCGGCACCGCAAGCCTTGTGTTAATTGCTCTCCAGACTACGGATCGATAGGAGGATTTTAGCCTCCTGCACACTCCATCCTTCACCTTTTCCAAAGGACGGGGCCGGCGGAGGGCGGCGGGAGGAGGAGGAGGAGGGGAGCAAGGCTGCTGAAACCTTGACGAGATGAGGTCATTGAGCAGCCGCCAGATCCCCAGAAGGCAGCTCAGGGAATCGACCCAGCTCTGGCTGCCTCATCGATATTCTCCCCAGCAGGGACACAAAACAGCTCTCTGCCTCCAAAGGAGGAGCCTCCCCTTGCTGGAAGACCAGAGGAACCGCCTGAAACTCGGGGCATTTTCAGCCAGCCACTTCTCTCCTCCTCTGGCCCTTCCTTCTGTCCTATCAAGTTATTATACCTTTTTTAGGTGGTTATTCTAGAACACCAGCCTCCAGGGTACAGCACAACATCGCAACCATCCTGGCCGAAAGAGCAGCCCTTGCGCAAAAACACGATCATGGCAACCATCCGGCACTGGCAGAGAGGTGGGGGCAGTTCCGTCTGTTTTCAGGTGGTTCGTGTTCCCCAAGGGCCAAAGTAACACATTTTTCACTGACACACGTCGCCCCGCGATCCCCGCAGCACCGGGATCGATCCAGCCCTCAATATCGCGCTGCTGAACTCCCAGCTCCTGCTGTGCAGCGTCAGACAAGGCGCCCTGTCTTCCCAAGGCTGTTCCAGGGGAGAGCTTTTGCTAGGGAGCTGTACAGCGCCCAGCGAAACAGGACCTAAACTCAGCTGCTGTCCCACAAACAGCCAATACGAACAGCCGCGACGACACGCGAAGCTAGCCAAAAGCAAAAGAGCCCTCAGGAAAAGACCTACAGCTCTGGCACGGGCTCCACAAATCAGAAGCGCCTGAAAACCGGGCAGCGAAGCACAGCCCTGATCTTTGCCGAGGCCTCAAGACGCGATTGTGATATAAATTCGAAGTGATAATAATAAATGGCCTATTACAGTAACTCGTGCACTGCTGGGGGAGGGAGGAAACCCATCTCCAAGCCAGGCCTCCCCGCAGAGCCGCAGCCAGCGCTGAGCACCGCAGAGCCGCGCGTTTCCCTTTTTAATGGCCGGGAGAAAAAGGCTCCTGCGAGGAAGCCTCAGCAGCCCAAGGCAGCAGGAATATTTATCACGTTGGCCACCTGCCTGTCACAGAAAAATCGCTTCCTCCTTCCTGGTTGGAAGGCAGCTCTAATGAGCGATGGGCAGCCGCGCTCGCAACCGCCGCAGCTCTTTGCATTGAAAACAGGCAGCTCCAGCAACCCACACGCTCTGGCCCCCCTTCCTCCCTCCTCCATGTGGCAGGAGGTCCTACCTCCTGCTAATTGCTCAGCCAAGTAATTAGCCGAGGCGGATTTTAGCTCTTGGCTAGGCTAGCGGGGCTGCCACCCTGCTCTGCCCACAGGAGACCCCTGGGCAGAGCAGCTACCAGGGTTTGAAGCCCCTTCCACATCCAAGACTTTGTAGGGCAGCACTTTGCAGCCATAAATAATTTCTCCTGCCTCTCACTGAAGGCCCTGATAGTTTACTGGCATCTGTCCTGAAACCTGGCTTCCGAAGAAGGCCCAAGCAACTGCATGATCCCTTAGTCCATCGCATTTTGATGTCCCTTCTCATGTGCTCGGGACTCACTTTGTCCCTGCTGACCCTCTTTACAACTCTCGATTTGCTCCATTGCAAACGAAGTCCTTCATACCAATTAAAAGAAGGTGCTTGGTTCCCCGCAGAGAAAAAAAACATAATACGACCACACTGTAAAACAGGAAGGGAGAAGAGTCCCACTATCAGCGTGCTGCAAAACACGTCTCTGCTCCAGTTGTAACTCGGTGACGAGCCCCCGCGCACTCACCTGCATGGAAGTACGGGCTCATCGTGTACGGGAACCCGAAGGGCAGCGGCTGGGGCGGCGGGATGGAGGCTGGCGGGAGATATTTCACCTCGTTTTTGTTGATGCCCGGGCCAAGCAAATGGCTGGGGGACTCCGCGCTCGAGGAGCTGCAGGGAGCGTTTTGGCCGGGAGCCGCTTCGCCCAGCTCCTTGGCCCCTTCGCAGCCTTTGCCCGTCTCTTTGCACTCCTTCAGCTCAGCCCCCGAGCTGCTGCTCTCGGCCTTCAGGCTCTCCGGCTTCTCGTCGCTCACGTCCGCGTCGCTCTCAGAGTCCTTCATCTCGTCGTCGTTACAGTCCGGCGCCCCGTCCCGCGCGCGGGGCTCCGCCAGCTCCTTGGCCTCGCTCAGCCCCTGCGGCTCGGCGCGGTGATGCGCCGATTTGCGACTGCCCCGCCGGGGCTGCTCCTTGGGCGGCGTGGAGCTGCTGGGGCCGCCGGGGTTGAGGGACAGCAGCGGGGTGTTGTTGTGCCGCAGCACCAGCATGGCGTTCCGCCGGGACAGCTCCTCCCGCAGCGGGTGGCCCTCGGGGATGTCGTGCACGTTGCGCAGGGCCGGGTGGTCGGGGGGCAAACCGGGATGGAGGCTCAGGGGGTCAGCAGCCAGCAGCCTCTGTCTGTGGAGATTCTCCAGCTCCTTCTGGCGGATGATCTCAGCTGACATCTCCAACCTGCGTCGGGAAAGGCAGAGAGGGAACGTCAGGGCTGGCTCTGAGAGCAACCTGCTAACCCGCAGCCACGCTGAACTGGAGCTTGCAGGATCGAGGTGTCACCTGGGTGCAGCTGCACCTCACATTGCTCTGCCTGCTGCTAGGAAAGGGAAGGAAAAACCCAACCCAGGCCCGGGCAGGGCTGCCCTCTGCGTTCTTTACCTTGCCAGGTTTTGCTTTCGTAGCATCTCCTGCTGCCGTGCAAACATCTCTGCTTGTGCCGGCTGTAGGAAGCCATAACCTGGGGACAGGGAGAATAATAATATGGGGTTATTAATCTCAGCATTGACTCAGAGCAGCTCCCCAGAGAGCTAACAGAGCAGGAAAGGGCGACTGAGAGCTGCCTTTCTGTTCTAGAGCTCATCTATTCCCTCCCTCCACACCCGCTGCTGAAACATGGGACCGGGGAGGCTGGTGGGGATTAAAAGAGAGAGCAGGCAAGGCGACCTGCTCCTGTCGCTGCAAAACACGGGTGAAGTCAGCACAACGGTACCAGGGCAACACAGAAAACCATGTGTGGGCTGTTTGGCTCAAGGACAGTTTGTCACAGCCTGCACCGTTCTCTGCCCGCTTCCCCTGGCCGATTCAAGCGTTCCTGATGCACTCACCTGGAGTCTGGCACAGAGCCGAAGGCACCCCGAGGAAAGGAGGTCTCAAGTGGGGCCCCAGGGCAATATGGGGTGCGTTCTGGGGTGAGAGCAGAGGCGGTGGGTGGGATATTTCCCTGCAGAAATCAGAAAATAAATTCACGTTGAAAACCTGGAGGCTCCCTGGCTCAGGAAGAACAAACATCCTTTCTGCAGACGAGCTGCGTTCCGTACCAGAGGCTGTTCCAAGATGGAAAAATGAATATTCGCCCCATATGCAAAACTTTTAAAAGAGAGAGAAAAAAGAAAGTAAGCAGAACTAGAAGGGGAAAAAGCGGCCGGGACTCCATAGGTCCCACACACTTGGGTACATTTGCTTCTGTGGCCTTTCAGCTGGGCTGTTCAAAGGGGTTTTGGCTGCCCAGGACTAGTAAACAAGGCTGAGGATGCTGAGTCTGCCTGTCCCCTTAGCAAGCTTGGGTTAACATCCCAACTACCTGACAACTGAAAAGGCATATTATCTATATTTTAGGTGCTGAAGAGTGGGTCTGGGAAGACTTGAATTCATCACTGGCACACCTTGCAAAAAATCACTGTCCTAGCTGGGACAAAGAAGGATTTTTAATTCTGGAGAGAAAAGCTGTGAGTGAGGCTGAGAAAGGAGCAGAACTGGAGAAGGGGTGGGGGATGCCGGCCGGGACGGGCAGAGCAGATGTGAGGTGACAATAAGCTGGAAGAGGCAGGTTTGAGGGGTGGGGAGGAGAACAATGCCTGGAAGCAAGGCAGGGAGTGGGGGGGAAAAGAGGGGGAAAAAAAAAGGCAGGAAGGGAGTAAGAGCCAAGGTCTCTTCCATTAGTCAAATCTGCCCTGGGAGCCTGCAAGCAAATCTCTGCTTTCCGGCTGCACATCTCTTAATTCCTTTTGATGGCCACTTACAACATTATTACCTTCACCAGGGCATCTAGAGGCAAAGCCAAGTGCTGCGCCGTTTATTTTCATTTTACAATATCTCCCTGTAAAATCTGCTTCAGGAGAGACTGGAGGGCAAGAGAAAGGGAGCAAGAAGGTGCATGTGACTTTGCAACACACCGACCAGAGGCACAGCCGCCCTCCCCTTTTCGGTGGGGGGGATAACGTGAGAACCCCATGGGCCTGGGTCCCCATGGCACACAGTTGGGGGTGGATTTCCACCATGGCTCATGAAAAGCAAGACAAGGACTCTGTGAGGATGAGGTGGGCAAGGAAAAGAGTCCTGTCCTTTCCCTAGAGCTTCCTAGCGTAGTTTTATCCACATTTTATGCAACGACCGCTACAAAACACTGCACAGAATGGGCTGAGCTTCCAAAATCCCTCCTTCTCCCTACCCCTTGCCCATCTGCCTGTCTCTACCTCCCCCTGCCCACCTGCCTCTGCTCCCCTTCTCCCCTTCCCTGCCTGCCTCCATCTCCCCTTTCCTCCTCCTTCCTCCCCTAGCTCTCCTCTAAACTAATTGCACAGCTCGCTGTGTCTGGAGGAGAGCCACAGATCGATCCGTCGCTGTTGAAATGTTAATGCTAATCGTATAACCGCTCCGCCAGCACCTCGCACTTCGGTGGCAGCTCCAATTAATCTCAGGTAACGCAGCGCGTGACCTTCGGCTGGGAGCCGGGGCAGCAGCCAAGCGATGCTTATGTAATTACACCATGAAGTGTGTAATCACCTGCCCTAATCCCCGAGGCCTCACAATTAGCCGAGGCCTCGGTCGCTGGGCTGCCAAGTGCTTTGCCACCCCGGACAGCCTGCAGATGAATAACGGACAATTAAAGCGGCATGACGGGGGCTAGGAGGTGTCCGTTCGATCGTAATTAGCTGTAATCATGGGGAGACGAGCCTGGCAGACGTGCTGTTCGTTTTATAAGAAGCAATTTAGGAAATCAAGTCGCTTTTAACCGTTCCGTGGCCAGGCGAGCGGTGGCCGTGCCCTCCCTGCCTTTTATAAGTGCAGAAAAGGGGATTTTGTAGGAGAGAGAACGCAGAGAAGCCCCAGGTGCAGGCTGCACACAGAGAGCTCAGAAAGAAATGCTAAAAACAAAGAGAGCTCCTTGATTTTAGCCAAGAACAGACAATCCGTGCCCAGGAAGGATACTGTTTGATGGGGATCAGGGCTGGGCACTGCAAAATAAAAGCTTCTCCCTTTGGTGGCAGCCCCATGTCAATCAGCGGCTATTTTTATGCTTTAATGTTGCACTACAGGGCCTAACTTTGATCCCTACGGAATTCACAACTGCTCGAGACCCGCAGTTCATTCCCTCTGTCCTCCCATCAGAGCCGTGCAGCTTCCCTGCCTTTCGGGGCCGGGGATCACGCGCGGGTCGGGCTGGGAAGGGGGAACGCAGGAGAGCCCCGAGCTGTTCTCTCAGCAACACTGGAGCTCTCGGTCTCCATCAAACGCGCACAGGACAAAGCTGCTGGGCGAGGGCAGATCAACAGCAGCAGCCAAAGGTCCTGTGCCAGGCACTGCTGCGCCCGTGGGCTCTGTACCCTGGATTCAGCAGCTGCGTATGGCCAAACGAGGAGGAGCCACTGCACCTCTCCTGCCACCCCGTAACGCTCAGCATCACAGAATCATTTCGGTTGGAAGAGACCCTCAGGATCACTGAGTCCAACCATAACTTAATCCTAACTCTAGCACTAACCCATGTCCCTAAGAACCTCGTCTAAACGCCTTTTAAACCCCCCCAGGGATGGTGACTGCACCACTGCCCTGGGCAGCCTGTTCCAATAAGTCAGTCCCCAGCAGCAGCTAACCAGAAATCAAGCAGGTAAGCTCAAAAATATTAAGAGGACAAGGGACTCTTCTCCCGAGGAGCCTCCTGCACCACACCAAGGACAGACAGACGCTTCCCGCCGTGCCACGACCCGGGCACAGACCCCGTTGGAACCCATGGCTGCCCCGCCAGCCCATCTGCCCGGGGCTCGGCACGGGAACCTGCCTGGAAGCCTGGAAATGAATTGGCGACCGCAGAGTAAAAAGCCCCAGAGACCTCACCAAAGCTGCTGTGCTTTGGGGCAGACGTGCACCAAAACACGAACCCTTTGCATCTTCTCTCAGGTACATATGAGTCTTCAACCCCCCCATTTATTTCCTTCCTCCTTCCACCTCTCAGAGTAAGGGCTGAGTTGCAGTGCCATAGTCTGAGAATGTGAATTTAGCCCTTGGCAATTACATCTGATAAGTCTTGTCCTTACCTTGCAGAGAGCAATTCTGTGTTACTGCATACTCCTCCTCCCACCCCCCTTTCTTTTTTCCCCCTAATATGCCAGCTGGAGGCTTGTGAGCAGAGTATTAGGGGATTTGCACTGCATGCTGCTAAATTTGATATGTCCTTTAACAGGAGACAAATGGTTCACAAGGCTTAAAAAGTATCGACTTTTCTTTAACAATAAGCACTAATGGCCTTCAAATAATCAATATTTAAAGTCATTATGGGGTTACACATTATACTGTTAAAACCAAGCCTTTCACTTTAACCCCATCATATCCTCCCAAGCCCAGAGCTGTGCTCCCCCTGACTCGATCCAAGCTCAAAAATGAAGGCTCGGAGCACAGGCTGTGACTGGAGATGTGAGAGGGTCAGGAAATGCAGATTGAAACCGGCAAGGCATGGAAATAAATTTAGAACGGATGGAAGAGAGGAAAAAAAAAAAAGAAAAAAAAAAAAGAATGCATGAAAGCTCTGCTTTCTTCTGCTTTGCATTTGATAGGAAGAGACACTTAAAACCTGGGGTAATAGGCGAGCAGCACAGAGCTCCTTGCTGGTTCGCCATCCGCAGACACTGTCTGTGCCAGGAAGGGAAAATAAATAAAATGAAAGGGCTTTCTAAAAGTGGTGGTTGGGATTTCCAGGCAGAGGGAGACACGTATTGGCGCTGCCCGTCCAGGGCAGCAATAAGGCCTGGACACACAGAGGCCGGTTTGTGCTGCCAGGGAAATCGCTCCCTCAAAATCCCAACTGGTGCTAAAACCAAATTAGTTAAATCGGGTCAAGCTCTTTGGCCTTTGTTCTGCATAACATTCAGCCAGCTGGGATCTGGTGAGGAATGCAAAAATCAGAGAAACAGCACGCAGAGCTGAGAAGGGGATGCGAGACTGGGATGGGTAAGATTAGGAGAGAGAACGTGTCCAGAGAGACAGGAGAATGTGCCCAAGGAGCCAGGAGTGAAAATGAAAACCTCTGTGATGCAAAGCGAAAGAATTAGGTGGTGAAAAGAAAAAACGGCAGCGAGAGCAGATGGAAAGAACCCAATCCAGAAATGCTTGCTGGGTATTTCAGGCACATCCTTGCACAGAGAAAGGCTCTGGCTGGTGCACAATGTTTGTCAGCTCTGCAGCGAGGGGCAGCGAGGGATCTGTGAGACCCTGCGGCTCCCACAACACTCCAGCCAAAGGCTTCGGCCTCCCAGACCCCAGCGGATCAGCGTGCGGGTGGCATCTCATGCAGGCAGGGTTTCTTGCTCCTTGGCACTCCTCCTGCCCTCACCCCGTAACTATGGCCCTGAAAGACAAATTGCGTCCCGAACGCTTCCCACAGACAGCACCCGAGCCAGCTGAATGCTGGCCCCAAATATCTGCCTCAACAGGCTCCACAGGCACCGCCACCTGCCATTTCTGCATTTCTGCACAGCAGTTTGGAGATGGGAAGCACTCCAGGCTGGAATAGTTACACTGACACCTTGTAGTTGTACCCTTTCCTCTTCCAAGTCTTTTTATAGTACTGAACTCAACCGCCTTTCCAAACAAACCACCGGGTCCTGCTGCTTTTAAGATCCAAGTCTGAATCAATCTAGAGAAGGATCTAGGACACCCAAACCATGAAACCAAATGGATGCTCAAGCCTGCAGCTTGAGTCTACTTCTGGCAAGATATATCAGTTTTACTAACTCTTTTTGACAGATAAGGAAGCTGGAGCAAAGAGGTGAAGGCACCATTACTCTGCTAAAATGACCTTGGAACCTGGTCCAAGAAAATCCATATTCAGCATGTCTGTGTGCACCCATGTGTGTATCATCCCCTCCAGAGCCAGTACCCACCTGTCTGCCTTCTTCTTAGTATCATTAAACCTACCAGCCTGTTTCTGACCGGCAAAGATGGATGCTAACTAGTTAACAGCGTCTGAACACACCTGTCCCCAAGTGGTGCCTCCCTCAGACTCATCACCCACCTCTTCACACCTAGAAACTGGAAATCTGTATATGTAATATAAGTTCCCATTAGCAGGCAAAGGTCTCTGCATTCCTGTCTTTGTAAAAGCAGCAGCACTGCCCTGATAAATAAAACGGGGACACTGGTGTGGGTTTCCCCCTTGCTCTGCCGAACGCAATGGCTGAAGTCTGGAGTGGTTAATTATTCTTGCCCACAAAGCTGCTGCACTTGAGAGCTGACCTGATCCCCACAGATCTCCCGATAGGAACTTGAAATGGAATTTTAACGCCATGCCAAACAGTTCACATCCCCCTGCATCATGCGTTATTACTTCTGCTTCTGGGAAAGGAGATGCCATAAATCTACCTACAGTTTGCCTATGTACGTGAGCCAGCTTCCTCCATTGCCTCCTCCTCCTCCTCAGTGCCTACCTGAACCTTTTAAAATTTCTGTATCTTCACAATAAAGGTGCACAGAGGATGCTTTGATTTACCCTGTTGACAAAGACAATGGGAGACAAGTACAAACCGAAGGCTAAGAGCAACCGGGAGAACGGAAGGGAGAAATTAACCCACGTGCTGCTTTACAGTCCATGGCCACAGTTTCCCCTAACATGCCCAAAAACGCCTGTGGTGCTTTGGCGAAACAGCAAGAAACAGTTTGCATGTGACAGCTCCACGCAGGCCATTTCTGTGCCTCAGTGACACCCAGGCAGCTGCAGACCTCTGGGAGAAACAACGATTGCATGAACTACCGCCAAGCAGACTTACCCAGTCACCACCATGGGCCATAGCTGCAGCTCCCTGTTTCCCAGCAGGACTCCCCATCTCTGCTAACCGAGGATTATCACACCTGAGAGCCTGGCCAGGGCAGCAGGCCACCCAGAGCCAGCTCTCTCCCTCCCCTAACTGGAGAACACCAGCCCTAAATCCAGTCGTCTGCTTCAACATCCAGATAACGCTCTTTTCCCAAATGATTTAAGGCTTCCTGGCCCAGCGCAGCTCCACTACCTAGAACATCTGCCCGGCAGCAGCAAGTACCTCTGGATTTGATATATATCTAATCCATTTTCCGTCTGCCCCTCCGATGCGCAGCACCTCCTCCCCACAAGAAACCTCCACCCTTCTGTACGTGCCTTTTCGGGCAGGCCTCCGGCTGGCCTGGCACTTCTCCAGGCCACACAGAGCTGCAGAACTGTTCCCGATGACTGGCTGCACTGAAACTCGTCTATCTCTGCATTCCTCACAGGTCTGCCCACAATCCACACGGACTGGGGTTGGATTTTATTAGGTGGGTTAGCCAAAGTACACCCTGCGGGTTTACCAGGTCTTCCCAGCCCCTAAACGTTGCAAACCTATTGGTCAGAAAGAAGGAAAAACACAGGATCTCCAGGGCTGTAAACGGGGGTGGGAAATTACTCTGAACCCAACACATACATGTGCCTGGTACAGAACTAACATTGCAGCCTGCTGTCTGCCCCCACCCTGAGATTAAAGCCAAAAAAGCCTGGATACTGGAGCCTTTCACAGCTTGTCTGGTAACTCAGAGGGTCTTTGCATCCCCATGGCTGCCAGGCCCTCTCCCGCCTCTGCTATCCTTGTCAGAAATGCACACAGCTTTAATTTAATATCCTTCTGAAGTTCTTGATTGCGGAGGGAATGGCTTGTGGCACAGAGCAAGATAAATGAGACAGAATTTCCTGGGGTGGCGGGGGGGAGGGAAAGCAGCTTTCCAGCACTCCTATCCATGAAAAAGGGAAGCCGTGCCTCCTTGTTACTCAAAAAATAAAATTTCTTCTCTTTGTATTCCATCCTAGAGCATTTGTTCTAATTATCTGGGGATGTGACAAAATGCAAACTTAAAACATCTTAACTTGCTCTGTGCCAAAGAACAGGTCAGAGTCCAGCACCCACTCTGCAGATCCAGGGCAGAACTGGGATGGTTCCCACCAGCCAGTCGCTGGATGTGAGCACGTATGTGCACACACACATACATACATACACATACACACACGTATGTGCACGAGCACAGATCACCTCCCTTTGCACAGAGACATCCCCGCATGTGACAGGCGCGCGTGCAAAACCACACTTGTGCACCTGCGTAATGCCCAAGAGCATCAACGCCTGAGGAGATGTTAACGCATCACCGGGGCAAATAAAACCTGCCCACCCTCCTGGGACCCTTACAGCACCCCTGCAAACCCCTGAGGGTGCACACCGGCCCGACCCCCCGAGCCCCCGCAGCAAACCCCGCCCCGGGGCGGGGCTGATTCGCGGCCCTTCCCCGTCCCCCTGCGGAGCCGCCCCCGCGGTACCTCTCGGGGAAGTGGGTGTCCCTGTGCTGGGGGAGGCCCTGCTTCCTCCGCTGGCTGGAAGAGTTGCTGGCCGAGGGGATGTGCGCTTCCATCGCGCCGGGGTTGCGCGCCGCCGCCGCCACCTCTTGCCGCGCCCGGAGGAGATCTGGGGAGAGGGAAGGGATGAGCTGCTGCCCGCTACGGGCCCCGACACCCACCCGCGGGCCCCCGGCAGCACCCACCGCCTGCCCTGCGCCGCGGGGGATGCTCCGGCTCCCCGCAGCGCGGCCCCCGGGCGGGAGCGCTGCTCCGGGGCTGCTCCCGGCTCCCCGCGGGCGACAGGGCTGCTCCGGGGCTGCTCCCGGCCCGGCCCTCCCCGCAAGCCCTCGGGCGACAGCCTGCTCCTCGCTCCCGCTGCGGCCGGGCCGGGAACTCAGCCCTCAGCCGGCAGAGCGGGCTCGGAGCGGGCTCGGGATCCGCCTCCGCCGCCAAGGGAGTTTTGGCAGCGGAGGAAATTGTGCAACTACGGGAGGGGGTGGATTGCTGTTTAATTGCCTTCCTGTCGGAGGGAGGGAAGGAAGGAGGGAGGGAGGGAAGAAGGGAGGGAAGGATGGATGGATGGATGGGGAGAGACAAAAAGGAGAGGGAGGTACCTCCCGGTCCCCGAGCAGACCCGCAGCAGCACCTGCCCCAGCTCCGCTGGCAACCTCCGATTTGAGGTGGCCTCCCGGGGGGCTGCAGGGTTTGCTGTGGGTCAGTGCTCTGTGCCCGGGACCCCCAGCAGGGCAGCATCCGCCCCCCAAAACTCCCGACCAGCATCTCCCACTGCTGCCAAAAGCAGGGGATGGAAGGGGGGCCGTGCCCCTTGGCAGGGAGCACCCATCACTGCTACCAGGTACAGCCTAGCAGGGGGGTGCAGCACTGCAGGGCACCAAGGGCTGTTTTCCTAAACATGGTGACCCCCCCACTAGCCACCCAGAGCCGGAGGATGCTGTGGGCCAAGCCTGGGCAAGGGGTGACACCTGGGCCAAGGGTGACACTTGGCCCCGGCAGGTCTGTACCTGCCTAGCACAGCTCTGCCATAGGAAAGTAAAGGGCTGGGCCACAGAGCAGATGAGGATGGGGTGCAGAAAGGGGCCCCTTCCATCCCGAGACAAACCACTTGCATTAGCCCATCGGCTGCAGGTCAGAAAGAAACGCAGCCCTTGTGAAACCCAGCCCTGTGCCAACAGCCCCAAGAGGTGCCCAACCCAGCGTGAGCTTCACCAGTCACTCAATAAAATGTTTTGGTGATGGTGAGGGCTGAAGCCCTGCGGTGGGACTGCAAGCTGGGCTGGAAATGCTTACACAGCTGCTGGTTGTGGTGGCAATAAGAAGGACATTGGTACCTGAATGTTTCTAGCCACATCCATGCACACACAACGCCTGTCCCCACATGCCCAGCTGAGGGGACAAACAGTAAAACGACATACAATTTTAACCGCAAAAGTACGTAAGAAATAGTGAAACAACAAGCCCCATCAGATCACATAAAAAGCCTAGAGAATTCTCTGAGCCAGGGACCATGCACCTTCAATGTTTATAAATTAATTATCTGAAAAACCCGGGTCACTCCTTATTGCCACAGCGCCTGTAATTTAGCAGTCTGGCACGCGGCCAGTTCCAGAAGCCGCATTGATCCCGAATGACCGCAACAACCCCCCCGCACACCCTCTCCTCCTGGTCTCCCCTCCTTCCCTCCCCTGCACCCCCACCCCCTCGCGCAGCCCCCCCCCGAATCTGTTATTTACAATCCTGCACTCTGACAGTTGGGAAATCAGATTGATTGACAGAGGGACGCTGGCGGATGGAGGTTCCAGGCACGGAGACAGACTGAATTCAGAATGTGGGATGAATGCCACTGGGGGAATGGGGGCGGAGGAGGGGGGTTGAAAAGCAATTAAAAAAAAAAGATTTCTAAATTATTAACATTTTTTAAATTATTAATGTTATTGGTGCCTCCACGTGAGCCCGCAGATAAACTGCGCTTTGTACTGGCACTAATAATTTATAGCCCAACCAGCGCCCTGTGGTGTGGAGACAATCCAAAATACACCAAGTTTTGTCTTGTCAGTGTTACACGAAGAGTCTGTCTGTGCAGACTCCTTCTCCCCCCTGCCCACCCCAAAACCTCAGGGTGACCCCTCACCTAACAAATTGCTGACGAGGCAATTTAATCATAATCATAAAAAATACGTCAGGCTTTTAATATAATGAGCTACTTTGCTCGTTAGGCGGGGGGAGCAGGGGGCGATGCCAGCTGTTCCGCAGCACACGCTGCCTGCACGGACACGTTCCGCATGTCCAGCATCCCCGGTGCCCAGGGTCAGGGCTCCGTCACGACTGTCACAACACTGGCACACGTAACACGTTCCGTGCTGAATATACGCTCTGCTGTATTCAACATGCTCTACGCAGACCCGCATGTCATGGTTGAATATTTGCACGTGTTACCCTTTTGTGCACGGTGCGTGCTAAGACACCATTCTCCCACGTACTGTGCTTGTGTTCATGGCATCTATGCGTGGAAATTCCAGCTCTGTGGTGCGTGGCTTTGCCCTGGACCTGTGCATCACGCTCGCAAGAGCTCTGCATCTCTGTGGATGTCTGGGACAGCTGAACACCACGCACAGAAGCCTGTGCCACGCTCACTAGTGTGCCTCAGCGCAGGTTTACACCATGCCTCTGCTGATAAGCAAATCCTTACTCCACAGAGCAAGGAATTGCCTTCTTGCCCCCAGAGAAGCCAATCAAATCAAACAGAGTGGAAAAGCAGACAGCCTCTTCATTAACCTAACAAGGAGCCCTGGGGATTTACGCTCTAGACCAGAGATTCTCCTCCAGCTCTTGCTGGATGCTTCGCCAGTGTTGCCTGTGCTCCTTCCCTGGATCACGCAGGCCGGTACGTGCCAGCCCTCCACACTTTGGGTAGGAACCGCAGCAGGGGCTACAGATTCTTGCATAGCACGGCTTTTCTGTGAGGCTTCACCCCTCTGCTTCCAAGGCTGGAACAGCATCACCTCTTCCATCTCCCTGGCTTCCCCTGATCCAGACAGCTGAGTTTCTTCCCTCACCCCTCCCTGCTGCATCAGAGGACTCGGGTACAACGCAGGGCTTTACCCCAGACCAAAGGGAGCCAGCGCCAGCAGGCTGTGACCCCGAGAGGGACGGTGAAGTGTCCCTGGGCTGAGGAACCTCCAGCCTGGGCAGGGATGCTGGTGGGTCCTGCGCAGAACCAGCATCAGCTTAGTGCCCTCTTTAGGCACAGAGCAGGATGCTGCAGCCGGGCTGGATTTAGCCTGATTCCTCCACAACCGAGGCAAAACCTACCAGCAATCCTTCAATTCATGCGGGACCCATTAGATCCTGGTTGTGCAGGACCCTTATCCCCTCAGGACAGCACGCCAGCCCCAAAGGCAGCAGCATTGGGCAATGCTAGCGGTTAATGAGGAAGCTGCTTCAAGACCAGGTTTTAGATATTCCTCTCCTTGCATTAACATAACTGCGCAAGCACCAGCCTTCTTTTAAAGAGCAGAATGGCAGCATCTTCCCTTGAACACAGATACCAGTGCAGAAATACTCCTGTGCTGCTCAAGCCTAGAAAGAGCGGACAGGCAGGTACAGAGGCACAATCTGCTCTGCACACAACAGGCCCTAAATAAAGAAGGGCTGGAGGTCTCTCAGCTATCGCTAGTGCCCAGCTCAACCCCACAGATCCACACCATCCTGGGAAGGTCTGAAAAAAATTTCTTAGCGCTGGCAGCTGTGACCTACAATGTTCTTATTGCAATATTCTGAGGAAGAAAACACCAAGTAAGTATACACTGGGTATAGAAGTTCTCTCCCTTTCAGCGACCCTTTTCCTCGCTTTTCTACAGCAGATCTAGTTTTGGCTACTGATCATTCTTTGGTGATGTAAACATAATTGTTTTCAGCAGATGATGCCATGGATGAACCGGTCCCACTGACCTCAGCATTTGCCTGCTAAGCTGTCTTCACTGCAACTCAGCTCCATCTGCATATTTTAACCGTCTGTAAAATCATAAGACATCTAATTCTCATGAAGGTGAAAGGTCTTTAACACCAATTTGTGCTATGTCTGTGCATAGCAACTATTGCACAAACTTTCTCAACCTAGCAAAATCAATGCTTAACTAAATCCTGCAACATCACCTTGCTGTTTCAGATCCCATCGCTAAATGGCAGGAGTCTCTGGCACTGCCTACATCTCACAACCCCCCTGCATTACACAAAAACGCATTCCCCTTGCTCCATCTATGACCCAAGGACTTAAAATACAGATTCTGAATATTTAGATTGACACAAACTCTTGAAATAACGGAAGAAAAGGATCCTCCTTCACCGCCATTGCAAAATACGCAGCAGTGGCGTTGCAGCTAATAGATTCCAGTAAATAAATGCATAGCCCGCAGAGACAGCTACGGAAGGTATTAGCATTTATAGATAGTGGGAGAAACAGCCTGTAGCACCACCTGTATTCGTTGCATGATAAACATGCACCATTGCAGCCCACAAATGCTCACGTGCACGCAGGGCTTAGGGACATCTTACAAGCCTTACACCGAACGGCAAAGCGAGCCCCTTCTTCTCCCGTTCCTAAGAGCCCGTACCTCCGTGGCCGGGCACGGCCATGCTGTTGGCCAGCTGGTACAGACGTTGTTGCTGCTGCTCTTCAAACGTGCTGTGTTCGTTCAGCGCCGACATCATGCGCCTATAGTGCTCTTCTGGGGTCATCTGAGTCACCGAGTCCTCGAGCAGAGGCGTGTGGGAGTTTTCTGAGGAAGGGAAAGATTTGGTGGGTTTTTTTCCAGAAGGAAATACAGTAGAAAAATCACGTAAGTATAGGGACAGTGCAAAAGAAAGGGAGGTAGAGGGACATTAGCGCCAATTCCCACAACTCTGTAGTGCACCCACTGAACCTGATGTACCAAGCTGCCAGATGCAGCTGTCCTTGTGCTCCGAGACGTACCTTTATATGTGGTCATGGCACACCTACAGCTTGAGAAACCTTCAAACATACGCACACTTATATACAGGAGAGTCTACAGCATCAATTGCCAACACCGAGGCCTCATGAGCATTTTTTTCCCCCGAAGCAACAAGCATTACTTTATAATAACACAAAATTACCAGCAAGCTCTCTACCTCCAAGGTGGCAAAGAGGACAGGCAGGATGCAAGAGTTCACTGAGTTCTCATCCTTTCACCTTAGGGAACGTTGAGTTCTTTTTTTCATCTATTAATAATACCTGATTGGGCACACACCTCTTCCCCTCACCTTTCTGAACAGCCCCAAGGACACCACAATCCAACAGATGCTCCAGCACCTCGCGCAGGTGACACTGCCAACCCCACAACACACAGCGGTGACAAACCCCGGTCACAAAAGCAGGTTGTTTCAGACCTGTACATATGGCTAAGCACCCCCAGGCCATTAAAATTCCACCCCACATGCCTACCTCTCCATCTTCCCGGAACAACCACGCAGCCCAGGAGGGAGGAAGGCCCTGCCTGCTCCCTGGGATCCCAGTCTAGCACTCAGGGAGATAAAACCACAGAGGCTTCGTGTTTACTGTAAGCAGAACTCAGAGTAATTACCATTCTCCGCCTTGGCGGTAGCTGCTCTAACACTGCCTTATCTTGGATCTTCCCCACAGGCAAGAGCTTTTCATTACTGGGAGAGGAACTCCCAGTAACAATCTCAACAGGCAGAAGGGAGGGATGGGGTGGGACGGGCTCCCCCCGAGACCACCGCTGAGTTCAGTGCATGACGAGACCACCCCACCGTGCGCCCCAGATTCGTGTTCCTGCACCCAGCTCACCTCACGGAGTCCCCTCAGGGCTCACGGCAGGTGACCCTGCTGCCAGACTGGCTCCAGAGTCGAGGGGGTGGCTCTGAGCACGGGACACTTTGCACCAGTGGCACCGCTGTCACAAATACGCAGGTGTTGGACACCTTGCTGGGAAAAGGGCTGTGGATCTCAGGTGAGAGAAAGGCCCCACCGCTATTTGGAAAAGAGCTTGTAGCAAACAAATACAGCCCAAGAGATGGTATCTGTAAAACACGCCGGATCACTTCTGCCTTGGCCAGAATGAGAGGCCATTAGCAGCAAGTGCTGTCTGTCACCAAATCATTACACAACATACAGGGGCTCAGATTTTGGGGATGCAACCTTCACGTGTTGTAATGAAACCACCTCTCCCCAAAAACATAGAGGGGCTAATAATAATAATGTTAAATAATAATTAATAACAATTAAAGAATCTGAGCTGCACGAAGTTTCAATCAAAAAGGGTTGCACCACCGGCTCCCAAGGCGCTCTTCTTCTGCAAAAGGAGTCCCCCCGCGACTCGGGTCAGACGTCCAGCTCCGAAAGGATTCTCGCTCAGCACAGCGATTTGTGGCCGTATCTCCAACCACTGATCTCTACCCCAGCCACAAGCACCTGCATCTCGGGGATCACAGGTTTCCTGCGTCATTCACAGGTTCACGGCCTGGCTCAAGCTGCTGTAGCAAGGACCTGGTCCCCACCCTGCACTCTGTGCATCGCACTTTAAAACCAGACCTGAAAAAGGAGGCTGTCCGAGACAGCAGCCACACCACGCCGGCTCCCTCCCACTCCCACACCTGCCAGACGCCGTGGAAGGAGCGGGGAGGTGGGGGCAGAATTCCCTTCCATGTCCCCATCCCGCCAGCTCACTCTGCGGGACAGATTCAACACCCTGCTCCGCTCTCCTGCCGCCCCCCCCAGGAACGCAGAACTGTTTCAGTTCCCTTCTGATGCTCTTAACCAAAGGTCTAAGGAGCAAAGCCACACGCCACAGACCTGATTTAGAAAAACACAGATTTTTTTTCTTTTTTTCTTTTCCCCCCACAGCTGTGTCATTAGGAAAAAAAGGGAGGGGGAAGGGGATTTAATAACACTTAATTACCATAAACTCTATCCGATCAGGCGCAGAGCAGATTTCAGGTGCAAGGAGGGAAGAAGGAATGAGGGTGGCAAGGGGAGGCTAAGAGGAAGGAGGAGTCTAGGGAAAGGCTGGATTTCCACACTTAAAACTTGGAAGATTTCACATGACTCAGCCAGCGATAATTCCAGCTCTGCTGCAGCTTTACTGTCTGCTTTTGTCATTACTGGGGGTAATGCGGGAGACTGATCTCGCCAAATCTCTTCCAGCCGCCAGGTGTGAAATGGACTCTGGCACAGGGAGGCACAGCCCAGGAGGCATCTGTTGGGCTTCTCGCTCTCCAGCGTCCCTCCCCATCCACCCAGCCAAGGGGAACACGCCTCTCCCCCCTCCGCGAGCACTGCAGGGTCCCCATGGCAGCGGCACGGGGGATTTGGGCTCTCCGAGGATGCAAGTTCTCTGCTCAGCCTGAAGGACACGTCATTGCTGCACAACCTTTTATTAGGCTCGTCCTCCCCAAGCAACCCCAGACAAGCCAGGAGCTCCCAGCCTGTCTCCTCTCCTTCGCTACAACAAACCCACCACAGGCTGAGGTTCCCTTCACTGAAATACAGTAACAGCTTGAGGAACCTGCTGCAAAAGCATCTCAGCCCAAGTTCAAAGCCAGGTCTTGGTAGCTGTAGGGTCTGTGTTCCCTGAGCTGTCATTTGCCGGGGCAGAGAGGACCCGTGTCCAGTCCCACCACATCCAGCAGCATGGGCTTGGGGGGCAGTGAAGTTCTTCGCAAGAATGGGGCCAAAGATTGTGTCTTTGTTTGGCCTAACTGGACAGCTGCCAAAGCTATCAGCATATGGATATCCCCCCAAAATGAAGAACGAATTGACAGAGGCTGGATCTGAATTGCTCAGCTTTAGTCCAGTTCCAGTTCTGGTCTACTTCATTCACCAAAGATGCAGTAAGATTTTGTTTTGAACAATCTACAATAGCAAAGGAAAGAGAATGGCAGAAGGAGCAGCATATGAGCTCATCAGCCCACCCCAGGGGGTGAGCACAACATTGTTCCCTACGTGTGTTTTCCAGCACTTAGTCCAGCCTAGTCTCAAATCTTCCCAAATGACGAGGCTTCTACCAGATTTATTTCTCAGCAGTTCGAAGAGGAATCAAAATACTCGCACTGATTTTTCTCTTCTTGCGGCAGTTCAGTTTTATTTCACGTCTCGAGGTATCGGAGCAGCAGATCTCCAGATATGCTGCTGCTGCAGGAGTGAGGATTTTTACTTGGGGAATTGTCTCCCGGGGAGAAAGCTTCCTCCGTGACCTGCCAGCACAGCCCTCGCTCCGAGCCTCTGATACGCTCGCATTTCCATATTAGACGCGAGAACGTTCTGCTCTGTTTGACAGCAGCGCCGGCGCGGCCCTGTTTCCACCGAGATAGGGCTCTCCTTTGATCTGCGGCGCACACGGCGAGCGCTGGGAAGGGGGAAGGGAAGGTGGCTGCTTCCCCGCTGGAAGGGTTTCCAGCCCTACAGGTGTTTTTTCACTCATCGGAGAGAGGGAGTGATTTACTCTGTTCTCCTCGCCTTGTCAGCGGCACGAGATGTGCCGTGGGCGCGGGGTCACTTCTCCTCTTCAAAAGGCTGTTGGAGACACCCCCAGGGCCAGCGGGGGACAGGAGAGGGGGACAGTCCCCACCCCGGGCTGTGAACCAGGGCCGAGAGTGCCAAAGGTGCAGGAGAACCAGCACCGGGCTCCTCACTGGAGGGCTTCACGGGCTATGCAACACCAACGGGCTCCTTGTTTCCCTTCCCACTCCCAAATCACAAATCACAAACCCAGCATCAGGGTTCTGGCCAAGCCTGGGGCTCGGGCACCGTCTCACACTTTACAGCACGAGTTCCCAAATCCCAGGTGAACAGCTACTAAGGCCCGTCCTGTCTAAAAAAGGCTTGTCACACAACGTGGATCCTTCCATTTCCAACCAGTTCCTTGCTACAGAGCCGGAACACGGGGCTTGTTTCCACTGGCTATAGCCCCTCCTTGGACCCCTTTTCATAGCATGGGGTAGGGAGATAAAGGCCCCAAAAGCACAAAAGGCTCTGCCCCTATTCAGCCGCTCGCTGTTCCGGGGGGATTCTAACATCAACACAGCCCAAGATTAAAATGCTGCCACAGTATCAGAGAGAACAGGGGTTCCCCAACCGTCTAATATAATAAAAAACAGGTAACATGGGAGACTAGTAGAAGGCTCAGCTCAGAATTTCCATTCTGTCTCATACTCTTTTAGAGGGCAGGGAAGGCTTTCTGAGAAAAAAGTGGGAGTGGAAAATGAAAGTTTGCTTCTATTCAGGGCTTCCTAGGAACCCCTCTATTAATGAGCTGGGGGAATCCCTGAGCCATTCAGACTTGAGGAGCAGGATTTAGGTCCTGAGTGCACACCGCAAAGCCAAGCTTAACTGCCTCACACAGCACTCAACCCACCCAAGGAAACAAAAATAGCGGGAAGGCCAAGGGAAAGAAATGGAATGGGGCCATTCGACCCTGCTGCTCCCATGGTAAAAACAGCCATTTGTGCAAGCTCAGCCACTTTATCAGGGCAAAACCAAACTCAACTCTTTGCTTTCAGCTGGCCTGATTGAAGTTTAGCCTGTTCTCAGCCAGGCCACAGCGGTTGCTGTTCCCGGGGTTCAGTTCTTGTCTTGGAATGACAAGGGATACGGACTCAGCAGAAGCAGCAGAGATGACAAGCAGGTGGATCAAGTGTGTCAGAGGAGTCTCACACCTCTATATAACAAACGCGCTTCAGAATCCATAGAAGCAGCCTGATGGAACTTACCCGCACATCCACTAGAAACATTTCAAGGATAACAGAAATAGGGCAGAAGAAAAAAATCCAGGAAAACAGGCAGAGTAGCAGCATATAGGGTTCCACTTCACAGATTTCAGAAAAGCCCAGGAAAAAGCTAAGGCAGTTCTACTTGTATTAAAGAGTTAATAGGCAAGAGAGCGTTACGTGAAAGAAAAGATTTAGTATGTTCTTAGGCAGTTTTAGCAATATTATATTAAGTGACACGAGGATTCAACACCTTCTCAGAGTATGCTACCTTTCAAATCATAATTTGGGGACAAGGAGTCAAGAAGAGTCAATATAGAGGATCATTATGTGGAATCAGGATGCAGAACATGTCCCTACAATGTATCTTTATATAACATAAGGTATGTAGTTTAAGAAGGCTTCAGGTCAACCTGCTGCAAAAGTCTCCTTGGCGATTCCCTGGATTGCTTTTTGGGAATATACACCTGGAAAAGTCTCAGCTGCTGGACTCCAAACCCATGAAACAGGATCCGGCTTCAGACAACTTGTCTGCTTTTATTTTTTGATTTTTTTTTAATGGCCAAAGAGTTCAGGTTAAGCACAGTGATTCAGATGGGTATTACTGACAGCTAATTAGTTTGAACTTAACAACAAAGCTCTTAAGTGAACGGCCTGCAAAACCTCATTTACGCAACCTTGATACAAACTCATTAACTGCAGGCTCCATTACCCACTCCACTTTGCCAGCCGTAAAAAAAGTTTAAAAATCATGTTTACGGGAAAGAACTATGAGACAAACCAGGAGAATAAAAAAAAATAAAGCCCTAAAATGAGAAACCTTCTGCAGATTCCATCTCTATAGGAACAGTGTCATAAATGCATGCGAAAGAACTAGGCAGCCTTATTCTCCCTGCTAGGCTTCTTTTTTTCCCTTTAAAGGAACAGATACCAGCATGATAAGCCTGCGTGTATCTTTAATATAAAAGACGTAATCAAGACATTCTCTCTGAGAAGTAGAAACACCCCTAAAACCCACCTCAAAAGCTGCGGCTTGCTTTTCTTTTGTTTTTTTTTTAATCATAAAACAATTATTCTAATCAAGCGGCAATCCCTTTCTCACACTGCAAGCCTCCCTGCGATGAGATAAAGCCCAATGCGCCGCATGCACCCTCCGAGCGGATCCTCCGGCTCCCGCAGCACAGCCCCTTGCAACCCTCCCTCCTTAATTTCAATTAAGTTCCACTCTTAAGAAAGGAGAAGAAAGGGGAAGGGGATGGGGGAGGGAGAAGCGGCACTTACCCTTTGGGGACTCACTTCTGGCTTTCTTGCTTTCTAAAGGACACTCACTGCTGCTGTTGGGAGAACATACTCTTCTCTTGCCTAAAATTTCATCTAGAAGAGAGATGAGAAACCTGAGTATCAGATACGGTTGTACTTTCCTCTTTGCGGAAGCAACCAGAGAGACTTTGGCATTTTGCTTCTCTCTCTCACACACACACAGACACACGCACACGTATTAGCGGCAGAGGGGAAAAAAAATGAAAGTAAGAAAAATCATCATCTTGAGAGCCTTGATCTGCTTTCCTAATCACGCAGTCCGAAAGCACATAATGACTATTCACACACTGATCAATGCAACATTTTAAAGCTATAAATTCTGAATCCAGTTGATTTCCTTACTGAGTTTCATCATTTGTTCTGTTGCCTTTTGTCCCCTTGGTGTTTCCACTCCTTTCATGCCCTGATGCAAAGCAAGTGGGGGAGAGAAAGGGGAGGAAAAAAACAACACAAAAAAAAAAGCACAACAGATCTCTGAATCTTCCTACCACAGAACCTCTCTCTCTCTCTTTCTCTCTCTCTCCCTCAATCTCCCCCCCTTCCTTTCCCCCCCTCCTCCTTCAAAACCTCAAGGTCCTCAGCAATCTTCCCCCTCCAGATTGTACGGAAACACTCAAGCCTTTTGCATTACCGCAGCCCTACAAACCAACACAAAATATCTAATATACAATTACAGCGGCCCCGCACAGATTTAAAATCAATATCCTCCCATAATAATGCTGGGGAAACTGAAAGCATGATGTTGCATATGGGCAGGAAGGAAGAGACTGTTTGTCACTGCAAGCATCAAATTCTCATCTATCAAGGGCTTGTTAAAGATGCAGCATCTTAAAAAAAAAAAAATCTCACAAACAAGCACCATATTTGAGTAAGTGAACGCTGCATCTGCCTGTGAGTCAACACGCATGCAAAGCTTCTGCAATTTGCCCAAAGTGTGTTGGTTAAGAAAGATTACAAATCCCCTCGGTGCTATTTATAAGAACAACAAAATTATTTCTGTTCCAGGGGACGTTTTACGCCAAGCAACTGTTCCTCGGAGTCAGAATCGCTCCACGTTACTCTGAATTCAGCCAAGCAAGCCCAGGTTCCTGCCCTGGCACTGTGTTTATCAGGAGATGCAGAGCACAGCTGCCCCGGCAGAGCCTGCTGGGCGCTGCCGTTCTCCACAGAGCAATTCTGGAAGGCTGCAAAGTTACGAGTGGCATTTCAAGGTTTTGAAGAGCGCACGCTGCCTCCGATCTGATCTTGCCATGACCCTGCCGCCCAGCCCGTTAACAAAACTGGCACTCCGAGACAACTGCAGAGGCTTCGCAACCATCCACAACCAACAGCAAAGTAAATACGAGAGTATTTGTTGTATACAACTGGCAGTTGGAGAGCAGATGGGAAAGGACCGAGTCAGCCAGCGATAGCAAACGAAGTTGCCTCAGCCCTTCACATTCCAGGTGTTGGGTCAGCCTACCAATACAATTTGAATGTTATCAAGCCTCCTGCCTCAGTTTACCCTTTTAATAACTTCTCCAAAGCTACAAAGAGCATCAGCTTGCCAAGCGAGCACCAAAGCTAGGGAGTACCTGGCCACCCAGCACAAACAGAGTCACAAGCTCCCTCCCCACGGAACTCTTCATTCTTCATGTTGATTTTCGTGGAAATGTTAGCCTGATGCTGCAAACCCTCAGCGCTGGAGGCCAAATCATATATCGTCCTCAGAAGTGTTCCCATCCGGGATTTGTGGCTTTGAAACAACAGAGTCCCGTCGCTCTGCTCACCCCTCCCAGCCTGGGCAGGAGGCAGCAAAGCCCACCGGGGCTTGTTCTTATGTACATCAGGCAGAAGAGACTCCATGGGGAAAAAAATGGTGACAGAAGCACCGGTTCCATGTGACAGCAATTAGAATATGAGCAGTAAAGATTCCTTCATTTCACAGCTCTGCCAAGGCACCTCGCTACCCTCCCATCGCTCCTTCTCTCCCGCGACTCCACTCCCACCCCACGCACCCATCTGCCGGCAGACGTTGGCTCTGACTCCACCAGCCCTGCTCTTCCCAGACACGTCAGCGATTTCCAGCGCGCTCCCAACCCGCTGCAATTCTGCAGGGAAAGACCAAGATCGCGCAGTGACTCTGAAACAGCACCGGCTCCACCAGGCCCAATCCCCAACCACCCCCAAAACACCCACTTTTTGGCACAAACGCGAGTGTCACGGGGAAAGGTCCCAGGTGACTTTCAGTCCAGACCTGAACTTGGCCCTCCAGAGAGATCCCACACTAGCGCGTTAATCTCTAGGATGATCTGCAGCGTTTTCATTCCAGCATCTCAGGTTCACGTTGTACCAAAGCACCAAATCCCACACGCCGAGTTTGTATTTAGGTTGGCCCGCGGCAGTTTTTATGGCAGTCGGATCACAGAATGAAAATTTTTCTCCTTTTTCCCCCCCTTTCGTTTAAGGCAAAGTCCTGGGATACGTCAGAAACTGCCTCTGCCCCTGGAGGTGTGGGGACTAAATCAACAAGATATACAGTAAGCAAGGAAAAGGGAATAATTATCATCAGCAGCCAGTATTGAGGCTCAAAGGTCTAACAATCCACCCCAAATTTACTGAGTCAGTGGGAGAGCACAAGACTGAATATCAATCGTTTCAATTCCAGCCCAGTGTTGTAAGAAGTCACACACCCCCCTCAGCTTTCTCAGCTGCAAAGCGGGAAGAGGCAGGTCACATTTTCATTAGTGACTTAGTGAACTCCCAGATTCCAGGGTAGAACCTAAATGGCAATGTATTGTGTCACAGCACCAATCCTTTCCTCTTTACAGCTTAAACCACATGCATAGCTTCAGAATATCACTTACAACCGCCAAACACGTGCCCTTTTACAGGACTCAGACTCTAAATTCATCCCTTTATGTTCACCTGCCATTCATCCACCCATCCTTTGCACTCGCACACAAAGACCCGGGACGGTGGCTGGTGGCATTGGGATGGGAGCATCCACAGCCCATCTCCCCTGGTTCTTGCAGCAGCAAAACAAATCTGTTTTGCAAACGAGTTGGCAGTGGGGATTCTGGATGTCTCGCCACCCTCAGAGACAGGTTGTGCATTCCGAGCACATTGCTACTCACTGACCAGAAAGCCAGAGACAGCTGTTCCAGCTGTTCACCTTAGAGAATGGGGAGGGATGGGTGGGAGGCTTCCCCTCAAACAAAATAAATAATCCTGCTTATGCCTCCTCTCTCCTGCCTTCTACAGAGCATTTCAGTTGAAAGGAAGACAAACCAGAGACGCTCTTTAATATTCAAGCTGAAAATGAAAGACATTATCAGTAGAACTGTTATGTTATGAAGCTACGCCAGGCAATAACGCAAGGACCGAGTTGTGGAGGAAGCCCCAAGCATACTGATCACTGACTGCCCCCGGTGCAACACGTCCTGCATCACCTCCAAGGCTAGGAGCCCAAAAAGGCAGCACAGAAAGTAACCCAGAGAGGTTTTTGGAAACAAAGTCAAGTATTTTCCCCCCAAGATCTAGAAATCAAAGTGGATTTTTTTTCCCTCTCTTTCATGGGAAGAGAAAGTCCAGCACTCACCTGCTGCTCTTCTAGAGCAAAACGTGAACAGAGACAGGCCAGGAAAGCACGTCGGCGGGAGGAGGCCTGCAACTCTGCCCCCTTACAGAAATATCACCCAAAGGCTTTGCAACCACGAAGAGAAAGGACGCGGGTATGGACCATAAAATGAGCTTGTGTACAAGCCAGGGTTTATCTAATCACAGTCCTCTTTGGGCTTGAGACACAGCAGTTAGAGGCCACGGCTGGAAACGTCACCTGAAGTAACGGTGCTCTGTGCTCCGGCACTGCCTCTGATCCTCAGCAGAGTCATGTTCACCAACACATCTAAGAATCCTGAGCCTCGTCATCAGCTTTGAAGAGAGAACGTGGGAGCCTAAGTCAGCCAGGAAGATCAGAAAACCTATCTCTAGGTTTTCCCCAAGAGAGAGGGCCTGTACCTGCACTCTTTACAGCAGAGAAGATGCACCAAGGACATACGTTGCAGGGTGCAAACTGAGCCCACGTCCCAGTGACTGGACACAGGGTTTCACTGGGAGAAATGACAGCTAGGAGGCGGTCACACCATTTTTGCTCTCCCAGTGCTGTTAAATGGGTGGGACCACAGAGTGAGTCCCAATTACGGCCAAGGGACTGCACCGAGTTTTTCTGCGCTGTGTTATGTGCAGACACAATAGGAAGAGATCAAGACCTATCTCATGCTCCCTACCCATGTCATTGGTTTTGCTCCCAAAGATTCTTGGACCCAGAAGTCCTGAGTAAACAGAGAACTGAGCCAGCTTCCATGGGAAATCACCCAGGCTCAGACAGCCAACGTATAACAGGAGTCCTTTCTTCACGTCCTTTCACATGATTTTAAGAGGAGGAAAACATCCTCCCTTGCTCTTAACTCCCTCATCAGACTCAAACCCTGGGGATGACAACTCCCACTGACCAGTCTGAGACGCCTTGGCAGCATCTCGGTGTATTCAGCTCTCCCCTTTCCCTCGGCACAAACCGGCTGCCACCGGACGAGCCGCTCAGCCCAACCTCCGGCGCTGCGGCCCTGCTGCTCAGCCTGTCCCTGCGCCAAACGCCACAGGTCTGCGGGGGCCCCGGAGACTTGACTTCCCCAGCGATGGGCTTGTGCCTTTGTCAGAAGCATCAGCAGTTTGCCGAGTCCCAGCAGGCCCAGAGCTGCTCTCAACAAAGGCTGGCGGGCCAGGGGCCACGGCATCGGCGGCACGCAGCAGCATGGAATCTGCCTGCGCATCAGCCCCATCCCTCGCCAGCAGGAATCAGTGGAACAAAGGGAGAGTGAAGCACAAGGTCATGGGAATAACGGGCCATAATTTAACTGAGGGCAAAGAGAATGGAAAAAAAAAATATATTGGGGAAGCTGGGGGAAGGGAAGCAGTGGGCTTGTGGGACTTGGGATCCTAGAACAATACAAGTGCATGGCAGCTCATGGGGCTGGGTTAGTTCTAGTAACAGTGGGGGAAATACGGCTGGATCTCAGCAAAGTGGATGTTCAAAAGAGCTGCAAAATAAAGGTAGCATCCTCCTCCTGGCTTAACGGCTTGAGGGACATCGCAGGCAGCAGGCTTCAAACCTTAGCTATTGCACTGGGTTATCTCGTCGTTCCTTTATGTCACCGCATCTATATCTATTTGTTGGTTGTCATTTAGATTTAGATTGCGAGCTCTCCAGGGCGGGGAGCAGCGTCCTTTTGCTGGCTGCTGTACCAGTGTGGACAGGACGAACAGCAGAGCACGCTGGGCACCTCCGACCCCAGCCCAGACCCAGGTGTCCACAAACGGCCCCTAAGCATCACTCGTCAAGGGCCCTGTGACAAGAGGCTTCTGGAAGCAGGAAAGAAATCGGGGGGAGGAATGGGACACAGTAACGGTGTCTTACTACAAAGCAAGAAGGATGCAATAGTGAGTAAGCAAATATTTTCTCTTTCCTGCTCACTTTGAGGCAACTTAACTCTGGCAGAATGGTTGTGCAGCCACTCAATAGCAGAGAAGGACTCTGCTGGGTGAGAGTCGGTGCCCATCACTCGCTGATCTCAGTGCATCTCACAGAAAGGAGCACCCCAAAGGCAGACCCAGCGTCACCAACCCCTTCCTAAATGTGAGTTAACCACGGCAGATCTGAAAGCTGCAGGCGCATGCAGCAAGACCGTAGTTGAGCAGAAGGATTCCCAATGTCTAACATAATCAAGCATCCTTTCCTAGGCGTGAGGAGCAGCCCGCATCCCCTTTCTCAGCTCCAACCGCTAAGCCATCTGCCTTTCCTCCTCCCATGCAAACAGCAGCCTGCTCCTTCCCACCTCCTTGCGCTCGCCCCATTTGCCTGGCTGGAAATAAGCACCTGAAAGGACTGTCCGATATTTCAGTTCCCGAGGAGCGAAACGGAGGGAGGTGCAGGTCATGCTGGAGCCACCATCCTCTCTATAATGAAGCTGTTTAGTAGAGAAGGTGCACCAACATCCCCTTGTCTCCCAGATTCCTACAAAATTCATTTTTACAGCATGCGCCAAGCCATAGAAAGTGGTAAATATGCATAGTATGAAAAAACACTCAGGGAAAGGATATACTGCACTTGAGAGAGAGATCTGAATTAATTTTATATGCTGCAGAGAGGCTTTTTAGCAATTGCAAACTTGTGAATCCTCACTCTCTTCCAGAAAAGATTTAACAAACGAGGCTGGGAGGGTGGGCTGGGAGTCCAGGCCTTTCGGAGAATCACTTTCTAGAAAGGGGTAAGACAGAAGAGGGAAGCTTGTTAAATCACAAGACTCAAACACGGTTCCAGTAAGGATCAGGTTTTTCTTGAGGGACCACAAACCTCTCGGGCAAAGGCTGTTTGGCCTCAATTTATGTATAGGGATAAAAAGCCATGAAAACGGGCATCATCCCTCTGATAGATACCTCCCTCAGTCCTCCGGCCGCTCCTTCCACAAGCCTCCCAGCATTTCTTCAGGAAAGTGAACGCTGAACATAGTGATTTCTAGAGCTGCTGGTGGTGCTTGTACCCTTAGCACCATTTAAATGTCCGACTGCACTCATCCAGCCCCTGAAAAAACCAGCGCTCCTCCAGCCCGTGACAGCTTTGACAGCCAGACTCCTTAATTCCTTTTTCTTATTCCCTTAATCTGTCATCTTTATCAGGCCGGGGAAGTGCCAGGCAGCATGCAGGAGCCCCGGCCCCGATCAATCTCCACATTACAGCTGACAGAATGGTGCTAATAACTTATTGATCCCATGTTTGCCAAGCCCTACTGGGGCTGAAAGGCTGCCATTGATTGGCTTGAGGGAAGGAGCCTCTCGGCCGAGAGCCGAGCGGAAAGCCCTCAAATTGTCTTCTTCCCAAGGAGCCTGGAGATGGAGAGAGGGTGGGGAAGGGAGAACGGGGAGGAGGACAGGGGAACCAAGAGAGGAAGAGGAATGTGAAGGATGAAGGGTGCGTATGTGAGAAGGGGACTACGAGCGCAAAAGGAAGGGGGAGAAAAAGGGTTTGAGAAGCAAAGAAACGCAAGGAGGAGGGAAAGGAGCAGGAAAGGGGGAAAGAGCAAAGAGAAGAAAAGGAATTTGGAACAAAAGGATTGTGCAGAGCTGACAAATTAATGAAATAGGCAGCTGACCCTCTTCGTGCTCACAGTGAACCATCGATCAAGTCTTTCCTACGTCCAGCTCTGCATCCCAAGACAGCTCCCGAGCCCGTTCCCATCTGACGGGCAGCGGGCTGCCCTGGCCACAGGAACGGTGCCCAACCCCTGGCCCTGAAGCATCGACTTGACGTGTGGCGGGGTCAGGAACCCGCCCGCTGCCTCCCCTCCGTGCAGCAAGAGTGGACAGGCTGCCCCACCACAATCCCTACTGGATTCCTATACATATAACATCAGTGAGATGTCACCGCACCCATGATTTGTTTTCAGCTCTGTACCAGCTGCCTGTGAGGCACCTGGGAAAGGAGGTGGAAGCAGGGGGCGGGAAGAGGTTATTTCTGGAAGCAGGATAACCTTGCTCCTCCTAGAGATGCAAGGAAAGGAAGAAAAGAGTCGGTGCTTATTCCAGCTTCAAAACCACAACACGGACCGGCCACGAGTTTGGTGGCTGATCCACCTGCCAGAATAAAGAAGAAAACCTTAACATTCACGCCAGCAAAACCCCGTGCACTAACCGATGCTGCAGGTGCTATTGCAGGGCACAGCAAAAGGAAAACCTTCCGTGCTGGGCCTTCCCATTTTTCCTTCGCCTCCCAAGACCTCCGTTTGTGTTGCAGAAGGACGCCGGTTACCACCCACTGCCACAAGGCTTCAGAAGAAATAAAAACGAACTTAAGAAGAAAGGACAGACCTCCAGATCCAAACCGAGGGGATGAATGGCATTGATAGAACCTAGACGCACATGCTGCCCAGGCAAACAACTCTCCTCAATGGTGAAACACATAAAGGTGGCTGGGCTTACAACTCCTAGATGCCCATTTGGTGCTGATTTTCTGCTCAATTTCAGGCAGTAGTTCAATAAAAGGCTTCTGCTTTTTGTTGTTGTTTGGCTTTGTTAAACGAAAACATGTCTGCATCCTGGCTCATTATCACACGCTCAGAAAACAGCCGTGTTCACTGTGATTCTGTCTCTAATCATTAGCTACAACAACCCTGATCCCAATTCTTTTTCACCCCCAATGTTAACTCCTCATTAGCAGCTGAAAGCTCCGGGTCTCAGTGCAAAGGCAGACGAAGTCCCTGGGAAGCTCTCCATGGCAGGCATGGAGCTCAGGGATAAGCCCAAACAAAGTGAGACAATTAGTTTGACCAGCTACAGATCCACGTGTGTGAGCACAAGCACTGCCTTGCCAATAAAAATTCCAACACCAATTTTTGGATGTGAAATCTGTTTACAGTTCACTCCTGAAGCTTCCCCCTTGCTTAGTCAACAGAGCATCAAGTGGAAAGATGAGACAAGAGCATTAATACAGAAGAAGAAATGACCTCGCAGAGAGAAAAGAGAGACATCTCACGATGTTCTGGAGACGTGTAGATGAACACTGCTGTTCCAGGGAAAGCACCAGGTACACATGGCCTCCAATGGAGTGGGACTCCGCCAGGGACACCGATGTCACGTTCTCCCTATCGTGTGTGATCTCCACAGGAATCATCGCGGGTTAAAACACAACTATCCTGGTCACACCACCGCTCTGAGGCCAAGGCTCTCGGGGTTTGTCATCTCCAGCACACTGACCAACAAGCCCTAGAAAAAGCCCAAGCTCTCCAGGAACAACACTGGAAATCTGACCTGCTGCTGCTTCCCACACCAGAGCCAAAGAAGCCGCTAATCACTGGGGAAAGGGTCTTGGATGCACACGCAGGCCCACACGCAGAACCCTAGCAAACTGCTTGCTGTTTGGTGCAAGAGCTGATATTCTGCTGTCTCTCCACTCAGTGCCCTCTCTCAGACAATATTCGGACATCAAGCGACTCCCTCTCATCACAAGGGGCCGAAGGAAAAGCGGGAAGATCTACCACCTTCCCCTAGCATCAGCGAGCCTGATCCCTCCACAGCCATCCATGCAAACAGCCCTACTGCCGCTGAAGTCATGAAACCCGGCGCTGCAGAACAGAGGGTATTTGAGAAAGGGGAGACATGAACAGGGTTTTTGCAGGGGGGGAATAATTCAGGGTTTGGGGCCCAGGACTCTATTGCAAGACGCTTGTTCAAGCCCTAAAGCAGTGCAAAGCACACACACGAGCCATGGAGCCCCGCAAGGCTTCCCGCGTCCTCCCGCAGCCCAGGCGAGCCCCGGCAGGCTGCATTAGCCAAACTGGATAGAGGGGATTGGACTTGTTTACAGACACACCACTAGCTGCTTAACGGGGCTCTAAATCCGTGTTTGATGTGCAAACCCTCAGCTTTGCCACCGCGCCTTTGTCAAGCAGCCCTGGCTCTGCTCATCCTTGTGTGTGTGCGCCTCTCTCTCTCAATTAAGATTAAAAGCGCCTTGTGCCATCATCCGCTCTCAAGGTAAGCCCCTCCGCGGGCCCGCGCTGCACCCTGTCTGCTGCCTCGCCTTTATCTGATCCATTTGGAAGCGACTTTTATATTCTCATTAGGCTCAACGCCTGCCGTCCCCTCCCAGCCGCGCTCCCCCCGAGGCGTCTCAGCACACTTGCTCTACCTTTGCAGATGTTGTTAAGCCTCTTACTGAATCTCACCAGTGCAGGCTGCCTCGCTATGTTCCTAAGGAACTACAGACCCCATTTAATGTACTTTTTCTTTCTTCCTCCATTTGGCATTATTATATCTCCATCGTGACTGCAATTTAATTAGCTCTGGGCATCACCGGAGCTTATTTTTCCAGGTAGGCTCCCCATACGTTCCTCCCGAGCGCAGTCCTGCAGACGGCGAGCGCCCAGGTGAAGCAGCTCACCTCTCTTCTCTGCAAAGGAGGAATTCTCTGCCCAAAAGCCAACCTTACCTCTCAGTACCTAGATTAGCTACCTCCAGGTTTAAAACAAACAAAGGAAAAAATGAAAGGTCTGGCCAAAGAAGTAGGAGGAGATTAAACTGGATATAAAGCTGGATATAATCCCAGTGTAGACCTAACGTACATTCAAGAAGAGGAGCTAGATATCATTTTGACCAACAAAGAGAAGCAGAGCCGGCAGAGATGCAAGCACCCTTCCTTTACGCTGCATTCACTGGTTCTTCACACGAATTTACTGCTCTTCCAGTAACAACCAACACTTGCACGCTTGAAATTTGCACAACCATTTAGTGAACAGACATTTATCCAGAGACCAGAGAAACCAGCGCTCTCTATTTTGTGAGCACAAGCACTTTCTCTCCCCGCCACCAACAGAGGCAGAGAGCTCAGAAACGGCAGAAGCTTGTTCTGAAAAGTCTGAGAACACGATACTGTCACCAGTCAACCCAGACGAGAACGAGGGAAGAACAGTGTGAGAGGGCGCAGATGGGTAAAATTCCAAACCAGCGAGACACATTTCCTCAGCCAGTTCAGAATTCAGAGTTACAAACACAGGGCAGCTTTTCCCGAAACGCAGAGCCCCCTGGGACCCAAGGAAATCCAAGTGCATCAGTGGTAATTGTAGTAAATCTGTAGCGCCGCAGAGCCAGCCCAACACACACAAGTTTGCCCCGTGATTAAGAGATCTCTGTAATACCCCGAGGTCCCCAGTGGGCCCAGAGCAGTGAGACACAGCCAACACACACATAAGAATATCTCAATCATTACCACAGCCGACGGTGGCTCCGAAGCCGATCAATAGGGCAATTAGATTTTATCAGTACGCGCCTCTCGGCCACCGGCTTCTGCTGTCGCTGCAAAAGGCCCAGTTGCCCCCGCCAGCCCTGGGTCTCCAGATGTCCGACCCAAAAGCACCAGCTGGAGCTGATTTCTGCTTTTTTTTTTGGTAGATTTTTGCTGTTGGTATTCTCTGTTTTCTTGAAAGGTCCAGTATCAGGGGACACTTCAAACATGAGTTAAGCTGTCAGCTATTCTTATCCAGGTGTCTTGCTTCGGTACACACACTAGTGGGGGAACAGCATCCCCAACAACCAAATATCCTCCAAAGGCATTCCCAAAGTGTATCAGATGAGATGCTCCCTTCAGATCCAGGGTTAAGTTGCACAGTCAACAGAATGACTTACAAGAAAATATGATCAAAACCACAAACATACAGACATTTAGGAAAGCCCTACATTAAGATACACGGAGAGATCCAATTCTGATTTGGAAGGATGGGGATCACTCAATATAAAAAATAGCACAACTCCCAGTTTTTCTCAATTTTTATTTATGATCAAAAGCAAATGGAAGATTCTGCAAACAATAAGCAGATCTCTAGTTTCTTACCAGGGCATCACTTGTTGAGTGGTGCGTATCTACCACCAAAGCATCCCTGCCCACAGCTCCAGAGAGTCACGGTGCAGGATCCAAAAGGAGCATTTCTGGTTTCACCGTGTTAAGTTGAAACCAGGTAAGCTTCCCAAAAAAGCCAAGTAGCACTACAAAAGCAAATAATGATGCTCACAAAGGAGCTGGCAGGCACAGAGGCAGCACGGGGAACCTCTGATTAATGAAATTACAAATCAAGCCATGCTCTCTGCAAGGCCTTTCTGCTTCGCTTGACACTAACCCTGGGGACATTTCACTTCTTTGCTGGTGCGAGCTCCTTTGCCAGTAGTTTAACACAGACCACTAGATTCGAGAATAACACAGGGCTGAGATCTCAAAAGGACTTTAACATCACCATGAAATCCCTTCCTTGTTAATCTTCAGCCAGAATACTAAAAGCTTTCATATAGCTCGCTCCAAAGCGCAACACAAAACAGCCACAGAAAAAACAACTGCTGAAAAAAAATGAGCAAATGAGGGACTGGAGGAGAGAGGAGGGAAGTCAACAAAGCCAAAGCAGAACCTGCTCCTGCTTACCTGCTGCTCCCAAGCCAACGTCGATGCTGTTTCTCTTGAATTCGCAGCGGCTCTGGGTCTCTGGCATAACGAGCTGACGGCTCTGATGCAGGTTGGAGATGATAGTGGAAAGGTCGTTATCGCGGCTGCAACAGAGCAGAAAAGCACCAAGTTAAGGAAATCCTATTTGCCACCACATAATTGATTTTTGCGTGTACGAGCGCACGCGAGATTCTGCTGTTTGCCCTGATACAGCTGTACTTCGAGAAAGCTTCTCCCCTCCTGCCCAGCAGGTTCCTCGGTAACCTCCTCTAGATTTGGGGAGCGGAGCCCAAGTGCAAAGCGCTTCCCAACCAGCACTCTCATTTCCCATCAAGGACTCTGCAGCTGCCAGAGCTCCTGATTTCAGCTTTGCCAGATATAACTTGCGTGGGCCAGAACTTACATCTCAGATGGAAAAACTGAAAGTGTAGGAATTGGCAGATCTATTCCAGAATTAATAGGAAACTTGAACTGAAATAGCTGATAGTTTTCTATCAGTTGCCATCCTTCTGTTCTTAAAAAAACTAAGTTTTTCCATTCCATCACTGTTGGAACACAAGATGACTTTATTTACATAAATAATAGTTTTTCTTTTTGGAAAGAAACCCACCACGAACCCGGACATCAGCACTACCCGGAGCTGAGGGTACAGATTCCTTTACAAAACTAATTTTCAACTCTTCACTCTAACAGATGCTGAAACAACGCTCTCTTCTTTCTGGGACAAGAGAAGGCACTAGAGCAGTTCAGCACGATTTTGCCCGTTATCCTTGCATCAGATCACTGCTAAGTAGGCTAGTTTAGTCTTTTTTCCTTCCATGGAGAGGTAGAACACAAAAAGACGTCCGCTGTAGCAGATACTGCAGTTCAGCTGGCAAATGCTTTCGCTTGCAAACTGCTATCCACTTGCAAAATATTTCTGAATAAATGATATACAAACACTGAAGAGGAAGAACAAGCTGAAACATATACACGATACTAACTGGAAATGCTGGAACGTCTCCCTTTTGTTTGTTTGCAGTATATGTTAAATCAACCATCCTTCTAGCACAAGGTGCTTGCCCCGAGCTAAATGTGGCTATTTTTCTTCCTCTCCTCTTTCTAAATGGAAGATGACAGCCACAAGAACCAGAGACACCCACAAAAAATTACACATCTTTGAAACACTGCCCTCCCTCCCACACCCACAGCTCCCTCCCCACCTCTACTCACAGGACAAGCGTCCCCAGTCTGTGCTGCTGGGACACGCAGCACATGACCAGCAACTCACTGGTGCGGAGGAGAGTGTCCTCACCTGGGACCAGCAGGACAACGCGGAGGGTGCATTATCTGCGGAATTACCTAGCAATGATCTTCCTTTAAATATCCCCCTCTGATCCCCCCTTACCTCCTCCCCACCTGCTGCACCCCCACCTCTCCGCACCAGCGAGAGGAGCAGATCTGCTCAAATGCTCCAGGGAGCCCATCCCCGGTGCAGAAGCAGGGGCTAATCTGTCGTCTAGCTCACCGCTAATCAGATAAGTTTATGACAGAAAGTCTTTAGACAGAGGTACTTTCAGCGGGCGTCTGGCTCCAGATTTTCACAAGATGTAGCAGACAAAAACAGCCTCTCGCTTCAGCAGCCGCCGCCGTGTTCCCTGCCGCTCCCCCCGCCCCCCGTCTCAGCAAGGATAGAGGATGCTCAGATCTCAAAGCCTTTGAGCGCCCATTGCATCTTCCTCCGCTAAACCAGTTCAGATTCCTCCTTATGCAAGCAGAAGGCTAATTACTTAAGCAAGCCCACAGGTGAGTGGGAAGCCCATTTCTCCTGCGCCAAGCAGTTTTGGGTCTTATCCTCTTTTAGCTGCCACCTTTAAGATGCATTATGCAAATATTTTGGTGTCTTAAGTCATTTATGGGATTAATGTGAAGTGATTATCAGTTCTTTTTAATCATGCCAATCAATAACTGGATGTCAGGGACAGAGGACAAATGCAGATAAACGCTGCCATCAGCACAATGCTCGGGAAAGGGAGGAGGAGATGAGCCAGGAGTGCAGAGAAAGGCAGGGAGTAGGAAGAGAAAAATGGGATAATTACATCTTTGCACTTGCAGAGCGTCTCGCATCCCAACTGAGCCCAAAGCACCTCTGATATGTAAACACATTAAGAGAGGTACAAAAAGGAATTGTTTTATCCACCACTAAAGTGTAACGACCTCGCTCTGGAAAAGAGCATAGCAGCTCCTTAACGTGACTTGATTCTCCAGAACGCAAAGCGTGCAGAACACTGCGCTATATCCACTGTGAACTAAAACCAGATTTACGTGGAAGGAAACTTCACCACACCAGAAGTGATACTTTTCTTCCCCAACAATGCTGTGTTTTCAGGAGATCTACCATGGCCTTAAAATTAATATCATCGTGGCACGCAAAGGTGCATTAGCGAGTTGTATCTCCACACATGAGCAGATACCACGGGGCTGACAGGGACAGCCTTTGAATTCATCTCAGCCTACCCAGGCAATTAGGCAGGATCCCAGGAAAACATGAATTTGCTGGAATACCTTTGCAGAAGGCAAACTGAACACCAAGGTGACATTGAGAGGAAAGGGAAAAAAGCCTAGAGATAACGCAAACAGGCTGAGACAGCTTTTAACACATCAAACTGTCCCCAGGAGTTGGTCCTTTTGCCTCAGTGCATGGGAGGTTTGAAGCAGAGGCTGCCTTTGTGCTCTGGGCTTGCTCTACACCTGGCACAATGGGAGGCAGCTTGTAGCTGGGGACCAGTCTTCCTATGAAAAATGAGAGTGAATGGTGACCAGAGCTTCTTACGAAAAACTGAGATACCTTTCTGTGTAGGTGAAGACTTTAAGCATTTTTAAAAATACTGTTAGCCAAGCTGGCTCCAGCAAATACAGCTCCACACAGCAGCAATCAGACTCCAGAGACTGCAGACTCTCTAATAAGGGTCATACTTGCATAAGGCTCCGCTTAGGCCACAAAGAACTTTCTACGACCACGCTGGATCAACAGAATGAAACACCAGCTTCGGATCTGCAAGCTGGCAACTCTATCTGACCCCAGACTGCGGGAGATGGTACAAACAAACATCATTTTCACAAGAGACCCTCCTGAACCTCCACAGAGCAACTCCAGCCTGGGCAAACTCCTTCACACTGCAGCCCTGCCCAGGCCCTCCCTCTGAGGGGAACACTCGGCCAAAACACCATCACCAGCCCTGCAACGCAAAGCAGGCAAACACCTGCCCCATCCACTTGCCATAAGAATCCTAAAAACCACCTAGCATATTTCTCCATAGAAAATGACTATTTGAAAAAGACAATCAACCGCTTACCTCCTTCTGAAGACAAAGAGCAGCACAACGCTCTCCCTCGGCAGAGCAGCCCCAGGCTGAGTGGCAGCAGCTGTGTGTGTTTATTCTCTACGCCTGTGCACGGCCGCCCCCGCCACTGCCCTCTGAGTAACTGCTCCCACATTCCTCAGCCCTGCTCCTCATTCTCCACTCCTAACTGTTGGCTCTGGATTTTTGTGCCTGCGACCTGTGAAACAGGCTCAGTCCAGCCCATCTCGAGGGTTGGATCTCGACGCACCGAGCTGAGCAGTGCAAAACGGGACCCGAACGAGTGGCAAGCACAGAAACGAGACCCTCTCCTCCGGCCCAGGTTCCAGGGCGTTCTCTGTGTGTTCAACTTGCTCACAACGCAGGACAGTGTTTTCAAAAGACTCTTGGGGGAAAGGGCTATTTGTTCCTCTGGGCTTACACAGCACCCAACCTGCTCACAGGAACCCTGTAATATACAGAACAGGCAAGAAATTCATGGGCTGAGGGCTCCAGCAGGCAGAGCTGATGCGGGATTAAAGACCCTTCCCTTGGAGGGAATACAACAGGCAAAAGAATATCCAGTTTGCGGGGCCTCAGGGCAAGATCCAGAACACACACTTTGGAAATACCAACACAGCGATGGCTAAAACTTGGCTGCTTGGCCTGGCACGGTGGTTGAGGCAAACAAACTGAAACGGATGTGACAGCATCTCCTCTCAAGTCCTCACCAGCAAGAGCACAACTCTTGCACGACCTCAGCGGGAAGGAGCCTGTACGGAGGGGACTGGAGAGGGCTGGTCCTTCCATATGGAGGATTCCCCCACCCGTGTGCTGAAGCCAATAATTCCCCCCAGGTGCTCACTTGCAGCCCCAGCAGGGCAGTCACACTCCGCTCTTCCTTTGTCTCGTCCCTGAGCCGCCGCTGGGTGCCCGTTAATGCGGGCGCTCCCCAAACATGCACTGACACATGCACACACAATCAGATTAAAGGTCTGATCCCTTCCAGTAGCATAATATTATATTTTAAAAACCGGATTAGAGAAGGGGGCTTGAGCAAGATAGAGATCTCCTGAAAGGTCAAGGAGGAGACAAATAGCCTTCTGTAGGGCTGCGGGTTGCCACGGCAACATTCAGTTTGCATGGGGTTTGGTAATTAATGGTTTGGGGACCTGCAGTAAGACAGGTGTGCATCCAGGCGGCAGGGGAACACGTTCTGAGGTGTGACTGTGTGGGCACTTCCATCTCACAGCACCAAGTTTTGCTTTTGCGCTAAAGCGAAAGGCAGAAAACTGAGTACTCACTGTCAGGGATTCCAGAAGTGGCTGGTTGGCCACATCCAGATTTGCTTTCAAACTGGGAAGTGACCCGGCGTTACTGACAGTCTGGTTAGACCTTTCTTCTGATATCTGGCTCAGGATGATCAAAGCTCTGATCACAAGACGTGTTTTTCAGGTATTTCTGCTATTCTGGTGGGCAAAGGTTTACAAAAACTTGCAGCATTACAAGATCTTTGAGTCTGAACTTCAAATCCAACACTCATTTAATCTCAATCTAGAATACTAACATTCACCCTGTCCTGTATCTGAACAGTGACTCTAAACATGTCTAGTAAAGATAAATTCATGTTGTTGCTTTAAATTACAGCTGATGTGCTGTTGATCATTCTCTATTTGAATCCATCATCCTGTTTTTGCAACATCATACTTAGCAACTGTGGAGGGGAATAAAATGTTAGAAAAACATGAGGATTTCATGTGGCAAAGCAGCGTGTGATGATTGCTGATGAGGGAGTGAGATCCCAACTTCACAAAGATGTCCCTCCTGCGAAGAAATAAGGGAAAGGCAGCAGCGTCCTAACAGCACCGTCAGCTTCGCTCAAGGCCGAGTCTGCAGCTTTGAGAAGAGCGGCACAGAGCTGGTGACGAACCGGCCTCACAAGGAGCAGAGCGGCAGCAGGGATGTGTAAGCATTTGCTTATTATTGTGCTCCATGTAGCATTGGAGAAATAACCATCCCAACCAAACATGATGTCTATCTATCCTACCTTTGCCTCACCCATTTATCCACTGAAAACAGTGTCCCGGACTTTTGCAAGCTGCTGGTGATCCGACGGGATTCCCATTCTGCCACTAGACTCTGTCCTGCTGCCAAAAGCAACAGTCGGAGAAGCGGCTGGATATTATTATGGCTTGGGCAATTTTCAAATCCTAATGAAAAGAGGGCACCCGGAGCAACAGATCCATTTACCAGGAATGCAGGAAAGCTGTGATAAGGGTTTTGTTGAAGCCACAAGCAACTGAGCAGCTCACCAGGGCACCACAACTCAGCCACACATGCTGCAAGCAGCAACCCCAGAGCTTTAAAGGCCAAGTCCAAACGGCTCCTTTGCCTGGATGTAGTATGAAATGAAAGCTGCTCCCTAACAAAAGACCCACCTGACTTTGGAAGGTATTTCTGAAAACTCTGTACGCTTGACCTGTTACACTGGCAGCAAAACAAAACTGCAGGGGAGCACAGCATAGGAGGCATGTGCTGTAGGATCCGTTCTAGGTCTGGGAAACAAGAGAAAAAGTCTTCTTTATCCCAAAACCCCACACTGGTGCAGGGCTCTGGAAGTACAGTCAGGACAACACGGGTAACTGTGCAGCTCAGATACAGCCCAGAGCTGATAATCTAAAATTCCCTGTCACATCCTGATGCTCCGATATAAGGAGCCTGCTCTGCAAAGCAGCAATGAGACGTACTAACTAATGGCTTCAGAAATTACCACTGGAGGAAAAAAAACAACATTGCTAATGTTCTCTGTGAATACTTTGATTGCTGCACTGTCTCTGTTTAATGGAAGTAACCAGTCCTCTGTCTCCCCAAAGCTGGTTGTCCTGAAGGGACTTTCAGTAATGGCAGTATAATGGTCCACCAGCAGTCATCTGATAGCTGCAGCGCTGCCAGGAAAAGGACAGCCGGCCACATCAACAACCGGTGGAAACGTCACCCAGACAAGAAGGTGTCTGTTAGGGACAAGATGCCGCAGTAAATCCGTTGATTCGTCTGTGGAACCCGCAGAGTAGCACCTGCAGGACAACAGCCAAACCAGAACTATCATTTCTGGCACACATTGTGTGAGCAACGGCATCTGGTCCAGCTAATGAGCCACAGCCTGGGCTCAAGGAAGGAGACGCCAATCACAGGGACTGCCACTGAACTGCCCGATTTGCTAACTCTGGCCGTGCCTTGGGATGTATAAATAAATCAGGAGCAAGCCCTTTCAGGGAAGCTGTGGTACCCAGACATGCAGCAACCCTCTGTGATTGACTTCTGGAACAACCACCTTTTCTTGAGCAACATCTGCACCACAAGCCTCTGCCTGGCAGCATTTGAAGCCAGCAGCTATTGCTCCCAGATCCCTCCTAGTCCTGCCTTGTCCCCCGGTCCTCACGCTGACCAGCGTTTGGTCTCTCACTCCACTCAATCTCAAACAGCCCCAGCAAACCGGTCCCTCACAGCTGAAAGGCACCGTCCCAGCCGGGTTCTGGAGCCGGCCCTGCCAGCACATTCAGCAGGGACTGACTTACAGAGGGGACGGGACAAACGGACAGACACCTCAGCCTCTGGAGGTTAAGCAGAGACAAATTGCGGGCTGCCCCGTCTCCAGGCGCAGACACATCACCCTTGAGATCCTCGGGAGCTGGCAGCTTCCAACGACCGCGAACCCGGGCTGGATCCGGATAGGGAGCCATGCCTTTCAAATGTGTTTAATTTACAGACATTAGCAGCAACTGCATCTTTAACAAGGAGAAGGATGAGGAGACTAATGGATGGAGACAATTAACCAAAATATAAATCAGTGTCAGAGCCTCCGCAGCTAGCAGAGGCAGCCAGGCGCCCGCAGGCTCTGGTGATTCTCGCAACGCGCTGCTCAAAGTGACTGCGAAGAGTGATTGCAAAGAGGGGGAGGGAGAGAGGAAGGAGACAATTTGGTCAAAATTTAAATAATTTTCAATAGTAGCTGCCTCCCTGTTTGCTGCAGCTCTCTCCAAAATCAGGAGGCAACAGTCACAGTACCATGCAGCATCGTCCTCGGGGGAGCCAGAAGGAGCCCTGGGTGCCTCTAGAGATTGCTCGTCCTGCTGGCACACGGGGTCTGCTCTGCCCGTGCTCCGAGCTGCAGATCACACACTGCGGCCTTCCCGTGCCGGATATCAAGGCACAAAGAGTCCAGCTCGCTTTACAGAGGAAGGATTTTTCACCTGCACTCGGAAGCGCCCAAAAAAGTCAGCTCCAGTGGTCAGGATATTCGAGTTTGAAACTCGAGCCATCATTTTTCTGCTCCAATTTCCTACCCAGACGTCACAGGCACGTGCTTCGTGCTGCTGTTCTCCGTACACGTGGGGATGCACAGGGACACTGAGTGGGAGGCATCAGACACCGAGAGGCAACCTGGTACGTCAGCAAGAGGAGCCCCAGATAGATCGGAGATGAAAAAGAGGGAGCGATATTCTCAGCAGACACGAATTGTATAGATCCAGAAACTGCGACACAGCTAAGGAAACAGTGACTGAACAGACGGCACTGGATAAGTTTTATCCTAATACTTCATCAAGTCAAAGGCAAACTGTGAAAACGTGGTCAAAAATGTATGACTGTCTTTGAAAGGGACACAAAGCAGGAGATTGATGCCAGGTTTGGAGGAGAAGAGAACCTCAGAAAAGTAGCATGGGAGGAAATAAAACAGAAAAATACTTCTTTTTAAATATGTTTCACTGGCTCTCCAGCCCATTAACGATTCACACAGTAAGTGGACAGATCATATTAAATTCGACCAATCAATACAGTTGCCATAAAACTGTCCTGACCCTCTGCCCCTCCCTACAATAAAGAAAAAAAAAATCCAATATGCAAAAGGAGGAACGTCAGGGCTTGCAGGGGAAAAGCCCCAGGGGCAGTGATGGATCCAGGGCAGGTGTGTGCCCAGGCGCCCTCGCACAAACCCTCCTGCATCCCTCTGAGGGACACACCTGGGGGTTCTTCTCCATCCCCACCATCACCCCAAGCCCCACGTTCCTGGTGCGAGGATCAGATGCTGTCACAGCCAGGCTGTTGTCACCGGCATTCAGCAACACGCAGTGCTGCTCAGGGCTCCCCAAACCAGAGCATCGCCCAGGGGACAGGACGAGCATGTAAATCAGCCAGCGGCTGTGCGAAGGGAATAACGAGCTTTTTATGGAAGCCATTAAAAGGAAAACCCAGATTGGTCTATAAATACTGTTGCATCATTATAGCTCTGAGAAACAACCTTACGTAATAGCACAACTATGTAATGTCAGGACGGGTATAAAATAACGACTCAAAGCTCTCGTATTTTTTAGTTAGCCTTTTTTTTTAAACCCAAACCAAAACTAATAACCGATTTCCAAAGAAACACAGGCACTCCAGCCCAGCCCCTGGAAAATACACAGCTTCGGCTCCCTACAATACACGGGTGAATGTGGGGCTGGTTAAAAGGACCCAGAGCGACAGAGGCGACCTGGGGATTGCTGGTCATTGTGCTGCTGCAAGAGAAATATCTGACCGCAGCTCCCACAGAAAACACCGCCGATCTCACTCCTTTTCCCTTAACCTGCAATGTCCAGCCTCTGTGGGCTATTTAATCACAGATTCATCGATCTGAAGCCCCAGAAGGGAGCGGTAGATCTACCTCGCCTGACCTCCTGCACAGAACTTGTCAGAAAATCACCCTGTCGAGCTCCCAGTTAAAAGTGGCAGCTCAGAGTGAAAGAGAAGTGTGACCTGTCTCTCTGCCCACCAGGGAGCAAACACAGACCCTCCACCTCAGAACCCCGACCGCACCGAACCGAGAAATAAGCCGTTTATTCCCAAAAGCTGATGAATCCTCTCAGCTTCTTCCTTACTAGCATGTAAACCTCCCTACCCTGGCGAAAAATAAAAGCACATTTCACAACATGATGGCTCTGACTCCCTGGCACACGCACAGCACCAAATCAGTGCGGGATTCACCACCTTCCAGCCCGGCAGAGTCATCTTGGGATACGAAATGGTGCGAAATAACTTTCTCCTCGGCGTGTCTCTTTGCCCTGGCACGGCCTTCGAGTGCCAGGGGTCCTTGAGCAGCCAGGCAAGGGCAGCGGCGGTAAACCCAGGGTCACTGAGTCAGCAGAAACACAGGAGGGCCGTGGATCAGGGAAAGCTCAGACCGATCAAGGGCTCTTCCCCTCCTCCCTCGCTCCTGCTTATCACCTTGCACACAGCCCCGGACACCCGGCAGCATCCCCCTCATCATCTGCGCGCAGCCAACACCTCGGCGCTGGGCACAACGGCCAGAGCAGGATCAGACCTAGAGCTGGGCACAGGAGGATTTGGGTCAAGGAGCTGCAGGCTCTGATCAGGCGACTGATAAAGAAGCGGACGGGGGCGCGCGGGGGAGCGGCAGAGTTTGTTTCACTGTTAAACCACGGGCGGGATGGCCCGCTGACAGGCTCTGTCGCTTTTCCATCAGAGACAGGCACACAAGCCCCAGGCGAAGAAGAGGGATGCTCGGGAGCGTGTGTGTGTGCACGGCTCCTCCAGACCTCTCTGAGCCTTCCCGCCTCTCCCCATCCCAGTGCTCACACCCCAGGGCCAAACTGGTGTGAACTGGGCAGCCTCAGCTCCCCTGACCTGCCGCTCCGGGAAATGCTGGGAGGAAACTACCTTGTGCTGCACGTTCTGGCTCCTCCTCATTTCCCACGTTGATCTCTAACTTCTCTATTTGCTGCAAAAACCCAGACCCCGCATCTACCCAGCGACTGAAGTTTGTAGCCGGCGTTTCCATACGCTGAACCAAGCGCAAACTGGCTCTGTTATTCAGGAATCCAGCTTGGGGCCCACAGAGGCTCATGGAAAGACACCTGGATGCTTTGTGGGTGATCAAAGACCAGAAAAGCAAAGGTTGTTTGTATTTTTTTTCTGAAGAACTAGAGGATTGTCTATCAACTGTGTGGATTTGGTGCGGATTTATTTTACTTCTCTTCTTCCAGTCAAACAAAAGAACAAATCCATTTATTTGTTGGGCAACTATTGTCTAAAATCAAACAGGTATGTCACTGTTTGATGAACAAACTGAGCTCACCCATGTGGAAAGTCTTTTCCTTCCAACGTATTGTCTCCACAGCCATGCCCTGACTGCCAACAACAGTGGCATTAGCCAAGAGCTTCCTTGTATTTATTGGCTTTGCCTTCAGGAAGCACGTCCTGGTTCGCACCTCGGACTTTTACTGTTACAAAGGTGAGAGTTCTTTGTATATTCCGCCAAGATGAGGATTAAAACATCCCAAAGCCACAGCGGAAATAATCTGGAAGGGCCAAATTCAGCCTCATGTAAAGTAGGTGTCTTCCCCACACCAATCCACAAGTCACGGTTAATACATTCTGAGGTCCTTCACTGGCATCTTTTTATAGCTTTTTATAGCGCACAGTCCAGAGTGAGCTGCACAGTTGTCCTCCAAAGTCATCACGAGTTACGGAAACAGCTCTGCAGGTCCACATACGGTTGGTATCTCACCAGTTCTCTCTGCCCTGACTTCTATCAGACGGGCAAAATCTGACCCGTCCTGTTCAGTTCCGCTCACTATCAGCTTCTTCAACTGGGGCTTCTGCTTCAGCCCCACTGAAGTTGGTGCGGAAGCAGAAACCAGAGACTGATGTGGAAGCACGAAGGCAGGTCCCCGTTTGAAGGTTTGAAGGCACTCCCGTCCCTCTGCCGCTGCCCGGTTTTTCTGCCCTAACTTCAAGGCGCTTATCTGACAACCACCAGCCCTTTTAGCAGCAGATGGTACAGACTGCGGGGCGCTGAGGGGTCACATCCAGCTTTCAGCCGCTAAAAACTTCTTGTGACATTTTAGTACCTACTTCAGGTCTCCGAGATTAAAAGGCAAAAGCTTACTAGGAAAAATGAATGAATAACTAACTAGCCAGCCCAGAAGCTATCCTATATCAATCCTTAAAGGGCAGAGCAGCAGCGCGCTCCGGCACTCGATAACATTACCTGCATCACACAGCAACACCTTCTGCTGAGTCAGGAGCAGCCTTGACATGTTCAGAACCATCTACTTTTCAATTCTACTCTCCTGCTTTCCTCTTCTCTCCCTGCATGAGCTAAATCAGCAAATTTCCCTTCAGTTTCCTTCTCCTGTCCCATTCCCCATGTATTTTTTCATCTCTTTCTTCCACTTGCCCTGATTTGTTTAACGTCCTCATCCTCCTTGGCTAACCTGTTTCATTCCTCCTTAAATACGGTTTTCTAAACCACACACAGCTGTACCACACAGAGCGAACACGTACAGGTAACGCTCCAGTTTAGGCGGTGCTGTTTAAACTCAGTTCTGGATGAGTAAGGGCTTATGCCAGGGTTAAATCAACGTGGAACGGCCCACTAAGTGTGTTATATTCCGATTTAAACATACATGTACACATGCACACGGATACACAGGCTCTTGGCCAACTGTCTGTCTAAAATACATTCTGATAAGGTCCATGCCCCTCCAGCAAGGCTGGTTACACACCACTGTAATCTTTGTTCAAACTGTGGCTGTCAAATGCATTTTATTTGCTCTGGGCAAATGATGCCTTTGTTTTCCTTCCGTCTCCTTGTGCAGCCTTCATGTGCCACATAGCTGGATGAAATGATCCCCTGGCAGGCCCAGTAAAGCTCAGAGTGTCCCCTCAAGTGGCTTTTTGTACATACGGCAGCAAAGAGACGCTCCTGCCTGCTCCTGCCTCTTTCCCTTGTCAGTGTTTAACGCCTGCGCCAGTGCAGGACTCGGAAGATGGAAATGCTGCCTCAGATATTCCTTCCGAGTCTGCTCACCATGCAGCCAAACGCTAAAGCGTGGGGCTGGTGATCAGTTCTCTGCAACACCCCTTGTCTTTTTATGCAGCTTTAACCAAATTACAAACCATCTTCTTTCCTACCGGCCAGGCCGCCTTTAACAAGGGCAACACTACACAACTCGTCACTTCCTCGGAAACAGGGGTGGCTTAATTGCACTGACAGCATCTTCAGATGCTCAGGTGGGCAAAACGTTTATTCCACCCTGAGCTGCATCACTGCGTGTATTAACACGCATGGCCTCTTATCTATTCCTCACTCACCTCCCTGCAGTTCCCTCAAGACACCAAGTGGCAACAAACAGAAGGAAAATCCTTTTCCTCCCTGGAACTCCTTTTTATTCCACAATTTATTTTCACGAGATGCCTCAGCCTCAGCAAGGTAATCCTGCCCGTGGTGCTGAGCAACTGGGACCCACTGAAATCAATGGGAGCAGCAAGTAGGCATCTTGTGGCCAAGACCAGGCTTTAGCCTTTTGTTTAGTATTTCAAAATTTGACAGGCTTGTATTGAAATAAAAGGAGAAGTGCACCGTTTACTGAACAACTTTAACACATTTCAGCAAATTATGCCAAGAACAATATGCCCATACAAGGGAATTTTAGCTTACAGAGGCAATTTTAAAGAAGACTAGCTGTAAACAAAAACTTAAACCTGCGTTAACTTCAAAGCTTAAAAGGGAAGGGAGTAAAGCACCTGGCAAGACAAGGAGAGATCCGATCTCCCCTTTCAGGACAATTCCTCCATCTCAAGCTTTTGGTTCTTTGCGTATAGAATGATTTGTTCCCAATTAAACGCGTTGTTATCCAGGGCAACGCAGGCAGCAGTTCTAAGGTGGCTAAATCTAATGAATCCAGGTATCCAACAACTTGGGATGGCCTGAGTTATGCAGGTCACTGAGAACAAAGGTCTGCTAGACCTTTTTGCTACCCCATGATGTATTTTAGATACACCAGATGTTTTACAGACCTGCGTGGCAATTTAGGTGACTTAAATATATAGAAGCTTTTCCTTTCTTTCCTTTCTTTGCCACATAGCGTAACGCACGTTGTTTTCTTCAGAACTAGCTGGATGGGCACAATTTTTGACACTTGGACTAACCAGTTAATCTGCAAAAGCAAAACTTCTATTCCCAGGAGGAACAGTTGACGTTTCTGCCAGGAGAGAGCTAAACTGAAGGGAACAAACAGTTAAGCTGAGAACGCCCAAGAAGTGTACTTGTCGACATAAAAATCAGACCGCTATTATATTCTACGCATTGCAAATTCAGAATTAGTTTTTAAAGATAGGGATTCTGATTTCCAAAGATGTTTGCACCCTTAGTTGCCATTGTACAGAATCGTTGTTCACATGGCTATTAATTAAAGCTTGTGTCAGCACTTCCATTACAAACCTCTCTCTTTTAGGAGTTTATAACTCAGCCATAAAACTTTGCTCTAGGCTGAAATTTATCATTAAAGGGTCTGCCTGGAAGGAATCCATTCTTTTGTGTTTTAGAGTCCCAAAAGCTTATAGCAAGAAACCAAAGATTATATTCTAAAGGCTGCCATACAATAAACTTTAGCTGTTTTTTATAGGAGTGCTGGGTGAGATGTGCCTTCTAGACTGGTTTCTAGATGCTTACGGATCTCTGTGGGGTTTTGTATTCTTAACATTGTAAATTTTAGGAATTACGGGGTTTTATGGTTCAGGGCAAAAGTCTGTGCTTCCCTAAATACCAGTGAATACCTCTGCCCTCACTCCTTCCCTAATGGGGTACGAACCAGTCCAGATTTCCCACCCGTCACTCCCCACAGCCTCCACCAAGCCTCTGTTTCCCCCCACAGGCAACTTTCCCCAAAATAAAACCAAAAGAAAAGGATATGTGGGAGAAATAGGAACAAAGGAGGAAGAAAAAACCCCACAGCACTGACAGTTAGAAATGTTCATTTACATCTAACAGCATCCATATGCCAGTAACATATCATAAACTCTTAGCCTACCACACAAAGAGGGTGCCCCGAAATGGTACCTGCAAGAGGTCTCTCGGAAGGAGATGTTTAAATCCCAGTGGGTGTGTATCCTGTCAACAGACAAACAGAGAGGTCAGTGACACACGCTGAACGCCGCATCGCTTCCCACTTAAAAGATCCGTTCCGGCCTGACAATCCACCCCCCGTCCTCTCCAAATCCCTCTCCCCAGCTCTCAACACGACTCCTGCCTTGGGCTGAGCCGTGGGGTGCGGGCTGAGTCCCATCGCACACCCCCGGCAGGCGGAGGGTCCGCGGCAGGACCCCCAGCGCAGTAAATGGGAGAGAAAACCCCTCCTTGCTGCACCCTAACGGGTGTAGGGACCGTAGGGTGCTGTCTCAAGCAATAGGACAGGCTCAGAGGAAGCAGAAAGAGCTAAGCATCAACATTTTATGAAGAAAACCCAAACATGTCCGTACCGTATTCCCTCCTCCACGCCCGCCCCAGCTGTAAATAAATTATTAGCAATTTCCTACTTCGGAAATTAATTTCACATATTCTGTCACTCTGCCTGCTGACAAGCAGGAATAGCAGCTTCTAAATGAATATCCTAAATTAAGACAGAGCAGCCAAAGGGGTTGTTTTTCCCTTTTCTTTTTTTGTTTTTTCCCTTGCTACCGGACACCACCTCCACCAACCCAGAGGGCTACGGCAGATGCTCGACCTTCTGTGCTCTGACATCTCCACTCGGTACCAGGGAGCCCTGACCTCCCCCCAGCCCAGCAGAGGTCTGTGAGCACCACCGTTCCTCCACGTCAAGGTGATTGATGAGAACCTCAGCCGCTTGAGACCAAACTGGCAAGCGAGCCCGTATCCTCACACAAACCCTCTCCCGCATCTCAGCATCCGCCAGTGCACACGCTGCCTCCCGGCTCTGCGTAGGAACCGGCTCCTGCAGGCGTGGGCTCCCAAAAGCCTCAAACAGAACTGGCTGCAAATATCACAAGTAGCAGAGGCCAAACGCACTTTCACGCGTTTTGTGTTTCCTGCAGCTAAACTGAAGGGAACAAAGCAACAGTGTGTAGCTGAAGACCGACAGTGTGTAGCTGAAGACCGTTTGACTGCAGAAAAAGCCTCATTTAAAACCCTCTGAGGTAAAAGAGAGCTTTTCTTCCAGTTTGAATGTGTGTTGAATTGGGTCAGAAAACTCTTAAGCACGACCAGTCAAGGGGACTTAACTGAGGTCTGAGTGTCTATTTAAGTGCTCTCCTGAATGGGTGCTCCTGCTTCAGCCGAGGCCGGAAATTACCTAAAAACAACTCTTAGCACGGAAATAATTTCACATCCGAGACATGCTGCTGCTGCAAGTTTTACTAATGTGACAGCACACCTTTTGTGCTCTTCCCGCAAGACTGGCTCACAAAGGGAGGCTGGTTGCTCTGTGAGCAGTTCTTCTAGGGGTTTGTTAGATTGTAGTAGATATTAACTTCACAAATAAAGCTGTGCTCAGAACTGTGCTTAGTAGTTTCACATGTACCTAGTGTTTCGTGTTCTTCTTCCTCATATGTAACAGTTTAGAAAACCTATCCTAGCTTTCCATCTTTCCAACATTCTATTTGCAAAGAGAAACTGAATAGGCACTTCTCAGCTACTACTGAGCTTATAGCAATAACAGTTGTTCTTCAAAGTTAAAATTCAGACCTTTGAAAACTGTCTGGAAAGGACAGGCCGAACTGGGGCATGGAGTTAAATTTCCATGAACTGAAGTTTGGTCAAACTCTGGGACATGTTTGGACTTTCCAGGTAAGCTGATCTGAATCCAAGGTTCAAAGCAAATTCAAGGCAGTCAAAGCCCTTATGGCACTAAGAGGACCAGAAAGGTCTGCCCTGCTCACAAGGGAGCAGAATTGCTGGTAAGCCTGATTTCGCACCGCTCCCTAGAATACAACATTTCCATCATACGCAAAACCTTCACCAACCCCCTTGAACTGCAGCTCGGCACCTTGCGCTGTGCAAAGCAGACCCTGGGAGCTGCACAGCGTGGGGAGAGTTCAAACGCTGCAAAGCAACAAACCCGGTGGGACCAGCTGGAAATCAAACTGCAAGTCTGAAACGGAACCTGGAGTTGTAAGTAGTGGGGAGGGAAAACCTCATACGAAAGGAATGGCTCAGATCCACACAGAGGCAGACATCTATCTGCCAAGATGGATAATTAAACACCCATATTTAGACAGATGAATAGGTGAGAATGAAATTAAATCCTAATTATCTTTTTTGGGAGGGGAAGGGAGAGGGATAGGGAGCAGAACCAAGCACTCATTCCACATCTCTATGCCGTTATCACCAATTAGATTTCTGAGGCTAATGTACATCTTGCTTTAACAGGTTATTCATCCAATTGAAATCAAATTACTAATAATTTGCCAACTATCAGCTACACAAGCCCATCCTTGGGTTGTATGAAGAGTGGTGAGCAGGAGCAAGTTCCTTACAAATTAATAACAGAAAAGGAGGGGGGAAAAATAAAAACCAGAGGCAGGCAAGCAAAGGTGCCACAGCTGCTGCCGTCTCTCCTCAGCCACCCACGGTCTCACATACAGGGTGATCAGCTACAAAGTGCTCAATAAAACCCACCAGACAGGCCCCCCAGGAGCAGCCACGGGTTTGGGAGCTCCAGCAAGAACAAGGGCCCAAGGCCGGCGGCAGGACCGACACCGGCGCTTGGGGCACCGGGGTTATTCTCCAGCACGGAGCTGAGGCCACAAGGGTCAGACACAAGGAGATGCACAGAGCACGCTTGCTGGTCAGGATTTCACTTGCCTTCATTCTCGCATTTCTCCTGTCTTTCCAGTCTCCTGTCTCCTTCCTGGGCAAGAAGCGGTTTCTTGCTGTTTATTATATTTCATCCTGCAGCATCCCTGAGAGGTAAGTAGCCATTTTCTCTCTTTCTCTCTCCCTCCACCCCTCAAATATCTGTCCTCATTAGGTCAATGACACGCTTCCTGGCACTCCGGACCGAGTCCAGCCTTTGCTTCCCAGAGGGATCTTTAATATATTTATTGAATACAACGACTGTTATTAAGTTGGTGCGTGGTTCAGAGAAAAGAGGGAAGGAGGAAGGAAAGAGAAAGGAAAAAATAAAGGGTTGTAGAGGAAGGACGAAGGGACTGGCAGAAAATGACCTGTGGAAGCTGCGAAAGAAGTGTCGTAAAGCAGCAAAACGCGTCTCCAGCCACAGGAGGGGCTCTGCCTCCCCCTCCTCTCGAGTCACGGCAATTAGAAGAAGGGCTGTCGAATCTAATCTCAGAGCCTGATCCAGGGCTGGAGCCCAGAGCATTTGGGAGCATTTCAGGAGGAGGCCAAGCAAGAGAAGGGAGGCAAAGGCAGCGTTGTGTGTGTGGCACAGGCTGAGCAGGCTCTGGGACCTCACGGCTCTCAATCATAGGCAGGTGCATGTGACAAATACAACGAGGGGGTGCTCGGGTTTGATCTTCAATCAATTAGGGAGTCAAAGAGCAGCGGCCTTATGGGATGTAAGAAATAGCTTTCCACTTGGAAAGGCGGGCAGTGGGAACGCTGACAGCCGCTGGCCATTAAGGCTTAGTGGAGGTCAGTAATTTCGCTATTAGAAAATGGATGCTGAGTGAGGAGAGCGCTGGAAAGCTGGTCTGCGAGGGTGGGGGGACGGGGGAGAGCAAGCGGGCCCTGTCTGGACTCTGTCAACGTTCATGTGCGAACAGCAGACAGTGTTCAGTAAGCACCTGCATTTCAAATGTGTGTGAAAGAACCCCAGTCCCACCCCAGTGCCAGGGGAAGAAAAGGAAGAAAGGAAGAAAGACTCAAGGGCAGTATGAGGTTCTCCAGAAATCTGCTTCTCAGTGTGCAGCCACCCTGCCACAGGATAACATTTGCTATTGCTCCTCAAAATGGGTTTTATTTCAGAGCAATATTTGGCAAGGAACCCATTCTTGTCTCCAAACAGGAATGACTATTTTCATAGCCAGACAAGCACTCTCACCAGGAGTCACTACAACTTATCCAAAGCACAGTAATTAAGGCAAAGCAACTGTTCCATGTAGCTAATGTTGTAAAAGAGCAAGATTTGCAGGAACCCAAAATCTGATCAGAAGAAAAAGGATTTTCCTCTGCAGCGCTGTCCCAATAATCTTCAGAGCCGAGTGCTTACAGTCTGGGTATCAAGCTACGGTATCAAGCTCAGCAGATGTCTCTGGTTATGTGAGACAAGATTTTAAGCCCTCTGTTTTCCAGACAGGAGCCACACCACAGCGGCTACTTAGCACACCCCGCAAAGCAGCCTAAGGCTTGGGTCACCTGGATTTCAAAGCAGATGAGCCAAGCTCACTGCAGCGTGAGCCTTGGTTTCCTTAATTACATACGTGCAAGACAGCAGAATCACAGTTTTGCAAGGACCTGGTCATGAAATAAGTTGGCATGGACTGAAATGCACTAACTTCAGTGGTAGTTACAGGTGCCTGCTCCTTTCTAGGCCTGCAAGAACTCCTCTGAAGGCCACCACCATGGGCAATTGCCTAAGATGACAGAGGAAATCACTGTCAAAGGGACCAGCCAAGAAACTAAGCTTCCAACTCCTATTCCAATCCCTAGAGTCTTCTCATCACCAATAGCCAGACCTGGAAGCAGCAGTAAGCATTCCCTTGTGCCAATAATGGAAGGGAACAGTCAATATAGAGGAAATTGGGAATAGGAGAAAAAAGAAAAGGCAACAATGCTCAAAGCAATAATGCAAGCGTTTGTAATGGTGGGTGCAGCAGGTGTGCACGAGGGCCATCCAGGGGTACAAGAGGAAAACACAGGTTTGCTCAGGCCCTGACCTTGTTTTCCTGCTATCACAGTTTAACCTATTTCTTCCTCTCAGTGGGAGACAATAAAACCTCAGCCCAATCCATCACCAATCGGGGAGGACACAACAGGTGAATTAAAACCAGCAAGCAGATGGGGCACTGTCTCTGCCGGGCCCCAGCTGTCACGTCTGCGAGCTGTCTGGCCTTGCTGCTGCTGTCCCTGGAGCCAGCCCTGTCACCCCTTCCACCCCAGCCCCATCACCCCTTCCACCCCAGCCCCATCTCACCTTCTACCCCATCGCACCTTCCACCCCATCTCCATCTCACCTTCCACCCCAGCCCCATGACCCCCTCCGTCCCATCCCCATCACACCTTCCACCCCATCTCCATCTCACCTTCCACCCCAGCCCCATCACACCTTCCACCCCAGTCCCTGGGCTGCTCGTGACACTGGGACCACAGCTGTGGGGGCAACTCGCTTCCCCCTCGATGCCCTGGGGCGTATGGAAATGGCTGGTCCTCCCCCTCTTTGGGACAGGAGGGTTGGGGGACTTGCAAGGCACAAAATGCTGGGAAGTGCTGAGGGATCGGAGCAGATGTTCCCTGCCTGGGCACCAGAATTCCGTGTTCTGTCCCTGCTGCACTCACCAGAGTGCTGCCTCACCCCAGCTGCTCCAGCTTGTCCCACACAATGATAAGGAGAACAACTGTAGGGAAGCAATGAGAATCTTGCCAACCTGGGAAGAACCGTGCACTCCTCTAAGGAATCAAGACAAAGCTTAAACAGGAGACTTTCAGACAAACTGATCGAAAAGTACTGAAGAGCACAGAAATGGCAAGCTGAGGGGCCTCTGGCTAATAACTACTACGTATTTTTTCTCTATTTCCTAATAAACAAGGCAAAGCAATTATAGTAATTAAAGATTTAAGATAAGAGCACTTTATATTTGGGGGGTCCAATGTATCAATTATGTAGTTATCATGTTGTTCTCCCTCCTAATGAGACAAACTAGCACTATAATTTTGCAGAATTAAAAGCATAATTAAAGGGGGCAGGAGACGAAGGGCATTTACCAAAATGGATTAGGAGGGTTCCCTCTCCTCTGCGGCTCCTGTGCACTCGCACAGTGCATTCCCCAAACACCTTTTCATTTCCAAGCGATAACCCTTGAACATGGCTCTTGGACAGCTGCAGTGATAAACCCAGACTTTAATTACAGGTGGGTTTTATGAGAAGAGCTGGTTACTATTTTGTCTCCTTGCTTTCAAGTTCTCAGTTGCTGAACGTACCAGCATCTGCTGGAAGGCAAGGGGGGAAATAGCTTATCTACTCAGGAGCAAGAAACACATAAAACATAAGAAAAGCAATTACATGCCTTCAGTTTCCACTCCTCTGTTTTTATAGGCCTTGTCTTAGAATCTGAGTGATTTTATGCATCAGAGGAAGATGACAATCAAGATGAGTTGCAATGATATGCATGGGAGGCTGAGACACAGTGCCTTTAGGTATTGATTTTCCTGTAGTTATAGGTCTTCTAAGCATCATATTTTTTCAGAGGGATGAAAGAACCCCAAGTTTTGCAGCTGAATGTTATGGGTGCTGAGACCATACATGAGAGCGCAAGCGACAGTTAACCAGGATGTCACTCAAGACAATCCCTTCTCCTCTTCCATCAACCCCGCATCATTCCAGGACGAACGTACATGGCACTGACAAAGACACAATCAACACCTCTAAGTACTGAGGTAAGCCCCAGTATCCAAGTGACGCTTTGCCTACTGCAACTCCAATAATTCTGCTTTTAGACTACAGAAGCACTCAGGATCAGGGAGACACAGCTACGCTCTTTGACACTCTTAATCAAGAACATATAACAACAACCATTGCTGCCACCTTCTTCCCAAACTTTGTTCCCCAACATTAAATTATCCAGCTTACATTACATCAGGATTTGGGGACAACTGAAAGCAAAAGGCAGGACTTCGGAGCCATCCACGCCCTGTGTTTTCAGACAGCTGTGTAAAAGGCCCGCGGACGACTGGGCAATGCAATTCGATGGCCTCACCAGGCACAAAGGCACAGAATGCTGGACAGAGGGTGAAATACAATTTACAGACTGCAAACCAGGTGCACAGCGCAAGGCCTCACAGAGCCCTACTCACCCCAAACAGGAGTGAAGTAGAAAAGAGGACCCAATGACCCTTTCTGAGCTATGATGTGACATTCGCACTTTAATTTCAGGCCCTGGAGGTGACTCCATTGGGGTCCCTGGGCAGTATTTGGCCCCCAAGGGCTGGTCACCTGCTGTCCAGTTTTCTCTGTCTTTGCTCCTGCAGTGCAGTGGCCCTGGCAGGAAAGTACCTTCTTTTCATGATACTGATGTGGAGATCCTCCTCCTGCTTTACTTCAGGGTGTTGACCATTGCTCTTATCACTCTCTTCGCTGTCGTCACTATGCGAGAAAACCGAGGTCAGCTCTTTCTTCGGGATCCTGGTTGGAGGTAAGGGGATCGTCCTCTTCTCTGCCAGGCGACCCCGGTTCTGCCACAGGATGGTATTAGTTGGAATGGGAAAGGGCAGGAGGAAAAGAGAAGAAAACAAGAAGAATTTGGTTAGGCAAGCTGGAACCAAGCAGCTTCTCTTTTAGTTTAAGACCATCACCTCTTGTCCTACCACAACAGGCCCTGCTAAAAAGTCTGTCCCCATACTTCTTACAGGCTCCTTTTAAGTAAGGCAAGGCCACAATAAGGTCTCCTCGGAGCTTCTCTCCTCCAGGCTGAACACCCCATCTCTCTTAGCCTTTCCTTTTTAGGCACCAATCTCTCTCTCCAGAATATTTCCTATCAAATGTTGTGCATTAACATAGCAGAATAGGTTAAATTAAGCCTTTGCCAGTAGCCCAGGGCAGATGTGATCCAGATAATCTGGAACACTTTTGACTGCAAAGGACAAAGCGCCTGCACCAGCCAGTAGCCGGTTTGGCTCTCAAACCAGCGAACAGTCCAATTTCAGTTTGAGTTACTAAGGCCACTCTTGACTCTCATCTGTATGTTGGGATGAATCTCGCAGGCCTCGCTTTGTGCAGCCTCTCCCTAGGTGGTCCTGGCACTGCGCTTCCCTCAATTCACTTCTGACAAGACACAAATAAACAGGAGGAAAATTGCCAGGAGGCAAAAGATGCTTTTTCACCGCATGTGTGTTTGTGTACAGAACCTAGCACGACGTGACCTCGGTCCCAACCTCCTCTCTTCTGCAAGTAGGGAGAAGGTATTGCAGATTAATCTGTCCCTGCACCCTTTGTGCCTGGTCCCCAAGAAGATAGGAGCCTAGTGCAGTGTTGGGGTTTCTCTCTCACTGTGATAGAACACGTTTGTAGCACTTGGGGTGTTTGGCTCAATCTGTGGTCGACCAACACAGGGAGCCGTAATACGGGCACTTACAGTGGAAGATGTACCTTGGAAACCCAGGGAGACTGTAATGGCATTGCCCCACAGCACTTAAAAATCATGAAACTGCACGCATACTTTCTTCAACAGGACAACTTTTTTTAACAAGGAATGGAACAAAAGGAAGAAAGGTGTGTGTGAAATAGGTTGAATAAGTGCAGAGCGTCATTTAACTAATAACAGTTTCTCTGAAACATCAACTTTCCAAATAAACCTGGCAAAATGAAAATGCCCTGGGAAAGCCAGTCAGCTCTCCACAGGGGGGAATGGAGCAAGAGTAAGTGCTGGAAGAGCCCGCTTTTTAAAAATGAAATAAACTAAGAACTTTCCACAAGTATAAACCAAAAAACTTCTTGTTTACCTCTGTCAATAAATTCCAGTTGTGGTCATTAAGGGGAGCCCTAAATGTGATCATTAGCTAAATCCATCTGGAAGGCATCGCCCCAAGGAGGCACATTGGCTTTCCCGTTCTGATGCACTTCCGAGCCAAGAAAGGCAGCTGCGAACAGCAGACACCCGAGGGAGAGAAGAGCCGTGGGCCAAACTGCCTTAAAATGGGAAAACGCGAGTATACGAGGAAAAAGACAGGCACTTCCTTCTTGAGAGGGCTGTGAAGAAGAAAAACACAGCCTTGGAGGGCAGCAAGGTGAACGCTCCTACACCTCTGAGCATCCCAAGTACAAAACCTGGATGGAGCTGCAACGGGCTCCGCAGCGAGCCCCAGTGCGCAGACTCACAGACAGGAGAACATTCTCACTGTGAATATCGCTGGGGGCTCCCAGACACCCACCCGCTCCAGGCGAAGTGACACGGAGCGAGGGGCCGACCGCGCCTACGTGACAAACAGCAAACGCCTTCCCCCAGCCTGTGGATCTCAGTAGTAGAGACCCACTCACACGGCCCTTTGCAAAGAGGTTTCTCACTGCCTCTTCCCTGAACACGTGATATAAATCGTGCATTTCCTATTCTTAAATACTCTTTGCATCCCAGGTGCATTTCCCCCGGCCCCTTTCCTGCACACAGAGCTCACTCTCTGTGCAAAGCCGTCTTAGTAACTCCAGCTTGCACAGCATCCAAAGGAGAGTAGGAAAAAGGAGAAGGGGGAAAGGGAAAAGTGAGGGGAAGGGAAGGAAAGGAAAAGCAAGGAGGGCAGTATTTGCAGCAGATTTCTGTCATGCTGAAAGCTGGGATTTGCTATCAGCGTGAGCTCTATCATGCCAAAGCTTTATATATTTTTCTGAAGTTGCAATTTATCGTAACAATTAAAGGGGGGGAGGAGTGAGAGTGTTCAAATTTCCGCTTCCAAATAATTGCAATTTGCTCTCTGCTGTGACTACACAGGCTAAAGAGAATGGCACTGATCAGAGACTGAAAATCATTTTATGGCCATTATGGTACCTTTGAGCAGTTACCGGGGCTCAGTGACTGCCCAGGGACCCATCAGCCCTAACAAGAGCCAGAGTCCAGCAAAAAGGCAGGCACTAAACCCAGAGAAACCGCCCACCAGACCAGGAACACAGGTTCCCCCTTGCCCCTGCTCCCCAGAACGTTTATACTTTGCTTTTCTGTAAATCTGATCCTTACACTTAAAGCTGCTGCATATATATACCTATATACACACACGCCTCTATGTCATACACAAATATGTACGCACGTACCTATATAGATATCTTTTAACACACAGAGAGCTTCTTTCTTTAAAAAAGACAAATGAATGAAGGTGAATGGAAGGAAAATCCGCATGTGCAGCCGCGTCTGGTCAGAGGTGACCTGTACTGAGTTCTGACCAGAACCAGACAGGGACAACATCGGAAGCGGGGCCACGCTGGTCCCAGCGCCCTCGTACGCACCTGCATTCCAGCACCAGCAACGCATTTCTTCAAATTGTGTTTACTTTGTAATTTTGCCATTAGGCTTGGGACCTTTATTTATTTCCTGATTTAGTATTTTTCTCCATTCCCAGAAAATTAAAATGGACTGAGCCAATCAATTTTGCCTTTTATGTTCATCTATAGTCAGTTTTGAATCAATTGCGCTTTCTTAATCTGTTTAGAGGCATTCACCAGCAGATACGCATTACTTTTAAATTAAGCACAAAGGTAGCCAGAAGCCTGCTCCAGAACTCGCTGCAATCAATTGTCTCTCCATTGACTTGAGAGGGCAACGGTCCAAGCTGCAAATAAAAACCACTCACTTGCAAGGAGCATTCCATCCAAGGAATCATTCCTGTGGCTCCGGCTTTTGCTCCAGTCCGGTGCCAGTTGTACAGACAGCGTATAGGACGGGAATGTACCCACAGAGCTGAGCAGTATACTGAGACACCTCCAGTTAGGCAGATTTGGGGTTATCAAGTGTCCCTTGGCACGCAGTGGCAGGTAGTAAAGTACGTACTTAGCAGAGCAGCGTTACATGCAAGAATACACCCAGAGACTGCGGTGGCATTGCTATATATGGGGAGGTACATTAGGATTTATAGATCTTTTGACATAAACCTCATAACCTCACATTAAAAAAGCTTGTATTTGTGTGACAGAGTGATTACAGAGTGATCTCGTACATTAATGGGATGCTGATGCTGAACCATGAAACCTCTAAGAAGGTTTGAATATTTTAAAAAGAAAACTGCCTCCTAATCTGTTGAGATTCTTTAAGATGTTTGATGCTTGGGAAAACAACGCAATCAAAGTCACCTACAGCCAGAGAGCCAGGCGCCTTGGGACTCCAGCCCCCCCGATGAAGAACCGTTCTGGCACACGGAGGGGGGAAGGTGTGCTTTGCCAGCTGGCTCGCTCAAACCAGCAGGACTGTTTTGCCCAATGGGTCAGAAGGAGCGTTTTCTGTAGCTGCAGAGCCAACAGCTGTCAGTGCAGGTGCAGCACCCCCCCCCAGCAAAAACCCGGAGTGTCCGCAGCGGTAAATCGGCCTTAGAGCTCGGCCCGGCAGAGCCAGGCTGCCCGCCAGCTCCCTGCCCGCGGGGCACGGGCAGAGGGGATACAGGAGCAGATTCTGCCCCTGAGAGCGGGGGGAACACGGGATCTCCACCCAACACCTGTGCTCGACACACACATCTGGGGGTGAAGCACAGCAGCGAAACGCTGCTGCAGTTATTGCCCAGGCGGGGCCCCCGCCCTGCAGCCCATCTTCCAACGGCCTCTGCGGGGGCTCTTTGCTTTCAGGTGTTTGCTCCTAGGACAAACACTGACCCAGCTCAGAGGAAACCTCTTCGGAGCTCACACCTTCCTTTGGTAACACAGGGATGTCCCCTTCCCTGGGATAGAGGCTGGAGAACAGAGTATCGCTTCTCTCGCTAATTAGTGTAACTAGAAAGTAAAACATTTGAAGCTTTTGCAAGGGCGAGTGTTGAGGGCACTGCAGAACTGCCTCGTATGTTAGGACTCCCTTCCCTTTATACATCGTTAAAGATTAATTTTGTGGGTTATGACACCAGCTAACGAAGCACAGCTGGAGTTGGAGTCGATAACCCTCTACTCCCCAGACACGTCCAGCTCCCACCCAGCTCCTGCGTCAGCCCAGCCCTCGCTCACTCACCACTTCACCCTCCCGGGGGCTTTTGACACCATTAATTGCTTTCATTGCCTCTCCAAAGTATTGTCTGGGTGGGGGGTTGCTTTGTTTTTAAAAATCACAGACAGGCGTATTTCCTTTCCGCAGGAAAAATCCAATGGGTACCAACGCACAATTTAAAGTTACTGATTACCCAAGTCTAGAGACGCAACTACAAGTTAAAAAACCCAACAGCATGGGAACAGCGGTGGGTTACCTGAGTGGAGAAGCCCGATCGCTCTATCGTGAAAGCAAGGGACCATCAGAAAGACGGAAAGGAAAACTGGTGATATTTCTACTCTTCCAGAGAGCGAGGGAACATTCCGCTCTGCGTGGCTAAGCAAGGTCAGCGGAGTTACAAATAAAATCCTTCCCCCCCACCCATCCAACCCCCTCCCAGCTCTCCCCTGGAGCTGTGCTCTCCCAGCCAAGAATACCAAAAACCAAAGTGTTGCCCAAGAGCCCCAGGAGAGTTTGCAGATGGAATGAGGGCCGAGAGCACAGGACTTGGGGGAGAGGCAGGAAGGGAGGGTTAGCAAAGGTTTCCTGCCCTGGGAGCTACTGCGAGGAGGTCAAAACAGCTGAACGCCCTGGTGTGACATTCAAAGTCAGCCAGAAAAGGAAAGAATCCTCGCAGAGAGAGTCCCTGGTGAGCATTTAATTGATCCCAGCAATGGAAAAGCCTCTGCTATGAGAGCTGTGAGGCAAAAAGCTTCCATGGAAAAAAAAAAGGCACATGAAAGCAAAGCGTCTGCCAGCCCACATTAACTGCCAGCCGAGCTCCGGACATCGGATCCCACTGGGAACTGCCCAGCAAGACCAGCAGGTGCAGTCCCTACGGGTGCCGCTCCACCGCACCCAAAGCAGCACCAGAAAATAAAGCACAGAAACGCAAACGCACAAAGAGCTCGCACACCGATAAAAATACCGAAGCTGTCTGCAAGCTGATTCACGGGCCTGCGATTGAACTCTCGGAAATAATTTCTATTGGATTAAACAAAAAAAAACCAACAACAAATAAACCTGCAGAACCAACAGCACATGGATTTGTCTGTATACGTAGATCTGGGAAATACAGGGAGCAGACAGGGAATGCTGGCGGGGAGGTTTGTGCACTGCCAATGCTGGGAGCCGAAGAATGCTAAATCTTTTCCATATGTGAAGGAAATCCTCAAGTCCAGACAGCATTTTCTCTCTCTTTTTATTGATAATAAAGATAGGGAAAAGGAAAGGGGGAGGTTCTGAAAGCCTGGAATATTTTTCTTTTCCTTTTTCAAATAATAAACTTTGTCAAATGGCTTTAATTAGGGAAATTACACAGCCGTGGAGCCCACACATCCCCTGTAGGATAACTGACAGAGTTCGCATTTACCTTCAGCCGTGATTTGTATAAACACCTAAGAGAGGGTCAGTTGCCTTCCAAGATAATCCTGGGCTCCCCTGGGCCTTCATTAGCCGTTCTGCACCCGTGTGCTACCAGCCCGACTGCTTTCGGTAGCAAATCCGGGACGGGAGCAGCTCTGCCTCGCACTTACCAGCTTCTCCATCAAAACAGAGGTCAGGGGCAGGAGGAGCCGTCCAACCTCTCATCTCAGCTCCTGCTCCAGTGTTCGGTAATGAACAAATGAATAAAACAACAGCCGGCAGCGTCCCGCCGCATCTATTTGTCTGCTGCAGTCCGGCCCTTTAACCTGACCGCTAATAGGTTTATTATCGATCATCTCTTCCCAGTGACACCAGTGTGACACTGGGTGTTGTCCCAGTGCAGGGGGGAAGGCCCAAAGCACAGAAGGGAGCAGACAGCAATGTGCAGGCTAAAAATACAGGCAGTAGGGACCACAAAGACTCTCCCAGGTTTTGGGGACTGCGTCGCACTCTTCATCAGCCTCATGAAACTGGTTCACAGTCTCTGGCAATGGCTAAAGACAAGGTGAGGGGGCAATTCTGCAGCGCCGGATGGGTCGAAGAGTGGATTCTGGGAATACCTGTGCCCCAGCAGGCTCTCCAGGTCTACACTGGGTGATTCCTCATTGAAATATAAGTTTCTATGACAGTTTGGAGCCGTCACCACCTGGTTTACGCAGCAGCTTTCAATTCCAGCACAGACAGTCCAGGCCCGTTTTTAGGGGGTTTTATCTTGAGAGAGGGAAAGCATATCAAAGAAGAAAATGACTCCTAACCACAACTTCCCTGTGTGATCCTTGGCAACTCACTTGACCCCATTGTGCTCGGTCTCCCCGCTATAAAAAGCCATTAGTAACACTTTCTCTGCCCTGCACCTGTTTGTCTACACTGTTTATATCGTCAGCTCTTCGGACACGTTGAGTCCGAGGCTGAGCAGAGAACCGGGGCTGTAGGTACTACTATAACTGGAGGAAATAGATATATTTTAAACCAAAAGAAAGTTACACAGAAGGCAAGCGGCAGCTCTTCCCATCAACATTAACAACACTATTTTCTGAAGCGCTAAAGAAACAGATGAACAGGCTCTGTGAACAGAAGGGAACGTTTCTCATTTATTACCTCTGAGTGAGTTATAAAGCCTAAAGGATAATTTGTTAATAGAGAGCTAGCTATGCTTTTCTGGAAAAGCCAACTGGAATTTCCAGTCTTTGAAGGGGAGAAACTCCAAGATAGAAAATCTGTCAGTCCTTTGGAGCTACCTGTTTTCAAAAACTCCTTGGAAGAAGGCTGAAGAGCGGCCTAATCTTTGTTCTCTGTGCCTGTTCCACATCAATAACTTTGTCCAGTTCAGGCTGACGTTGCAAAGAAGGAAGGAGAGATGTGAAGCCAGGTCCTCGGGCAATGTAAGTCAGTATTAATGGAGTAAAAGTCGGCTTACACCGGCTGAGGATGTGGTACGCTCATGCCATCTCCTAAATAAAAGCAAAACTTACATATTTTTCTCTTTTTTGTTTCCTCTCCTGTTCTGTTTCTCTGGTGAAGAGACAAGGAGCGAAAGGGCAGGGATGCTTTCAGACATCTGCCCTTCTTTCGCACACCTCCCTGCTGTACCTTTCCGAGTAACAGAAAGACAAGAGAACAAAATAACTGCCCCTCCTTCCCCCAGGTATTAATGTTCCACTCCAAAGTTCCATAACATCAGGTCCAAGAGAACACAGCCTTTCCCAGCGAGTCTGAAATACTTCATCAAGAGCAATCTGACTGGGGTTTATACTTTTATTTTGCTCTGGAGACGCACGCTTAGAGCATTTCTTTGTGATGCCCGAGATTTCCAAGCGTGGCTGAGCCCGCTCAGCCAAAAGGAGACAGACCCAGGCTTTGTTCAAGCCCTACAGGAACGAGGACCAGTCACTGCAGCTTTTTATTGGGTCAAGTGCAACTTCTGCCTCAAATTCTCTTTTCAGCTTTTTTTTTTCCTTTTTTGATAAGTCTTCACTGTCATAAAGAGATCAAACAAAAAGGTTACACAGTTCCTCCCAAAATGTATGTTGTTGCTGGAATAGAAACCAAAACAGGCTTTATCTAAACAGTGTGTTTTACGAAGTTTAATGATTGTTATCTTCACTTAATGGGACAGACAGACCTGGATTGGTTGAGACTCAGTTTTTCTAGTCGTCCACGTGAAGATTTTGCTGCTGCTGTAGCTCTTGAGAGCTACAACTGGTTCCTTTGGAAAAATCAGGTCCAGCACCACCCTAAGAGCTGGGCTGCCCAAATATCGAGGTGCCCCATGATCACCGACGACTTTGAAAACATAAGCTCCTCCTCAGCTTTAAAAAAAAAACCTGATTTCCCAGCAGTTTCCCTCCAAACTGGAGCAACCAAACCGATGAGAGCAGAGAAACGGCAGCTGCTCCACACAGCGGAGACACAGGAACCAGAGCTTTGCCTTACATTCTAGTATTCCCCAAGGAGGCTGGTGCCAAAAACCAGCCCCATCGGCGGCGGTGACGGGACCACCGCAGCACAGCACCGTCCTCCCCGCACCGCACACCCGCCTCTCCAACCACCTCAAACTTCAAGCCTTCGGTCAATGCCTGCACAGAGATAACTCAGGCTGGTGAAGGTACAAACAGATCCACATACCGCAGGGTTTCGAGTGTGATCGCAGCACTGCAGAGCAGGTGAGAATAATCCGAGGAGAGAGCTGCAGAGCCAGGTCTGCCCACAAAGTTTCCTCGGAGTGACTCAACCCTCTCTCGCCAGCCAAGTAAACTTTGAAAATCCAAAGCAAACAAGAATACTATAAATATTAATTAAGGCATTGCTTCCACTTTTGAAAAAAAAAAACCCAAACTGGTGTTTACAAAATGAGGGAGAACCAAGAAGGGTGTTCCAGCCACAGCACACCATCATGCACCATCTTTCCACCACCCTCTGCGACACAAACCCAAGAAAAAGACCATTTCCCCTTCTCCTCCTCTCACTAGCACCTTTCTGTCAACCGGCTGCACAGCTAAGGGCTCTCTTTTCTGTAGTTTTATTTCATTTTTTAAGCTCTGTCTCCCTTCCCCACACCCCGCTCACTCCCAAACCACCACAGATTACCTATGAAATCTGCTGCCTCCATTTCCACTTCACAATTTGCCTGCCACACCTGGGGGATTTCCCAGCAAATTGTATTACTTTATTTGGTCAATTGGCCTACAAATTGATTTTCCTGTACAAATAATGAACATTTATGGTTATTTTCCCCATAGACTGCTTTATTTTCCATGTAACAAAGACTGATTTCCTGCAGTTTTTGAGACCCGAGCATACGATCCGCAGTTACTGTGACCCCTGCTTGATGGATGGCAAGGACGCCAAGCACAACAGGAGAGTTTGGGCTTTTTTTTTTTCCCCTTACGCTCTAATAGTACTACAGACAGAGACGACAGCTGGTACCAGACAAAGCAATCCTACACCGTGTTTGCTGTGGGAATACATTCGATTGTTTTAAAGGAGATTCTGCCCTGGGACCGGCCCCAAGGCCAAGCCAAAGCAGAGGAAACATCAGGGGGCAGTGGCAGAGCAAAGTGTCCAGGGCAGCGATGGCAGGAGCCACCGCTGGTGCCTTCTCTGTCTGGAATGGCCACCCCTGCTCATTGCAACCTTTGGGGACACGCTGCAAGGACTTTCTTTAATCTTAATTACGTTATCATGGAGGGAACGGGAGGAAGAGTTTCTAGAAAACCAACCGGGAGTGGGGTGGCCCGGTGTGATTTGTGAGCAGGGACTAGGAATGCTGTTCTGCACTCGACTCCCCAGAGATGCGGAGACAGAGCCAGAGCTCCACAATACATTGCATTTCCACTAATGAGAAAACGACTTTGGAGACAGAGCCTCGAGCAAGTTTTGAAGGTCACTCCCGCAGGTGTGGAAATGAATTGAACTAGATCGGGGTCCAAACATAAGTTATTCTACTTGGACCACAACGGATTATTTGTGTGCAGGAGGGGTTAATAGCCTCGGGGCTGTGATGTGTGCGTATGTTTAATTTAATACATCCTGATGGCTGAGGCTGCTGGGGACAAAGGCCTCTCAGACTCAGCTCTGCAGAGATAGGGAGGTTTCTGAGGTGAATCTGAGAGGGAGGGCAGACACAGAAAAGTCAATTATCCGGAATAAGTCCTGACTGCCTGCAATTCCCCATCCCCAGTCCTCTGGGGTGGGTTTGGCCCATGAAGACTGACTTCAAATCCAATAAAAAATTAACAGATTTTGAACAACTACTAGACATGCCTCCTTAGAGTTTTAATACGTGCTCTTCGGCTGCAGCACCGAGCGGAATTAATGGAAGGAAAGAGTCGGAGAGCAGCAGGCATGAGGCTAAAAGCACGTCGGACTCTGCTCAGCTGCTCTGACCAGGGGAATCCCTCCCTCCCTTCCCCTCGGCACTGGGCAGGACTGACCTGCCCTCAGTCCATCAAAAGGCTTCACAAGCACCAGAAAGAGGGATGTCACAACTGAGGATGACACTCAACACAGGTTAGTCAGGGCAAGGCTGCATCTCCCACAATGTACGGATACAGTTCCACTGCGTGGTGCACAGTTATGGGCTATACAGCAGGTACCAGAACACACCGGGAAGTCCATCTCAACAGGGACATCAGTGCTACAAGACCAAGTTGCTCTCATACCCCACTCCTACTCAGAAACCAGATGACACGTGCTGATTAACTGTGCCAGGAGAGAGGAAACCTAACCCAGAGACAGGCCAGCGAACCTCCCAGCTCGCCTGCTTTTATAAAAACACGGGGGGTCAGACCGTCGATTTGCTGTGGGTGTCGCAACAGCTCTGACAACGGCAGCAAAAAGCAGCCGATCATCAGCTGCACAAGGTGCGGTCCCTGGAATCACAACATAAACCCCATTCTTCCCGCTCAACAGACGCGATGCGCAAACATCACAGTCCAACTCCAGCACACCACAGCAGCACTTTGCAGCTGTCCATCTCCTGCCACTCCAAGGCCTGCAGTTTTTGCAAAAAGCGCATGCATTTTTGCAAAAAGCACGTGCAGTTCTTGCTGCGAAGTACTCTTATATCGTCTTCTAGGCAAGTGAGAGCAAGGGAAAGCACGGTGGTACAACTTGTTCATCGTCAGATGGCACAGATCGGTTGCTCATACACGTGTTCTGCAAGCACTGGGGGCAGCGCTCATCACTCACTGTGACTTTGCAGCACGTAGAACCACGGGTTCCACTTGGTGTGTATTAACAAAACCAAAGGTTAAACCAAAACTACTCCCAGAAATATTCAACTAGGTGGCTCAGAACATTAGGAGCCACACGAGAAGATATTGCATGATTTACAATACATCTGTGTCTAGAAATATAATTCCAGGAAAGAGATGACCAAACAAATACAGTGTCTTTCCAATGAGTACTGAATGGAAGCAGGGAGTGTTTGGAGGTTTTATGTTATCAGGGGGTGTTGGGAGTTGTATGTTTTGAAGATAAACACAAAGAGAATATAAAAAACAATAAAACCCAAGAGAGGTAAATATTTCATCAAAGGAATAAAAACAAGAAGCTGGAAGAAAAAAAAAAATAAGGAAAAAGGGGAGAGTTTTCTGAGCAGGTGAAAAAAACTTCATCTCTCACGGGAGCAAAAACCAGAACCAAAATTAATCGGAACAAAATGGGGGAATTACGGGGCGGGGGACACACACGTTTGTAAAGGTGGAACATTTTGTCTGGAAACTGCTATCTCCCCCCTTCAGAATTTGTTTCCCTGAGGTGGGAAACAAAGTCAGTGGGGTCTGCTGTGGCTTCCAGCAACGCTCCATCCGCGGATGGAGGCCCAGAGAGATGCACAAAGGGACAAACCTGCCCACACACCCAACGCTTCCTCTGAAGCACGTCCAGTAGTTTCTTTCACCCAAAGCCACCAAATCACTGAACAGTCTAATGGACATAAAGCTGCGTTAACATAACTTGCCTGTAATGATTTGTGAGTCTCATAGTTTTCTTCAGTTTTTTTAAACAAAGAACTTGCTCCAGAAAAATATTTGGAATATTTTAGTAACTTTCACGCCGGACATTCACTGTTTAAAACACAGCACATCTGTACAAATGTAAAATAAAAGCCACACGGTTTTTAGCGCGTACCTTTCTCCTGCATGTCGGGCAGTGGCTCCTGCCCTCACGTGAACGATGCTGAGCTGTGCTTGGAAAGTACCTGGATAGGACACTCTGGTACCTCCAACTCAGCCTTCTGGAGCAGGGGAAATCCCTAACTCTATAGGTGGCACTCTTCCTTCTCGAATAAGCGCGCCTGGGTAAACTTTGCCATCAGAGGTGCTGGAGAGCAAATTTAAGGTCCCAACTTACTATTTACTTGGTGATTTTCTGGGCCTGTTAAAATAAAAATCCCAGCCAAATACAGGCTTTACCAATTACACTCTGCCAATCCTAATTCCCCCCCTGCAGTTCCAAGAAGACACAGACTCCTCTGCGGTTCATGATCCTCTTGTGCGCAGTTAAGCAGCTCTGGTTTACCCGGCAAGCATCTGCAGTGGAGAAGGCCGTGAAAACGAAAGTGAAATCCCACCCTGGGCACGCTGCCATCACATCCTCCTGCAGAAACCACCAGGTCCAGGGAACAGCTTCGGCCTTTCCTGCAGGCACAGAGCTTCCAAGTGCTGCAAGAAACGGTGCACACGCCTCCTTGCAAGGGCGAGAGAACCTGCTCGAGGACTCCCTGTCTGCAGTTCCATCTATGGGAGTTTCTCCTCTCATCAGCCAAATTCAGGAAAAAAAAAAAAAAAAAAGACATAATGTTCCGTGCCCCAGAGCCACAGAGGACTTGTTTTCTAAACCTCTTTAGGGCCCTCCATAGGGAATTAGTCACGGAGGTGAGCAATATCTCCGATTTACAAAGCCTAGGAGAGGGAGTAGTCATTTGACAGGTTAACAGGAGCACGGAGCAGCTGCTAAATTTGGGTGCCATTAGCACACACGTCTTCACACACTTCCGCAGGCACACCTGTGCTCCCGTGTGTCCACAAGGCATGGGAGGGGGAGCACTTAAAACCAGCACCTTCCCCACGCTTCCCAGGGAGAGGGTAAGAAAGGAAGGGATTCTCTTCTCCCTTTCTTATCCCCACCCAAGTTTAGAGCAGTTCAAATCCTGAAAGAAACCTGACTTCTGCTCTCCATGATCACCACAGAGAGGGTCAACTCCATCCTAGTCTGAAGAACAAGACAAAGATAGAGATCATATCTTGCTCCAGGTTTTCTGCCTGTGTGGACCTTGCCCCAGAGAGTAGCTTAAGTCATGCAAAAAACCTGGAAAGTTCAAGCACTGGTTTTCAATTGCTTCTGATCTGCTGAACCTTAAATATTGTAGGCGAAGGACTGGGCCCTTGCAGACTGAACCTAAATTTCCCAATAATAGGCTTGCTTTCCCTGATTATTTCCCAAAGACTCTTGGAGTCCGTGCACCAGCTACGACCACCAGACCAACGGTCTGGTCTGTGACGGCGACTCTTCAAAGCTGAGCCCACAGTGCTGAGCCCCAGCTGGGGCAGGGCTGACCCCCACGTGTGAAACCCAGCTCTGCTGCCGTGCTCTCCCCGCCTTCACAGATCGGGAAGGACACAGCGAGGTCAGGGACTTTGGGTGGCACCACACGCCAGCGCCACAGGATACCCGCAGTGGTACTGAAGGTGGCCGGCAGTGGTGTGACACGGTGCCCAATGACACGAGCCGGGCCTGCTGTACTTACAGACGGTGGAGATGTGCCGAGCGCTAATTCACGCTCCTCTTTTCCCTCGGTGCCCCTGTCCCACCAATCTCCTACAAGGCCCCTGTGCTTCCAGTTGTGTGATTCATATTAGACATGAGGAAGACATTTTTTTACAACAAGGGTGGTAAAACACTGGCCCAGGTTGGCCAGAGAGGTGGTGGATGCCCCATCCCCAGAGACATCCCAGGCCAGGCTGGAGGGGCTCTGAGCAACCTGAGCTGGTGAAGATGTCCCTGTCATGGCAGGGGGGGCACTGGGGGAGCTGGGAAGGTCCCTTCAGCCCCAACCATCCTGTGATTCTATGAAAAAGAGAAGCGAAGCAGGCGGCAGCCGCCACCCCCTCGCCTGGAACGTTGCAGTTTCCCCCGGCAGCCCCAGGCCGCAGGCAGCGGATGAGTCACCGCGTCTGGGTCTCCCCAGGGCAGCGTGGGGGGGTGGAAGGGTTGGGGCTCATTGCAGGAGTTTCCACACACCCATTTCCTAACCGCACCCGCCACGGCAGCCGGTGAAGAAGAAGATAGTGAACAGCAACACGCAACCAAGGGAAGGGAGCGAAACAAGGGATACAGGGCCCAGTTGCAGCCTATCTACCATACTGGGACGTTACTGGTGTGCGGATCCCTAATGCAAACACAGCTCAACGACAGCCTTGCCAGGGAAAGCCCCTACACAAGGAGGGGAACGCAGCCTCTTTCAGATGGATTTAAACTATTTCTTTGGATTTCCTTCAAAAACAAAAGCAGAATACAAACGCGCAAGGACGGCACGACATCAGTTGTAACTCCACAGTGCAGCCTTTGCACAGGCAAAAATGAAACAAAACCAAAACCCAGCACAAATTCTGATGGATACACGAGGAAACAGCCAAAATAAGAGTCAATCCAAGTCAGGGCCAGAATCTTAGACCCATTGGTTCTGGAGACACGAGATCAGGTCTGAGACACAGCTCTCAAGAACTAAATGCCCTATTAAAATAAATAGGGATCAGATGGACAAATCCCTTCACACATTTCAAAAGGCTCAGCTGAATCTCCCTCTGCGCTGTATCCAGGCAGGTGAGCCATTCCCAAACAGAAAAGGATAAGAGTAAAGCAAGAGGCAGAGGTCTGAGTTTGTTTGGACTGGGTGCCAGCTGGAACCTTAGAAAAATCCCCTCTGAAATCACACTTAAAGTTGGGAGGGTAAAAGAAAAGCAAGGAATAGTATTTAAAAATACAAGTTAAATGAATAATAATTGTGGATTCTTTAGCAATTACTGCAAAGGTGGAATTTAAGTGGGAAGAAATTCTGAGCCCTTGGGAGGCCACTCATTGTTCACTGAGTCCTGCAGCCTCCTGAGACGTTATTTACTGAGCCCAGGAGGTCGGCTGCAAGAAGGATAAGGGCAGGGAGATTAGAAGAGCTCCACCTCCCTGGAGGAGCGATACTACACAACAGAGCCTTATTTTCAGGCAGATCAGTTGTGCCGGCACTGCTGTCGCTGCCTTGCTGACCCCGGAACAACTAGACAAGCAGTGAATATACTTTTAAAACCAGGAGCATGTAGCATGAGCTCCTGAGCTGTTGCCTCTCACCTGGTATCTCCTCCTCAGAGTCACCATCCAGCTTTCATTCCTGCCAACCTGCAGCTGAGCCACAGTTTGCTTTTTTTTTCTTGAAAATAAAGTTATGGGCTGGAAGCAAAGCACAAGAAGATGAAGTTTCCCAACTGCTTTGGCCTGTCCAACGCGCTGCTGTCCGTTCCCCTTTCCAGAGAAAACAGCGTACGGGTGGCAGGGACACAGGACGAGGAGGCAGAGGTGGCTCTCCCGTTTGTTTTATATATATCCTTGGATGTACATCCAGGACCTGTCCTAAACTCTGTCTGTTCTGGCTGATCTCCAGCTGATCTTGTCCGGCTGGAACTCAAAACGCCTCACTAGTTTTCAGAAGATGTCTCCTACTCTTCTACGAACTGTATCCCACCTCTTGCCCACAAGTTCATCTTCTGGTTTCTTTCTTCAGTATTGCCAGACATGGGCTTTTTCAGCCCGTTTTACACAGGTACACATGATCCTTACCACTGTAGTTACCACCACACAGAGAGAGCACAGAGGTATCTTTATCTCTGCAGCACGCACTCTTTCTAGATCATTATTATGTATTCTTTGGCTGCTACAACAGCTACGAGCCCCCAAACATAACCCCACGGTGCCAGGTGCTGTATAAACAGAACAAAGGAACCAACCTGACCCCAAGATCTCTGCTGTTTAAATACAGACAACACTTGTAAAAATATCTGACAGCTTCTTAACCTCGCGTTTCCCTGGCATTTTCCCTTCTCGCTAATTTTATCGCAAATGCAACAGTGGATATTTCATACAGGGAAACAATGTATTCTGAACCATGTTTGCAGCTGCTTTGTTATTTCCTTCTGGACTTTAGTCAGCGTTTCTGGTACCACAAAGAGATCCATATGTATTTTTTAAAGTAATTACTCACAACAGCCATGTCTCCTCATGCAATGGAAAGGGGCTGCGCTTGACCCTCAGTCCCAGGCAGGGAGCTCAGCCTGCGCTCCGCAGCAGCTCTGCAGCCTAGCGAGAGGTAATTCAGCAGTCAAAAGAGAGTTATCTCAAATACATTTCAGGCTGCTTTGGTCAAAAGGGCTTCATCCGAGTTGGGTAAATGTTCTTCACTGTGACTTCCGGTTTCCACCTATAAGAACTTGACTTTTTCCATATGCAAATCTGTGAAAAGTGACGCAAATGTCTATCGGGTACGTGGGCCAGATGTGCCAAAAAACATAATAACAACAACCACCAATAGAGTGATGAGCTCAAGAGACACGGGTAATCTAGATGGGCAAGAAAGGCAGGTTTGAATTTCTGACAGTATTTGTAATTAGTTGCATGGCACTTACGAGCCAATGACAGGTGTCCTATAAATCTAAAATAATTAAATAAAACAAGCATAAGCTGAATAACAGTTTCGTATGTGCCATGCATATTTAGATATTCAAATCATGAGTGTGATATTAATAAAATATATCAAAGTTCACATTTATATAAACCAGATTTATTGTGCTATATATATAGTATAGCTGGGCCTTATAGCATCACGGAGGTGGCAAACGCAATAAAAAACTAATCTGTTTGTAGGCAAGCTGCCATATTCATGTTTGATGGGTTCACATAGCCAGCACAAAAAGCTGAAAAGCCAGCTTTATTTCCTCATTTTCAAAGATCTGTAATGAGCCACTATTGCTGGTTTTCCACATGTGACACCTACAGACCCTTCTCTCCACACCTGCCAAGGCTGCTCGGGTCTGCTTTCCGTTTTGATGGTTAACTCTTGCGGGGCCGCCTGCACCCCAGCACGGTCCAGCCCATTTCACACGCTCACATATAAACCATTTAAGCCTTCAGCCAGCCCTGAGCTGCTCTAATTTACGCCACAGAACAAAAATGCTCTCAACTACCACAAAAGAGCTCTACAAAACAAAGTACCTTCCTTCGCCACCTTCTCCTGCCCGTTTTGCTTTGCACCAAGCGCCGTTCAGCTGCATCCCATGGATGCGGTTTCATTCCAAATAAACGAGTTGCTCCAATTATGTAGATTCCAAACTCCGGGAGAGATGAGGGCGTCAGTGAAGGAAGAAAAGGAGAAGCCACTTACATCCACCTCAGTATGTCCAGCCAAACGCAGCCTGGTGACACTGTCAGGGGAACTGCCCCTGTGTTCTGGCGGGTTGATCTCCATTCAGGTCCTTTTGCCCAGCCTGTCAAACCACACCAAAGCGCACCCAGGGAAAAGCCTCTATTTTTTGTCAGCCTCAGCTGGCAGGTAAGGATTGAATGAGCCGTGGAGACCGAGCATCCCTTCTGCTCCCCAGCAATTACACCCAACTCCACTTGCAGCTCTCGGCCTGGACGATTACAAGGGGTCATTCTCCTCCTCATGCCCCACTTCTCCTTCATCTCTTCCAGGGTTTTTCATATTGAGGGAAAATAATGCAGCACCTATTCTTGGTCACTGTGTGGCAATAATAACGCAGCCCTCCTTCAAAAGCACAGCTTAGCTGACGTTAGATTACAAGAGCAGCCAAAAAAGCCCCAAGAAACACAAACAGACATATCAGCGTTTCCAGAGGACTCTGCGGAGCAGACTGAGTGATGCAACACATCTTTTTCAGCTCTAATTACCAGGATTCTCTGATCAAGGTAGAATTATTTGCTGATCAAGGATATTATTGATTCCAACTCATTGGCCTACTGGGATCAGTCTGAACGACATACCAGACCCCGGCAGATTAAATAGTTAGAACATTCCAGGGAGGCTTTGAGGAAGGATTCTCTCCCCGTTACTGCCTCGGCATATGTCAGGATTCACAGCTCGCGGGGTAGCAAGATGTTCCGTGCCAGCCAGGGCTAACAGCACAGCATCTCCACACGAGCCAGCCACGGGGATGTGTCTCTGTACAGATGAATGCGAGACTTGTGAAGGGGGAGGTGGCCGACAGAGTATTTCCTAATGGTTATTCTAGTAAGCAGTGGAGAGTTCCAGATGCATCGCAGCTCCATCTCTCCTCTTGCATGTGTAACTCCGCACCGACGCCTTTCCAAGATCTTTTAAAGGAAACACCAAAGATAGATTTGATTGTTTAAGGAGCTTCAAGCTTTGAGAGAACACACCGTGATCACTCCTCCAGATAATTCAAATACCACCTTGCTTCGTAATCTGGCGGCCAGACAGGAAGAACTCGACTGAAAGATCAGGAGAAAACAAGAGCAGCCAGACAAGGAGTGTAAGCTCGAAGAGCATCTAGGCGGGGGAAAAAGGCTTGGCTTTCCTGAGAAAGCCACAAAGGTCATATTTTTTTTTTGAAGCCCAACGCATCTATTCATTACCTGCACCCGCAAGCTGCAAACAGCCTGGCAAGCAGCAGATACCACGGCGAGGAGATGAAGAGAAGCATCCTCCTCCTCCTCAGAGGCCCCACGCTGCACCGGCCCATCCACACGCCAGGTTTCCCATTAAACCACCTCTGAACAACAGGAGGTAAAAAGGCAGAAATCCCACTGGGGACATAAAGCAAATATAATACTAAGCACTAAGAGACCTTAAGACAGTTGGAAGTTCCATGAGCATAACATGTGGTAAAAAGCCTTTGTAGCGGTGAAGGTCTCTCCTACCCCAGCCACTGTAAAGATCTTAATACTAAATAATTGCACATGTAACTTCAGTAGTTCTTTCATTCACTGGAGAACCCCAAACTGGATTGTAAACACTGGCTTATTAAGGACAGGAGATAATAATGGTTTCAGTCCATTACTAGATGGGAATGCTAGAACTGTCAGAAAGGCTGAAAAAATAGAATGTTCAATAAATATTTCATGCCTTCACTGGTAGAAAAAGCTAGCCCTAACACGGTATGAAAACGAAATACTTCTCATTCCAGCAGTGAATTAGGAGGTTTCAAATAGAAAGTTATATCGTTTTAAATCAGCAGATTTAGCGAACCCGCTCTCCAAGGCTTTCGGAATAGGCAGCCAGAGAAGTTCTTCAGACGCTTTACTTGGATTTTTAATGACCCTCACAACAATGAGCAAATACAAGGTAAATGAGAAAACATAGCACTGGGACTGTATTTTAAAAAGCATAAGGAGAATAACCCAAGTAATTTTATAACCCCCAGGAGAAATAATGAAATAGAGGAGACTGGACAAGTAATAATAAATTAAAGGAGGGTGATATAATTTATGCAAATTAAAGCTTGTTAATGGAAAAGATGTTAAACTAATACGTAAATTTTTTTGCTGAGACAGTAGTGCTGGTGTAATGTGCTTAGATTTCTGCAAGTTATCTGGTCTTACACCAGACAACTTTTTGAATGAGAAATTAGAGCGCTACAAGTAAACATGGCACAAATTAAATGGATTAAAAGGCGATTAAAAGACCTCGGAGTAAGAGCACGTAACCACTTCCCCCTAATATTTTTATCAATGACCCAGAAGAACGCAAAGAGGCATCACTGGTGGTTGATGCAGAGAATGGGTGAGTTAATGGCAAGCAGCAAAACCCCAGGGTCACAGACACGAAACAGCGTGGGCTGGTGGGTGAAGGTGGCATTTTAAAAGCAGGGAATATTATGCCAGGAAAAAGTGACTAAACAAATCTAAATTAGCAATATCGTCATCGTTTCCTAAAAAATGAGAGCAGTTACCCACTGAAACAATTTACTGGGCTCAGTGCAAGCCAGGACCAGGACCTTTAATCAAGATCGGATGCTTCCCTTAAAAAGAGAAGTACAGAGAAGCCACCATTAACAGGAACTCATTTGTGGGAGTCCTATTGCTTATTTTAGTGCAAGAACTCGGTCTCTTGCCCTTTTAACCCATAAACCTAAATATTTCAATTTGCAGATGCTCTCCCCAAACTAATCTGAATCTGAATCCCGGAAAGGTTGGTGCCTACGTGTCTACTGCCCACAAAGGCCCAGCAGTGGTGTCTGGAGCTGCACCCAAAGGACAGCACCACCACCGAAACCCACAGAAACCTGCCCTTTGCTCTCAAAGAGCCAATTTAGCTCGATAAGAAACAAAACTGCTTGAGGGCCAGAACAAACCGAATTCTCCGTGCTCTGCGAGGCGTCCTCTGATGCACGCTGAATTTTGATGCAAGCCATGCCAGTCTAAAGATGAAAAAGAAGTCCGCAGAGATAAATTGATGCAAATTTAGGCTGATTGCGATCAAAGTCCAACCCTGCATTCATCCTGCCATGCTTATTTTAACCCACATTGACTTTAGATCGCAATATGATGTCGGTGATTCTATTGCAGCTAAGCAGGAACGTGCCAGGCAGGATGAGGTCCCAACAGTTTTAGGCACTGAACACACAAGGAACAAAAAGCTACTCAGCCATTCACAATATACATCTTATTTTCTAACAACTCTAAAACACTCTATACTAATGGTGTACAATTTTAAAGTAACAATTTTAAAGTAACACTACTATTGTAAACTCTAGTTCATTGGCTGAAGAACCTCGTAGTGCCTTCCTTTGTAAGCGTACTTTACGGTTAAGTGAGTGAATCACAAGGGGGAAATAAAAGAGGAATTGATATCATAGGCCCCTCTGGGGAAAAAGAAGAAAAAAAAAAAAAGAAAAAGTATATTTGTGTGGTTCACGTCATATCACAAAAAAGAGATCTCCAGAATCACAGCTGAGACGAACGGTGGGAAAAGTTATTGATCTGAAAGAATTCATTTTTACTATAAGGGCTGGTACTTTTACTTATTTAATAAAGGTCTGGCATCAAATCACTGCGAATTTCAGGATTATCTAATTCTATCTAATCTCATTCAATCACGGATGCTCCGGTGGCAGAAAGGAATGTTTGCCCTTTCCTGGCCGCGGGGCCAGCGCCGGTTACCCTGGCAACACCGCAAAGCAGCTTCAGCACAGCCGGTACCACCTATCGCATCCATCTCCGAGAAAAAGAGAGGATGGGGTTACAAGGGAGTTTTTGCAATTTGATGGGTAGAGATAGGCAGAAAAGCAGCTACCGCTGGAGTGGAATCTACTCCTAACTCGGAATTAGCAAGGCCCTAGGGACTCGGTGATAAATACAAGCTCCTAGGGGTAAAATGCTCATAGCCGGCCAACTAGTCTGGTAAAGCAGCCTTCTTGCTTTCCAAAGAAAAAGTTTTATACTAAGAAGTTGCGGTGATTAAGAGGCCCAAGTTAACCAAAGCTGTTTAAAATCCCAGAGCTGCTTTTTAAATTATCTGAAACAATCCCAGCACTAAACTGGGAATCAGCTACAAGCAAACACACAACTTCATTGCGGTGTCACCGTTACAAATATTTTAGATGTGTATTTTGGACCAAAAGCCCGTCAAGTGTCTCTTCTACCATCAAAAGCTCTCAAGTTTTCCCGCTTCTTAATTCTCTGGAAACAATTCAAAAAAGTTCTGTCTTCCTAATTGATAGTACAATGCAAGAAATAGCAGGTACTGCCCATCATCTTACATCTGAAGACAGAAGATGCTGTTACTCTGAGAAACGTTGATTAAACCTTACTATGAAGTGATTTTTTTTTTCCATTTTACAATGCAATAAACAAAAGGCCCCATCATGAGCGAGCACCAGTGCAGAACTCGCTCACAGACAACTCTCCCTGCAATGCTCAGAACGGGGATGCTCCAGCTGTGGAATAAGTGAAGATGATGCATTTCAATAGGGAGGAGGAAGAAGGGAGAGCAGAGGCCATAGATGCCAAACAAGAATCTGCTGTGTAGCAAAACATTTGCCAGATAAAGGAAATAGAACCAAGCATAAGGGAAATGGAATAAGAAAATGCAGAAGGAAAAACAAACAGCAACAAAAGCAAACAGAAAAGAGAGAAAAAGGAAATAAAACTATAGACAAAACAAAGCGATTATGCAAACATGCCATTCTGACCAAGCACTGCTTCATTCAAAACAGAGTGGATCTCTTTTCCAAAGTCTGGGGACAATACTAAACTGCTTCTCTGTTCTCCTGCCTCATCACTGAACCGGAACAGCAATCCGAAAAGTTCATCATCTCTGCAAACCTGAACTTAGCGGGTAGTTTTAAACCTCAGGAAAAGGAAAAGGAACAAAGTTTACGAGGGAGTTAATTCTGGTCCTTCAGTCACCTCTGCCACTTAGATCCCACGTTCACTAAAGGCATTTGCCACCAGGCTCCAAATTAGCACTGATCTCTTTGAATAAGGCCAGCAAGTTTGGACAGAGACCACTGCAAATTAAAACCAGGTGTCTGTGCCCTGAAGCAGTAGAGACAGCCCTAAGCAGTTTAATGACATCTCTAAATAATTTTGACAGCAAAATTACTTATCCTATGTCACCTTTACACCGCCCTTGACACACCGCTAACAAGATGATGTTGCTTTCCCTGCTTTTATATATTTATTTCTCTCTCTCTTCCCGTGCTTGCCTTCCTTTTCCTCAGCGCGGTATTTTCCAGACCCGATGGAGCACGGTACGATGCGCCAGGCTGCAAAGCACATCCTGCATCTGCTGACTTGGTGTGTAAAACTTAGTCCCAAAGGGGCTGAGGGCTCAGCAACTGCCTCTGCCCACCGCTGAGCCCCCCGAGAACGGAGCGGTGGTGCCAGGAACGCCACGGTCCTGGCTCTTCCAGGGCAGTCTGCGGGACAAGGAAAACCCCTCTGCATCCTCATGGAATCCCAGCAGGAGGAGATTTGCTCGCTCCAGGCAGAATCCCTCATACACGCCAAGCTCAGCAGAACCACTCTCCTTCAGGGAGGGCCAGCTTGGTCCGTTATTGGCAAACACGAAACCGAACTCACAGATGGATCTGCCTCTGTTCTTCCCTCATGCAAGACCTTTCGCATTCAGTTTCTCATCACTGCTCACTGGAACAGCAGAAATCTTCACTACAGCTCTTGCAACCTCCCCCACTTGGATCTCCTTAAAACCTACTGTCAGATAAAATTATTTTCCTAAGCCATAGCTGCTTACACATCTCTGCTGTTCACTCACAAGACTGCAATCCAATTAATATTTTCCTTTCCAGAGGGTATTTAATAATCCACCAAACTAAATCCTTCAGTATTGTGCTGGCACTCTCAGCACCATTGATCTGGGTTTGTTCTGCCTCTGTGTAAAACAGTAATGAGTCGTTTTATTGGTGCGACACCCACCTTCCGAATCCGACAGTGAACAACATCGTGCCCTGGGAGTGTGCCCCGTTGATGAGCTGAGCTTTAGGACCATTAGGAATAACTTCTAACGCAGAACACACTTAGGAACACCTCTCCTGTCCACACTGGTTCCCATTTCAAGCTGACGGTTTTCCCCTGCGAAGCGCTGTATGACCCAAGAGCAGCTGATTTTGGGATCATTCTGTAAGGGATGCAGACACACGTTCCCAGCGCCCGCGGGCTGGAAAGCCCTGCAAGCTGAGGCTGTGGACTCGCACTCAGCATCTCCAGTTTCTCTATAAAGGTGATGTCTGACAGATTTTGCATAAAGTTTCATCAAGCACCCAAGTTTAACTTACGAGTTTGCAGTACACACACTCCAGAAATCACCTGAATTGAGTCCGTTAACAAACAAAACAACAAAAACCGCAAACAAAAAAAGTATAAAAATCCAGCCAACTCTCAAAACTCCAACAAACGCTCAGCTAAACTAAAATGTGCTGGATTAAAAGCAAACAATCCAAATCAGCATGAAACCACAAATAAAAATCAACAGACTGTGCCAAAGACCTTGGGGGGATAAAAAGTTTATAAGCCTGCTTTACAGAGGGGCTTTTTCCACATTCATAAGGCCGTCCCCAGAGACACAGGCAAAGTTATGAAAACAGCCCCCTTCACATAAACCCCAAGATTCTCCAGCTCAAATCCTTAAGTCCAGAGCAGCTCAGAAAGGAACCTAAATCTAATCTATTCAGTTAGAAGTAAAATTTCGGACTTAATCCTGCCTTTCCAGGCAGCCAACTGAATTTTCCAGCAGGCAAAGTCCTCCTGTCATAGGAGAGTTCTCTCGAAAGACCCTGTCCACTGTGGAGAGCCCCCTTCTCGGGCCAGCCTCTGAATTCAGATCCCACACACAGGGATCTACTCAGTGATGGCTGGGGGAACGCAGAGCACCCCGCACCTCCGCAACAGGGAGGTGGGAAAATCCTCAGACAACTTCGGGCTAAATAACTGGGACTTTGCTGATTACTGGCACTCCGTTTTTTAAGTAAACAAATAGTTACTTTTTCCACCCTTGACAAAGTCTTGGACTAACGCCTTAAGCTCAGGGGCATCGAAAGAAAACAATAACAATGAAAAGCAAAAAGAAGCAAATAAGAAGAATCACATATAAATCAAATTAAGAGCAAAACACAGCCCCAGTAAGCAAATGCATTACTATTGTCATTGACCAAGTTATGCAGAATTACTATGTGCCTTGACATGCAACAAAGGAGATACGGTAAAAAAAAAAATAAATCTATTGTGCTTTTTGTTTTGTTTGAATACGGCCATATCACGAGAGCATTTTGAAAGGTTGCCTTTCCTTCTTTACCTGGGACACGAACCTCAAACTCCAACACAGGCTGCCTTTCAAACAGACCCCCTGCCCAAGAAAAGATGGGAAAAGAGGATGAGGAGCAGCCAGCGTCCAGCCCTGAGACACTTTGAGAGGCAGCACGGCTAGTATGGAACACGGGAAGGCTCATGCTCTGTGTGATAAGGGAAACAATCAAAGTATATCTATCATAATGAATGCCTCTCCTCTGTTGTATCGGATATGCGATGCTGGGCTTTGCAAATCCAAGACGTTTTGCCTGAGCAATAAAGATGTTAGTGCTGTTCTCAAGACCATTAGGTTTTCCCCTCCCGATGGCTAAGACGATCGCCGGCACTGGGGACACTTTCAAGACCAGCTCCGGCTGCGGGTCTAAAAGTGGAGATGGAGAGAATGCGTGAGTGTATATTTGGAGCACAGAGGGGGGAAGTTCCATGGGGACAGAGGGAACCCTGCAGTGAATGGGTTTCACCAGAATAGACTGGAATCCATCCAGCACTCCAACCAAGATGAGCTGTATCTGCCCAGAACTGACATGTACAAATACGGGGGAAGACCCCTGTCTGCATCTGACAACTTAACTTTGTGAACACTTGGCATCCTGTGCCTCCAAAAATTGAAGGGACTGAGACCTGTGGTCCGAAAAACCTCGACTGCAAAGGCATAAAGAAAGAGGGGCAAGAAAACGGGAGGCACAGTCCGGGATGGGGTGAGCGTACAGTGCCCCATTCCGCATCTCCGCAGCACCGGGGGGGCAAAGCACCCAGCAGTGGCGCAGCTCCCTCGCCAAAACCCACCGCACGGCGGCCGGGAAGGACGATGGCTCTGCCCCTCCGGCCCCCCAAGCCGCACGGGGGATGCCCTCCCCACTCCCCCATTCCCGAGGCTCCTTCCTGCATCCTCCCCAGCTCGGAGCGACCCTGCGGCTCAGAGGGCCCCCCCGCACCCCCCGCTGATTGATGGATGCCGGCGCGGGGGCGGCCGCGGCCCGGGGGAGGAGGCGCCAGGGCGGCCGGCGCGACGCGGCTG
>VWYH01000624.1:928485-959385 GCA_013399365.1 Pampusana beccarii | reverse complement strand
CCGAGAGGAGCCGCGGGGCTCCGCAGCGGCGCCGGCCCCCGGGGCGCCCCGCGAAACCCGCACCCCGCAATGTGCTCCGTGTTCAAACCTCTGCCCGCGCGAAATGAAACTTCCGTCCAGAAGAGAGGAGCCCCCTCACCGCCCCCCCCAAAAAAAAAAAAAAACAAAACACGCTACCCCAGAGAAACTGTTCCTAAACCGCTCGGAAAACTTCGCCGCTTTCCGCAAAACCCGATTACCGGGGCGCTCAGCCTGGGGAGCCGGTAGAGAGGGAGCGGGGTGCACGGGGAGGGGGGCACAACCAAAGCAGATGAGGTCCCGAGCTCTCCCCCGTGCTAGCAGGCGGTGAGCCCCCCCCGGATCCTGCTCCCAAAGCACGGGGGTGAGAGGGAGGATGCTGAGGAAGAGCGAGAGGGAGGATGCTGAGGAAGAGCAGAGCAGCGCGGGGACCCCGGCACAAACCGAGCGCTTGAGCGGTGCCTTTACCTTTGTGCCTGATGCTGCGCTTCCAGTCCTTGGCTGTCTCCCTGCCGCTGACAAACTGGAACTCGTTGGGGGTCAGCCACTCTCCCCGGTACCGGATAGAGGGTCCTTTGCTCCCCTGGCACAACTTATTGATGTAGAGCAGCGCCTTGTTCTCCCCGCACTCCACCTCGATGCAAGGCTCTCCGTTGTCAAAGAAGGGCTGGAAATCCGGGATGGAGGAAAACCTCTCCNGGGTGGTGGGGGTGGTGCGGGTGGGGGTGGTGGGTCTCGTGGAAGCCCAGGTACGCGCGGTGGGCAAAGATCTGGTCGTAAGCCGGCGGGTGCGGGGTTACCACCGGAATGGCAGCGGCGGCCAGAGGGGCGAGATAGTCAGGTAAGGTGTCCATGGGCTGGTTAAAGGCTGCCAGGGCCATCTCTTCCCTGTCAAGTCGCTCCTTCTTGATAGCAGGCATGGTGCCGCCGCGCTCCCCGTGCGCCCTCGTCTCTCCAAAGCACAGTGGCTCTAATGTCTCCGGTTCAACTTGCCCCCGCTCTGGCTGGAGTTTGGATGAAATGCGCCAGCAGCAGCAGCAGCAGCAGCAACACAAGCACCTTTGGCGCTCGGGCGCCGGAGGTGCCTGGTATCCCCCGGAGCAGCCCGCTAACAAATCTCCTGGGCTGGCTCCCCAGCAGAGCTGTCTGGGATCCCTCTCCCACGGAGAGCCTAATGTACCGGAGACCCGGGAGCTGCTGTGTGGCTCGCAGATCTGCCCCTCCGGACTAATACCTGACATCTCGGAGAGGTCTCTGCTGCCGTAGACATTATTTTGGTTTAAAAAAAAAAAAAAAAAAAAAAGCTTATTGATTCCCCTAGATCGACCCACCTTCTCACCAGGCTGGAGGGTTCCCCGCCGCCCACCCAGCCCCCTTTTCACCCTCCCCCCCTCTTCCTTCCTTTAAACTGACACCTGGTTTATTTATTTATATGCAATAATTAAAATTAAACGCTGCGCCCCCGCCGCCACGCCGCGCTCCCCTCCCCTCCCCTCCCCTTCCCGCCGGCGCCCGCGGGGAGGACGAGGACGCCCCGGCCGCTGCCGCTGCCCGCGGGGCTCCCCAAAGCCGGGCGGAGAAGTTTCCCGGGGGCCGCCCACCTTCACCTGCACAGTGCAGACTCGCCCCGCTCCCACCGAAGGCTTTATGATCACTGCGAGGTGGCATTTAATTTCCACTCCTGCACAAAATTTTAGAAAACATGGTATTACATTACATATATGTATATATATATATATACACACACACGCACAGAGACACACAGACATATACATTTATATCCCCGCCGGCTCATGCCACGCCACGTGCTCCCTACGCCGCTGCCCCCAGACCCCTCGCTGTGGTGGGTACGGGGCCGGGCTCCCCTCCGAGCCGGGACAGACACATATTGATCTGTGCTCAGAAGTCACAGCTTAGTTCAGAGACTCTGACCAAACAAGATTTCCCTCCGCCGCCGCAGCTTCTCCAACTTGGCCCATTTAAACAGCAGAGGCGCTTGCAAGCGCCGCGCCGGCGGCGGGCGAGGGGGTGAGCGACGGACGGCGGGGCCGGCACCGGGAGCCGCCAGCACGGGGCTCCCCCCGGCTCCCGTGGGCTGCAGGGGGGGACACGGGCACCCCACACATCCCTCTGGATTCCTGGGTGCCCTCCCATGCGGGAACAACCCGCCTCTTGCTCTCCTTGGCAAGACTTGTGACCTGCGATAACTTGAGAAGACACGCTAGAGCCTTCTCCTTTCCCGTGTAGTGATGTAGCGAGATTTAGGAGACACGGTATAAATTCATTTTCCATTACGAGCTGTGGCAGACATGGCACAAGGTCCATGTGGAACTGCCCTCAGAGGACAACACTGCCCAAAATTAAGTTGCATGGTTGTTACAGAGGTTGGTCACACCAACAAGATGGAGTTCCCTACCTATGGATGCTAAGTAGGATCCACCGTGTGGGAAGAATCCTACCTAGAAGGGAAAGAAAAATAAATTATCCCCTTAAACAAAGTACAAGAAATGTGCCCCACACATCTTAGAAGGTGGCAGAACAGAGAGAGTTCTGTATGAGATCTGTCTTAGAATTCTGAGAACAAAAAGTTCTCAGCTCTGTCCCAAGGTGTGCCTCTTATTTCTTGCTTTTCTTACAGGGGAAGGTTGAACTTGCCTTCTAGACACTGAGAAATGGATTTGCTGTTGTGACAATCAGCCATTGACAAAGTTAGCGAGGTAGTTTCTAAGCAATAATAACCCCCACCATTTCAGCACCATCTCTCAGAGCATTTCCAGAGGAGGACAAAGGCCACCACCTCCAAGCACCTCTTTGCGAAAGCTGCTTTTAGCTTCGTTTTACTGGCGCAGAAACTGAAGCATAAAGAGGCTGAGATCCAGAACACAAGCACTGTACTCACACTAGGGCTGTGCAGCTACTCAGTCCCACTTTGAGTAAATACGGGTTAATATGCGTGACGAGCTCCCACTTGTGCAGCAAGTGACTTGCCCGAGATCTTACAGGTGCTATTTTCTGCCCCTCTCAGCTGATGGGTACCCCTCTCTACAAAAAGTCCGCTAATGGAGCACTTGTGGGACAAGCTGTTGCTTCATACCAGTAAAGGTGGAGGAAAATGCCTCTCTGGGGTTCAGCAGATCTGGAAATGGAACCTAAGGCCCAAACCTCAGTTTCCTCTTGACACCACTTGACCATGATCCCTGTTTCTTGCCTACTCTCAAGAAATGCAAGCTCTGGGAGCCATCCTTGCTCCTTGCTCTAATGAAGGAGACACATACCCATCAAACCCTCTCATTTAGGCTTTCAGGCTTAGGCTCTTATTCTTAATGCTTCTGATTGCTCAAGATGACAGGGGAAAAATCACTTTCTATTATCACCTAATGAACCAAGGAAAATGCTTGGAAGAGGCTCTGGGAGACACAGGCTTTCTCCGTGAAAGCGTATAAGAGGATTCTGGGTGGAGGTCAGGTGAGAAGCCATACAGTGAGAACTATTTGCTCTTACACGCCCCAAAAACCTTCACGCCTGGCATACCGAGCTCTCTGCAAAGGCTTGAAAACACTTGAGACTTCCTTTGACTCCATCTTCTTTGTAGCTTGGCTTCATGGGACTGATTTCTTTTCACTTCTTACAGTGGGTATTTTTTTCTCAAAGCCTTTTTTCTTCTTTTTTTTTTTTTTTACAGCCCTAAGGTTCCATTCCTAATGGTAACTTCACCTCCAAGTGTAGAGAACGCTTGGCTGCAGCCAGAGAGGAGTCTCCATGTGTACTGCAGGAGTCAGAGCAGAACAAGAACGGGCCTCATCCTCCAGGAACAAACCCTTCTGTGGGACTTCCAGACTTCTCAGATCTCTGGTTTGGATGCACACTCAGATGTAACAGCACCTTGCATTATTACCCAGCCTGCCCCTATCAAACCGCTGTAATGAGACCTTGCATAACCCAGAGAACTTTTCTTTATCTTCTATTTTAAAGGAAAAGGTGACTTGCCATGGAGTTTTCCCACTGCATGCCAGTTCAGTTGCTTTTTACCTCTAAAGAAACTGGGCTCAAATCTGGACCTAGTCATAAGTGAAGTGAATGTGCTGAGTCTTCAGTCTAGAAGGGCAGCAACTACTGGGCTGTGTTTCATTCCTGGAAAAAACAGACACTTGATCCCAGCCATGATATAGGTACACTGGCCAAGCAGTGCGAAGGTTCAGCACTGGAAGAGCGAGACCTCACCATGGTGGCTCAACACAAAGTGCGACTTGGACCGGGCAGGGTTTTCCACACACAACACGAGGTGTTTTGGCAGAAATCAGTGAGGTTTGGGGTGATACAAGAGGCACAGATTCAAGCTGAGCCTGTCAGTCTCTTACATTCACTAAAAGTTTCTAACAAGCCCTCCCTACCTCTCATCGCTGCCATGAAGACCAGGAGCTCTCTCTGGATGCCCGAGTCCAACGCTGGGAGTCTGAAGTTGTTCAGCTCCAGTCCCTTAACAGCAGAGCTTTCAGGATTAGTGCAAACAGATTCACCACTGGAGAGCAGATCAGGGAGATCTAAGCAAATCCATGCACACGTGGTTAGAGGCAGAACCAGGTACGCTTTGCAAGTTCCACACTGAGGAACTGGAATATGGTTTCAAGTCTGGGGACACAAATCACCTTGTCTTTTTGTTGTGTGTTTCCAAAGCACCCAGCAAAGTGAAAGTGTGACTCTTAATTTGCTCACAGAGGCACTAGCACAGTAAACATAATAAACAGTGATCGTTTTCCAACATTTAGTTTTCCACCTCTGGAATATGTCATGTTAGATCGAAGCAAAATTTGGATCATGTATTTCTCTCAGCTCAAATGTGTCAATGACTGCAAAGAGCTAGCTGTGCTGTAAAGCATTTTACAAGAAGAGATGGTGCTTCAAGCACAGGTCTGAAAGTGAAGAGATAAGGACTTTCTTCCTTATTCTATCACCAGTTTCATGGACAGATTACTTATTCTGGATACGCCTCCATTATTCTACCCAGAAAAGGAGGGGAGACTTCCTAATTTGTTATTTACGTGTGTGACAGCAAACCCCTGATTTTCTGACTGAGATCAAAGGTCCCTTGTGCTAAGCGTTCTAAAAACTCATTGCAGATGCAGGCCCTGCCCCTTTACAGGAAAGACGGGTTGAGGCTGGGAGGAGAGAGACAGCCAGGTACGTGTAAAACGACCGGCTTGAGTTCACAAACCCATCCAGAGCTTGTGTCTTTGCAGGGTGCCAGCACAGATGCCATACGTGCCGTCTCTGACACCGTTATGCCTCTGCCTAAGCTAAAGGAAGGGATCCAACGTTCTGCCAGCACAGCTGCATCTGTAGCACTGGTTTTGCCGGCCTTGTCGCAGCAAGCGTTGAGTTTCTCACATCCAAAACCACGCGAAGTTCTGCCCTGTACACCATAAAAGCTTAGATAGTACAACACATTTCAACAATTGGTGTAGTATCCACTGAATCATGTCGTTTCCCCCACAGCTGGGGTGCTGAGCCTTTCATGCCATCGAAGCAACCACGCTGTCCCTACCAAATCGCTGAACCTGCAAAAAGGCAGGAAGGAGACTGACCCACCACACACCTCCTGAGCCAGCCGTACCCGCACCTTCCCCGGCCTCCTGCACAGGCTGAGGACACCAGGGCTGCCCAACAGCCAGGATCCGCTGCTTTTTGCCTTTTATTCTTTGGCAGGTGTAGCCCAGCTCTGTGCCGGCTGCGTGTGAAGCGCCAGCCGCGCTGGGGTTGGAGGTAATAGTAGCCTGGGGCCAGATTGCTTCATTAGGAGAGATATTTTGACAGCCCAGCAGCAAGAGCAACAGCAGGGAAGGCACAGGTGGGTGTTGAGGGGAGGAGGACACTGCAAAGGGCTTTGCCTCTCAAAAAATGCTTCTGCAGGAACTGCTGGGCTGTACCATTTTTAATCCCACTGATACAGAACACTGCCTCGTACATCAATGTATTGGCGTGAAGAAGGAGCACTATGGTACTCAGAGGTTTTTCTTTCTTGGAGATAGAGTCGTGGTAGTATGCGCTCACACAACAAACCAGAGCTGTAAATTGCAAATATCCTCGCGTAATACGGGCATTTTGCTTCCAAGAGAACAGCCTGGAACAGTCAGTGGTGGTTTATGGAACTCTGTTCTCATCAAACTATTTTCACAAAATGCCTCTTCCAAATCACATTCCTTACAAGTGCCCTGTAGAGCTATGGGACCAGTCTAAGCAGACCAGTACTCAAAAAACTGGGGGAATTACATGTTTGTTGGGGAGAAGTGATGGAAGTTTTATCCAGGAGGCAAGGACTCCAATTCTAAACTAGCTGGGCAGGACCACAGGACAGTTTGTCTTGTTTGGGTTTTTCTTTTCTTTTAAATCTTTTCAAGTCAACTTGTTGCCGTGACTACACTGCAGCAAAGTGCTTTAATCAAATAAAAACTTAGATAAAGATGTAAGAAAACAATAACAAAAACAAAACGAAGGAAATCTAAAAAAAATATGTAAACGGGCATTTACATATTTGAATCTTCTCATGGTGATTTGAGTTCTTTGGAAGAAGAGCAACTTTTCTGCTCCTTCCCTTGTGTTGCTTCCCAGCAAATGCAGCATCCTTGTGGACAAGAGAAGGCGCCCGCTGCACCTCGTTAGTGATGGGTTCTGGTTGTTCGTCACACTCCCGCACTTGAACTTTTCTACATGTGGAGTCGGGCATCCCAGCTTCTATTTCTGCCTATTTTGCTTCACTATGTGACTGCAGCAATCCACCTACTGACTCCAAATTCAGGTTCTTCACTCACAAAACAGAGAGCAAACAGTTCTGTAAAGCACAGCTTCAGGTGTTCACACTCCTCTTTCATCTCTATCTCACACCATCTATTTCTATACCCCTGTTTTTCTCAAGTTCAATAACTCAATCACTGGGCAAAACCAAGTAATTGTGACCCATAATACACCAAAACTGGCAAATGCAGAAACGCCAGAGCAAGCAGTTTACAAGTAATTTTGATGCCTGATGCCTAAAATTGTTCATCTAAACTCTTTGGCAAAGACTCACAAATAAGTAGTTTGTACACAGCAGGAGAGAAGGATTTTGTTTGTCAAACACCTTCCCTGCCTCTGCCAAAACCAATCTGCATCCAGACGTGGCACTAACTATTTTCACTCTTCACACTCAAAAGCCACACGTGCAAATGGATACGTTGCCAGCACACACTACTCTGTACGCTCACAAAATGTAAAGATTTGCTCCAGGAGGAAAGGATAAAAAGGCCTTTTGAATATTGCAGTGTTCACAAAAGCGATTCCTTTCACGTATGTGTGTAGCAGAGTTACCCATAGCGGGGCTGGAATGATGGGAACGGCTCCAGCTCCATGGCCCAGGAGAGCCTGGCACCGAGGTCATGGTCAGACACAGACACACGGGGACGCACAGGCATGTGCGCTCACTAAACAGGCTCTGCGTAAACAACAGAGCTAATTTTCCTTCCGTTTGTGCCCTGAAAAAGACAGGAAAAGCTAAAATATCAAACCTGAGGTTCTGTGCATATCAATTGGTAAGAGAGAGGCTGCTGAAATACTAGTTTGGCTTTATGGGAGCAATTTCAGTCACTAACACTTCAGCCATATGGTAACTTGCGTCTCATCCTCAGCAGACTAACAGATGTGCCAACAGCTGAAGGGGCAAAAAGCTGGGTTCCAACTCACATTTCATCTTTCACTACCCAGGAAAGACTTAGGAGGAAGTTGGGGCCAATTACTGAGGATGAATACTGAAGGAAAGAGATCTTTTAAGTTCCTGTCTCCCCTTTTAAGTGCATCGAGCATGCAGACGTCTCACACATGCTTTGCATGCGGAAGCAACGCTGGCATTAGCCATAAACTGCTGCATATAGGTTAAGGCTGCACTGACCCTAAAATAAAAAACCCTAATTCATTGTAAGTATCCAGAAGACACACAAGTAAGTCCCTTACTACCCAACTGCTTGGTTCTTTCCTCCAGTTATTAATGAGTCTGGCTCTGTGGTGTGGTCTCTGATCACAATTACAGCACAACAATGATTAGGATGCACATGGGAACATCATAGGAAACAAATATAAAATTGTCTTGACAAAGTGAGTGAATGCATTTATAGGGATGGTATTGCTTTTAATTAGCCTTAATTTCCAAAGAATTATTACTTGCTCAAAAAAAATATATCTTTATGGATCTATAAATTGAGTGCAAAATTCTTCTCCTCTCTCCTACTAATACCTGAGAGTAGACCCAGCATAACTCACCTGTGAATTTGCTGTATTTGACTGCAAGAATGCTCATTGTTCCAATATATTGGGTATTTTTGTTATAAATACAAAGATTGTATCAGTTCTCACTAAATGAATCTAGAGATGAAGTCCCAATCTGGATTAACCTTCAGACCACCACAAACACACATCTTCTAAGATATAATCTGTGTGTCCGTACACATTGCTTGGCTCAATGCAGATTTTTCTTCCATCTGGAGCTAAACCCCTTCCCAATAAGTGTGTGAGCGGGTGTTTTAATTCCTAAGGAAATCCTCAAGACGTTGGTACTTCTACAACTTTTTCCAAGCAAACAGACCTCCTCTCTCTATTGTTCTCCATATCGTTTCTCTATCATTCTCTATCATTTCTCTATCGTTCTCCATATCGTTTCTCCTGTGCCACAGGAGAAATTCTTCTGGAAACACTAAAGAAACCCAGAGTGCAACGAGAGTTTGTAATCAGCGCTTCTACAAACCCAGCTGTTTTGGGAGTGGATTTGTCTCCTCGAGGAATAGACGGGAACTGTGACTCTTCCTCCCCAGCTGATTTTTGCTAATAACTTGATCTGTAGCCCATTAATGAGCAACTATTGTAAAAATCACATCTTTACATTTCAAGTTGTTTTGCTTAGGTTGGGTGTAGTGTTCATGAAAAGAACTAGCTGCCAGAATCAGGCTTTCAGCATGCATATTTGCAATGAGAAATTCAAAATGCCCTTTCCATTGATGTTCTTGGAGCTGTCTTCAGACTTGCCGCTGCAGTAGCTGCCACTAAATGCCACTAAATCAGTAAATCCATTTATTGGAATAGTCATACAGGACTGCAGCAATGAGACACAAACTTAATCCAATTCAAACCTCTTCTAAGCAGCAGGAAATAAACATTCGGCTCCGTTCTCCATGAAACTTGAGCATAAAAGGGTGGAACCTTAAGGATGTGTATGGTAAAGAAAAGGCCATACAAGAGACAACACAAATAAAACCCAGCAATAACTTAACAGGGATGGGAAGGGGAACGGAGTCCCAAGCACTCTTTCAGCAAAGCACTGAAAATACCTCTGGGATTGTCCACGGCCCTTGACTCGAGATACATCAGCTCCCTAAAACGCTCAGCAGTAACATCTGGAACCCCCATCCAATTATGAGATGAAATGCAGGAGGATCAAAGAGAGAGTTTCCCAGCTTTCATGAGAACAAGCTGGAGCGTGGGATAATTAGCAGCTGCTGAGTGCTGCTACCCAGCTCTCGGTAGCATTTTCCCCGGCCTTCCCACCTGCGTGTGCGGACCCTCCAGAGCGCCCAGTTCCCTTCCACGTCTGTCCCTCTTAACCTGCCTGTAACATCGCTTGTCCTGACACATCCTAGAAGTTACAGCAGTCTCTTTTTCAAGTCTGAAAGGCACCTTAACAATAGTGAGGAGTCAAGCTGTCAGGAGCAAGATGGAATTGTGAGCTGTTCGCCCTTGCAAAAGAAATGTGGGTTGCATGTCTGTCACATGTGGGGACCCTAGAGCTCCATCACCACATCGGGTTTAAGTGCCTGTGCTTTTCAAGAAGAACAGCAGTCAGCCATTCTCCTCTATGCAAGGGACAGACTAGTACAGAAGATAAAACTTAGACTGGAATAATCACAAACAGAACTAGGACTATTTTTCCCACATGCTGTGGCAATTCTCCACAAGACAGGGGCATTTCTTTCTGACAAGCCAACCAACAAATCAGGCCTTTCCCTGATGCTCTGCTGTTCCTGTCGCATCACTTAGAGCAGGCTCACGTCACAAACCCACGGAGGGACCCTGCTCACACTGTCTTCCGGCAGGGGAAACAAACTGGTTGGGCACACAAGAAATCTGCATGCAAAGAAAGAAACAAGCTGAAATAAGGCTGAAATGTTAATGCAGATCTGGAAAGCACTACGAGATCGTTAGATTAAAGGTATCCTAGGAACATAACTCAGCCAGCAACAGCAGATAAGGTCAGCCTGGGGACTGCATTCCATTTTATCTTAAAAATCCAACTTTACGTACCGTGACTCAACAAAAATACAATAAATGTAAATCGCGTAACAGCGTTGTCATGTGGATTTTGAGTAACTGTGCTCTGCAACGGTACAGTGCGGCTGCCAGGGAGACACGGCTCTGACCCCATTCTCCAGCCCAGGCTGTCCACCGCTTGGGCTTACAGAGACACAGCAGAGCTGTTCACGGGCTGTCCCAGCCAAACCCGTCGTCTCGCTCCTATGGTTTATGTGCAGGTATGACTGAGCGCCGAGGGGAACTACAGCCCCATCCTTTCACAATCCGCCTTCCAGAGCAGCTACAGAGCCCGACAGGTCGCAGTGCTCACTGAGCGGAGCTCTCCCTGACCACCATGGGAAGGCAAAAAGTCCACAAACCCGAATTTTCTCCCTTGCTTGAAAGAGATTTCTGAGGTCATGAATAAGGAGGAGATGAGCTTGTTAAGGGTATCAGGAATTTCAGCTAACTGATTGCCAACAGTGGAGGCTGGGATATTCTAACAGCGTCTCTAGCTCCACCAAATCAAATCACGATTAGAAATACATTAGATTCCTTTTCCTCTAACTCAGCTCCAGAGTGCTTTTTAACAACCAGCCTTCTCCTAGCCCTCAGAAAAGCCTTTTTCCTGCCGCCTCTCCCTCGCCAAGCAACAAACGCTCCCGCAGCCCCCAGACCCGGTTGCAGCGGAGGGGCGAGAGCGGCCGAGAGAAGCAGCGCTGGTCCCCGGCGGGCCGAGCCCAGGAGCGCTCCCGGCCGGCCCGTCGCTGCTCGGGAACCCCCCTGCGGGCCCCCCCGCCGCCGCGGGTTGCTGGCAGCAGCCCCGGAGCCGCAGCGCTGCCGCCGGGGAGAGAGGTAATAAATAACCCGGGGAGCGAGGCGCGGAGCCCGGCGGGCGGCGCAGACTCTGACCTGACAAATACCCACTGGAAAATCATCACCTCCCGCCCCCGGGAGCCTGGAGCCAGCCCCGAGCCGGCCCCAGACGAGNGCGGCTGCGGAGGGCGGGGAGGGGGGAGCCGGCGGCCCCCGGCACCACACACACATCAGCAGCGCGCTGCGCCGAGGCCGCTGCAGGCTGCCAGCTCCCCGGCGGGCCGGGACAAGGGGACCGGTTCCTCCCTGGGAGCGGGCAGGAGGTGTCCCGCACCCCCGGGGGGAATAGGGTGTCCCACTGCCAGCCCTGGAGCCTCCTCCTCTCACCTACTCCACAGCACCCAATTTCCCAGGGGTAGCGAGAAGGAAAAGGCAGGAGGGCGATAGGAACAGATAGATGCTTTATTTGCCGCTCTATGCAATAAAGTGTGATTATAAAGAATATAACGGGGAGCACAGCTTGAATTCCAATTGGTGGAGGGCCTGTTGTTAACCATCAGGGAACTATTTATTCTCTAGCCTTACTGATGCTCCGTGGTCAATAATGATAAAGGAGGGTGGGGGGGTGGGGGGAGAAGAAGTTGAAGCCATTATAAAGAAGCAATCACATTACAGAGAAGCAGGAGCAACAGCCCCCTCAGAATCTATGATTCCCTTAGGTCATGTCTGGTGTGCTCAGACCACTGGCCACTGTCAGTATTTACTCTGCATCATTAACCCACCAAACAGTTTTTTTTCTTGCCAGAAATGACTGATTTCTCAAGCCTGATGGCAATCATCATTCGGGAGACAGAGCAGTGCTCCCCTGCTGCTGAACGATCTCCAGTGATATTTAATAAATAAATAAAATAGCTAGATGGTTGACCAGCTCCTCAGGAAAAAAGGCAAGAAAATGTGTCTATTTATTGTGATTAAATATCCGCTACTCCCCGGTTCTGATACTCATTCATACACAGAGACATGTCACATACATGTGTGCTCGCCCTCAGCCCCAATCAACCCACAAACCACTATTTTTTATTGTTTGCACTGCTGTTACAGCTCAGAACCAGGACCACGCTGCACGAGGTGCTGTACAAAGGACAAGAGCCGGTCCCTGCCCCGAACAGCTGGCCAATGCTCTCCAAGACTCCGCTCTTTTTTGCGTTACCAAATTCCACGCGAGTTTTGCCAATGTTTCAAACAGGTCAGACCATACCAGGCCAGCTTTAGAAACTTCTGGCATCCAAAGTGGATGCCAGATCAAAAAACCCAAACACGGCGCAGAAAACTAAGCTCAGAGTTTGTTTCCTTTGCTCTGCCCCAGGGGAGCTGGTTGTATGAAGGCTTTGGTTAACTCCTCTTTTACTCCTCACTGGTGTCATTGCATCACGGGGGCTCCACACAGACCTGAATACCCAGCAAACATCATTTATGCCATGTTACAACGCGCAACCCATGCAAAAAAGCGAGCTTGTCATGGAACAACACGTCACACCATTCACTGCTGTATTCCCAACTCCAAAAGGGTTCTCGGAAGGTTCTCCTGACTCTGCCTTAGCCCCGTTTCCCCAGCTGAGCCCTCGCTGTCTGCACCACAGCCATCGAAACCACAGCGCGTAAAGAAGCGGGAGGGTGGGACACTGTTGTTTTTATCATTGTCGTGGGTTTCCCGTAACACAAAAAATCATGAACATCAGCTCTGGGAAGTCCAGGTTTTTGGACAGCTTTGCCACTTCCCGTGTGCATTCGAGGAAAGCCCTTGGCATCTCTTCCCTTTTTTCCCCAGTACCTGCTGCAGCCTTCACTGGTGTTTCCAAAGGAGCTCACGGACCGGCCCAGCTTTAAATTTTAATGTGGAAGACACAGTAAGGCCTTGGCCATAAAAAATCGAAGTTTAAACATTTCAAAAATACACATATTTTTCTCAGCGAAGACAAAAGGTCTGAGGGAGTGGAAAGCACCTGTCCTTGGGCTCCGCAGGTACTTAGTTCTGAAAGGCTCATTCAGAGCCAGCTCCGGTCTCCTTTACATTTCTTTGAAGATTCTACCTTCAGCCTGCAGAGCAGGTTCCTTCCTTCAGTTTTCTGGTCTGGGGAGCTAAGTTATTCTGTTACCAAAGAGAGGAGAACATTTCCAGGGTTCCAGAGGCACAGCACTTCACTTCTTCAGGTCTCTCAACAAAGCAACACAACTGACAAAACGGGACGTCTTTTTGCTCAAAACCAAGTGACACGCTAAGGTTCCTTCAGGTGAACGCTGACACTTTATTGGCAACTTAGAAAACATTATGCACCTGATCATCGTTATTTACACACAGCTCCCCAAATGTAACGCTGCCTCTTACCACGTTTTGAGCTGTCGAAATGCCCCTAAATTGTGAGTAATTTTAAGAGCAGCACTGAGTGAAGCTGCTATTGTAAAGCAGCCCAGGAAAGTTCCTCCCCGGCCAGAACAAGGATCAGCCTCCTTTAAGGGCGATCATTAAACAAATCTCTTTTAATAGGCAAGATGAAAATCAACATCTAGAAGAATTAGCAGGAGGAGGGAAGGACATTGTTCCTTGCTGCCAGCAACAAGCAACTCCTATTGACGCTGTTAGCAGTTTTTCACGCTCAGCAGCAAAGGAATTGGGGAGCATAACCTTGGATAAAAGCTTGACCTGTAGACTTGGTACAAGTAAAACCAAATCCTTTTGCAGAAGCAGAGAAACGAGGTTTATTATAGCTTAGAAGAGTTGCTGCTCGGGGAGAAAGCCACGTTTCTTCCCCTGTACAGGGATGCCTCTCTTTTTGCTATGTGATACCTTCCGTAAGCTCTTTTGGGGACAGGGGTATAAATCATAATAAAGCCATGGCGTGGCGTATAAATCATAATAAAGAATAATGATACGTAATAAGGATGAGTAATATTAAGAGAACTGTGTGTGAGAGAGAGCGAGAGCCTGCACACATACACACAACTGCACACAGAAAAGGTGGTGGTTGCTGTTTTTCAAAGCGAACATTTTTTCTCTCAGTGGATATTCTGCTGTCAACACACTGACCTCAGCCTCTTTTCACCACCTTCTTTTCCTACTTTCCCTACCCTGCTGCACTTGGAAGGCCAGTGAATAAACACATGCAGGTATCACACCGCTCAGAGGGTCACAAATGGACATCACAGTGGGAGTTTAAGAGTCTAAGAACCCCCTGCTCCCACAGCTCCTGGGTCTGTCCACGCACAAACCTTTCCCTCTGGGCTGGGCTGCGTCGTGTCACCCGAACAAATCAAGGAGCAGGTTTTACGTTAACCACAACACACAACTGTCCCCTTCCACCGGCGCTACCAAACAACAGGATAGCTCGGAACATGCCTTGAAGAGCAACAGCAACCCTGACCTGCTGGAGGGCTGCTGGGCTGGTCTGGGAAGATATGGTTCCCTGAAGGCCAGAAGAAACTGCAGGAGGTTTTCTGTTACTTCACCCTTTCTGAGAAGTCGTAATAAAGGGAACTCAAAAAGCTGTCACCTGGATAACTCTTAATATCCAACCTGATGCTGCTGAGGAAAGAGAAGTGGAGAAAGCAAAGCATAAAAGGCGGGAAGAAGGACCTCAAGCAACACTTAGCAGTTGTAGCAAGAAAATAGAAAGGAAAAAATCCTCCATGTCCAGCTGGATGCCCCATTCTTCATGTAAAACCAATGCATTTATACAAAAAAGAGACAGAAAGGCCCATGGCTGTCTGCTAGGGGAGAAGCAAGGAAGGAAGGATGAATAGCTAAAGACACAAAGAGAGGTGCTGGGAGGGAGGCAGTTCAGATGCGGGTAGGAGTCTCCTTTCCTGACCTGTCTAAAGCACCTGGCAGACTGTCGGAGCTGTTCAGAAAGTCACAGAACAACAGACAGCAGCACCAGGCACTTTAACGAGCTTTAATACCATGCAGAGCTTGATATACTTCCTAAATCCCAGGATTTATTAAGCATGGCTCTGCTGCTTCCACTTCTAAAGCAATAAAGCTGAAAGTGTCAAAGAAAGAGGCTCCTGTTTTTATCTCCTTTGTTTTGTGGGACCTTTTTAACCCGAAGCTGTCTGAAATAAGGAGAGGCTACGCTGACGGTTCTACCACCTGACCTACGCATTTGGGAGGGGTTTTATTCACTGGTTTTTCATGCTGGCTGCACAAAAGTAACAAAACAAGCTGTCCTGTCAGACAAGGGGAATCCTTTTCCCCCACACCCTGCCCAGCCTCTGGCACTCCCAAAACCCATTGGTAACCTCCAAACATCGCCGTGTCATCTTTAAAATGCATTTAAAACCAAAGGTGGGTAGAACTGGTTTGGTGAAAGTCGGTGAAAGTCTGTAATTACAACAATATGAATGAGCCTTGTAAAAAGTGGGAGAAACCTGACACAAAGGAGGAGCTGGGAAGCCAGGCCCCCCACTGCAGGAAATCCAAACACGATGCTATATAATCCATAGGCGTGTGCTAACACACCCCCAGAGGCAGATAAAACCAGCACCACGAGAGAAAACATCCGTGCGTGCCCATCTGCAACTGCGAACTCAGGCTCAGGAGTTGGGAGAGAGTAATCACATTTTTAACACAAATTTCGTGTAGGTGAGATGGACTAGACTGGCCAGGCTAAAGGATCTTGGGCCTCTTCCGAAGTCTCAAAGTTAGGGGAGCAAAATGGCAAACTCGGCCCTCCCGCTGTCCCTTCGGGGTGTCACCGCGCGGGGGACACACAAACCTCATCTCTTCCATGAGGCAGATGACAGAAGTTCCAATCTCAAATTCTGCCGATTGCAGAGCTGGATTAGTGATCCAGTTTTACTCTATACAGATGTGTTTGTCAATTTGCAGAGAAGAAGGGAAATAAATAAGTGTTTGAGATGATCAGGGCTAGATGCCAAGATCAGACTAAGTAAATTTCCTCGTGCTTCAATAGCCCAGCAACGTAACTTCCCTTCCATGTCTTTATGGGGAGATTTGGACTTCTCAGCTCCTTGCAAAAACTGATTAATCTATTACCTGTAGATGAGCCCGAAGTTTTATTTTGTGTGTTTGGGTCAATTGAATCTCCACGAGAGCTTGACTAGAAAAACACAGATTGCTGGCATATCTGATCAGCCAAAGGGAAGAGGGTGGATGGGTTGGGAGAACTGTACAGAGCTCACTAAATTTGGGCTGCTGGTCAAGATACATCCAAAATTATTTGCTGGCTGAGTTAGCCAGCTCCATTTCGGGTATGACGAAAGAGGCTTCCCAGTCACTGAACACTAGCAACTCAAACAGTGCATGGGAAAGATTGCTGAGCTGGGTGGTTAAATGTGCATTTAAAACGCTGATAGCCCACACTGAGACCAAGAAAAAAAGTATTTATCAATGTTATTAACAATAATAGAAATAAAACTGGTTTTAATAGCACACAGGGTTTGATGCATTTCCCAAATACAAGGATTTATTAGTTTAAAGCCTGTGTATTATTTGTTTCTCTCTCTCCAGTCCTGCCCTCCCCTTCCAACCGTCTTGAATTTTTAATGCTCGCTGTTTCTAATGTCAGCCGTTTTTCTTGTAAAGGTTTTTTGACATAACTTTATATTGCTACATCCTTTTGTTGTTGCCATTCCCCATCCTTGTTAGAGACTCCACTCCCTTAATGAAGCTCATCTCCTGCCAGGATAATAAAACAGATACAGAGCTGAAGTGAGCCAGTGAGAGGGGGGTATGTGTCTGATTAGAAATAAGGGTGACACCAAATAAGTTGCAATAACAGCCTGTTCTCAAGGCTGTCCCCAAGATCTGCAGTTTCTATAGGTCTCTGTGCACGTGCGTACGCACGTATGGATGCACACACACAGTCTGTATGTGCTGGGACACCCAGGTCCTCCTCTTTCTGATACACAACATCTTCTGCTCAATGGTCACACATGCTAACGGCTACGCGAGACCTCTGTGCCCAATGTCCCTCAGCAGAAGAAACCTCAGTCACCGTGGGTCAGTGTTCATTAGCCTAGACCTGTAAAATTTCTAAAAAAAAAGATTTAAAAAGAAATCTTTTAAAGGCAATGAAACTCAAAGCGCCTTAAAAAAAATTTTAAAAAAAATCAGCTGCCATTTCAATTTATTCTGCATTCTATATTCCAGCCTGGTGCAGAATGCCAGGAATATTATTCTTCTGTTTCCACAGCAGTGCTTCAAACAGATGCTCTTCAGAGTTGAAGGCGCGGAATGTGTACACTCTGCCGGCTGCTGTTAAATGCAGGAGCCAACTGTCTCCCCAAAGGTACCGGAATCAGGCATTTCAGCCGAAAACTCCTTTTTTCTAGCCCAGCATCTGCTGGGATGCAGCACAGAGAAATAGCTGGGTCTGGTACTTCAGAAATAACAGAAGCAGCAAAGCAGTTTGAGCTCACAGGGTCCTGCCTCTGCTTTCCACGATGGTTTAGATGCTTTACAGCACAAATCTCATTTGGACTGTAACAACCATGGTGACGGGGCTGGGTATTGGTGCTCCCCATAAAAGAGAGCGTGGTGAAAACGGCTGTACCATAGTTCCTCTCCAGGAAATGCCCCTTCAGAAGTTGTTTGCTATTTATCAGAAATTTCGAAGCGGGCCCCACCGTGCACGTGTACGTACCCTGAGCCCAAGCAGACTGTGACACATTACCAGTCCTCTGGGATGCTTCAGAAAATTGAATAAACAGATATGCAGAAATATTGTCTCAGGGACTAGTTTATCGCAGACACAAAGAGGACTGAGGCTCTAGTTGAAACAACAACGAGCAGAACAATCTGTTTTGACTTGTTTCCAGTGGGATATCCAGCTTTTAAGCACATCAGACACATTAACATGTGGAGAACCTTGTGGCTTTCAACATCTGAAATATTTACAGCCACCTACAGCTCTACTCCCTTGTCTGTGGCAGTGCCACATACTTCAGAATTCAAGAAAGCTCCGTCTGTTTCTTCCTATCAGACCAATTCTAAAATTCAAAGTCCAGCGTCATTATGGCTAGGCGTGGTTTACACACTAACTCTACACTGAAAAGCTTAATTGAAATTTCAGGTGGAAATTAATCTCGTCACTTCTTTTTCCCTAGTGGATTTTGATCTACTTCTCCACACCATGACAATCTCCAGCACGGTAAGTGATGTCTGTTTTAAAGAAGGCCATAATTATGAAGTCTAGAGGGAACTGTAGGTCAGGACAGAGACGCAGTGACATAGCTCTGGCTAGACCAGAAAAACAGGAATGACTACGACGACTGACACGCTCCAGGAACAATGACAAATCAGTAAGGAAAATACTTGCAGCATGCAAGATCTGGCTCCGTTTTGTCCTTTTCAAGCTGTATTTTCATAGCTATGGAAAATATCCAACTGTTTTTCATAACTAGAGCACCATTCACTGTCCTCCCTCCAAAACTCTGGCTGGAAGTCCCAGCAGCAGTCTCAAAACAGGAGGACAACACCTGCAAACTGGTGGGGTGATCTACCTAGCAGCTTTTTATCATCAGAATCCAGAAAAACAGACTGGAGTAGAAGCAAAGAGCAGCTGAATTTAAGCAGGCTTTTACGGAAAAATTACAATATTTGCATGTCTCTGCACATGTGTAAGCAAGTATTGCAACCAAACAGGTCACAGTATCGACACACAGCCCAGAGATAACCCAACACTGGGGATGATGAAGTGTTGTTATTTCTGTAAAAGGACAGGTCACGGTTCTATGAAGTGCAACCAGTTTTGACAGAGCAGAGTAATCAGCAAGATCAATAGACTGCTTAATGAAATGGGGAATCCAAGCTGCAGGATGGATGTGGCTCCTGGAGTAAAGCATCCCAAAGAGCTGAGCTCTTGGCTGGTTTTCTCCTCCATTTGCTACTGCCAGACAGGCAGCACAAGTTGGGGTTGTGTGTGGCCTCCGGAGCAGCGAGGTTGAGCAGCACCACTGCTTTACCCCTTCCTTTCTCACAGGCAGCCCTGAACTCGAGCTACGAGGTAAAGCCACAGCCGGTGTCCTACGAATACTGTGGATCTGACTCTGGGATCGCAACAACCAACGCAGAACAAGTGTTATATAGTACCCTACAGCCCCCAGTGAAAAGCAGCACTCCCCAGGGACCATTATTTGTGGAGCTATGAGCCAGTGCATGGGAGTCTAATGAGCTTTACCATGGTGCCTGAACACTCCAGATTTCTTCTTGGGGAAGCGGAAGTCACTTTGGTGCTGAATAACCCAGGTGCTTCCTGAATGCTTCACCAGGCACAATGGAGAAGCAGGGACGGGAGGCTTATCTAACCGATATTAATTACACAGCCCCAGCGCTGCGGCCACTGTGCCTCGGCCTGAAAGGAAGATAAATCCCTGCTGTAGACAGCCTGCAAATTACTGCTTGCTCCTGTTTTTGCACCATACCATACAAAAGCAGGGGTAACTGTTCTTAAAGATGGCAGAACTCTAGATCTGCTTTCTTCTGAATAATGGAAATATTCAAACGTTAGTACAGACTCAGCTCATCAATTTTCTTCCTCTACTGACTTTGAACAGGAACCTTAAAGACATATCCCATAAACTTGGGAGAATGGAAGCCCTCCAGAGGGTATGAAAACTGTGAGTGGGACCTGTCTTGAGACTAAAGCATGCACGTCCTCTTTGCAACAGAACTGCACATTTGCTATTTTCTGGACAGCACCTAACATACAACCAACTGATGTCAATAGTAAATCGCCCATTGTGTCTTACACTAGCAAGGTGCATACATGACTGTGCTCTTGAAAAGCCTTTCTGACACAAAACTGAAAGACCCACTGAGACGACCTCCAAATCAAACCCCACATGTCTGTCCCAAGGCGAGTTTTGATCAAGGAGAAGAAACAGAGTCATGAAAATCACAATGACATTGGTTTCACACAGACTCCTGGGTGGCAGTACGAAGCCAAGAGAAGAAAGAATGGTTCTTTCATGGATAGATGGATCACAGAAGGGGAATATGCTACACAACCAGCAGTTCTGAAGGGAAGATGATCTTTTTCCCTTTGGCTGTCCCGGATAGACAATGGGACCAAAAGTGTTACGATCTTAAAAAACAATGGACACAAGAGACAGAGCCATGGCGGCACTGTCTGCACAGCAATTATTTAAATTGAGAGAATCCATAGAAATTCTTCTTCTTGGAGGAAGGATTTTGTTGTTGTTGTTTAACTGAATTCCATCAGGGGGGCAAAAACCAGCCCTGCTGAAGACACCCCATTCACAGAGATGCTAAAGGACACCCAGCAGGTTCACAGCCGCTGTACAACACAGCCCAGCCATCTAGGATTTTAAAGCTTAGGAGGTGCAGGCTGTGCTGTATTAATATGCAAAGTGTGCCTGCCTTCCCAATTAAATGGAAAATGCTATGATTAAAGGCAGTCAGAAGATATTAGATGGATAGTGCTGAACTACGGGCTTTATTTCCTACGCACAGAAGCCCCACAGGAGTGCTGATGGAGTACGTGCTGGGGAGATTACCAAAGGCGAAACAGATCTGGGAAAGGAAAAATGCTTAAATATGTAGAAAGGGAAGAAATGAGGAAACTGTTTACAGGAGGATTGAATTAACACAGCACCTCATCCTGGTCCCTTAGACATGGGTCCTGTGGGCCACACATATCTGGAGAGAAACCAAGCACCACTGCTCATAGAAGCTAATTCTGGTCCATCATTTTGAGGGAAGAAGGCCTCAGAAGCTGAGAGAATCACAGCATAAGGCCTGGAGAGCTTCACAATTCATAGATGCAAAAGCCTGAGGCAAAACTGAGAAGAGTCAGACCTTTCCTATGACCCTTCTTTCCTTGTTAGCATCAGCATGTTCTACCACCTACCTGCGATGGGAGAAGAAAACACAGCAGAGAAGTACAGCATGCTGGATAATTTACAATTAAACCCATGAAGATGAGGAGATAAACCAGGAAACATTAATAACTGACTGGAGAGTTCCCTTTGCCTTGCTGGGAAGGGCTCGCTCTAAATCACCCACGCAGCTTTAACCCTCCCGGCTCCGTTCTGCGTCTCAGCCCCAGCCCACGGAGCTGGTTTTCCCCACCCACTGCTCCTTCCCGGCTCTGAGCGCCGCTGCTCCCTGTCACCGACGCACTCTGCGCCCGTGTTTCATGCCTTGCATTTAATTAAAAGAGATGGCAGAGTCAGGTATATTTATGGGGGCTTCTAATCCTCACACTTACATCTTCAGTTGCTATGGGTTTCCTTCCAGGGTTCGCTCTTTCTCCCCCACCCCCACCACGTAACATGCACCAGAATAAAGTCCAATAAATCCTGCTATGTAATTGGCTGTATATTTTAGGAGTCCATCTATCCCAGTGCTGTGAAAACAGAGGCCTTCAAAAAATTACTGTAAGGACAGAAAACCCTGGGGGAGGGAGTCCAAAGTGCTTTATTTCCTCAGACGGCTGCTGCTAAATTGTTAGAGGTACGAGGCTGGAGCGCTGAGCGGAACAAAGCCAGAGCCAGCGGCAGGTGCAACGTCACAGGACAGCACTCGAAGGAAAGCGGTTGCCACAAGTTGCACCTTTATCCAAAACCAGTTTGCTGTCCTGCTTTGCCTGTCTGAGAGCAAAGGAACCACCACAGGGGCTAAACAGAGGGCACTGCCTGCCCGTGTGCAGTTCCAGTGAGGTACAGATGTACATTAACGCAACAGCTCCACAGGTTCTAGTGCTGCTTTCACCTGTCAACACTCCAAAGACACTAAAAAGCCCATGATACTCTTTAAATGAGCCACTTCCACCACAGAGTCTCCTAGAAAGGTTGGGACAAGGCCTCCGTGTTTTGAGGAATACGTAACTTTGGCTGCTTTTTGTCTGTAGGGAGGGTTTTCTTTTAGCAGCAACGTGCACATAGAGAAGGATGGACATTAATCCGGCCTGGCCTGGCAGAGCCTCGTGTAACGGTGACACACAGGATGGACTTAGCCTCTTAATCTCCAAGCTGCTCCTAACAGGTCGGATGCAAAGTACGTTGGAGTTTGTGGTGTTTGAAGAAGCCTGCGCTGCTGTCTGTGGGAACCCTTTTGGAGATAAAGTATTTGTTCAGCACACTGCAAGAGTGTGAAATACTTTTATTCTTCTCTTTTTTTTCTCAAGTGCATTATCTAATGGACTAACACATACAACTGAGGAGCGTTCAAAAGGTGACATTTATGTAAATGAAAGCACTAATAATACGTGAACATTGTGTGCTGCATTTGAGGAGGCAGCTCCGCTCAAAATATCAGAAATACTGCTAGCAGCTTCAGATCATCACAGGACTCTCTTCTGCAATGACTTGTGAGAGGAAATGTGCGTGCACAAAACATTATCTGACCTGTTCTACCAGAACTTAGGGTGACACGACCCTACTGCCGACAGTAGGAATTGTCCATATGCAGTGACACCGCTCTAACCACGTTCAGCACCCAGCAGGATTTACTGGTTGGAATCTGTTCACACATGGAAACCCTCCCGCACGAGGACCCGCACCTGGTACTGGTGTGGCAAAGCCTCCCCTCATATCCAAACCCACCGACCCACAGAAATTTCCAATTCCCCATTCGCTGCTGAATCCAAATAAACCACTGCAAAACAAGAGGAAGGAGGAAATTCAGATTTCCTCTGGGTTGCTCTTTAAGTAAAAGAAGAATAAGACATAAGAGGAAGGAATTCCATAAGGTTGGCACATATGTGCCCTCCAAAACCACACAGAACTATGGCCAAACCTGTATGCCTAAACGCCACTGCAGAAACTCTTCTATTTTCCTATCATTTCTCCATTACGTTTGCAGAAGCTAACACCGCTTAATTCACAGTTTTCCACATTCTAAGTTTATGGCCAATGTTAATGTTATTTAAACGTCACCTTATTTTTTTTCTTCGCTCTCCTGTGAATTTCACGCTGGGTTTCTTATTTCCCTCCATTTTTTTAAAGAACAGTTTATTAAGAAAAGCCGATTGTACCTCCACTCCATCTGCTGGAACAGTACTGATGAATAAAAAACCCACCTCACAGGAGACAGTTTTATTCTGTTGATCGGAAGTCTGCCAGCCCAATTTATGATTGGACATAAGATCTCCAAATCTGAATTTATGTGTTGTAGTATAACGACAGGTCAATGAGATTAAAAGTATGTTCATGAGAGAGCTGTAAGGCAATTTGAGTTTCATGGTTCTGTGGTGATTGGGCATTCAGTCTAAGAAAACCTGCGTTAATAAAACACTTGCAGTCCCCGGGAACAATCTGCACATTATTCATTATTGCAGCCTGGCTGCGGTCGCCTTCACCAACACCCCCTCACCATAAAAAAAGAGAGGGAAAGCAACTCTCCCCCTCCTCCCTCTCCAGATGAAGCCATCAGGGAGATGGTGCCACTGATAATGAATGGACTGAATTAACAATAGAAACACTTCTCTTCCTTATCATATGGTTCACATAATCAAAACAGGGAGGGAAAGTGGGAGGGGAGAAGAAAAGTCTGAGCTTCACATATGGGTCTCCCCCACCAGCTGAAAAATATACGGACTAAACCCGGACCAGCAGTTTCTAAGCGCATACAGAGTAACTCCCTTGCCTTCAGGGAACGCTGTTTATTGAAGACCCACCACCCCACAAACCTTAAACGCGGGGCTTAAACGAGTCTTAGCCAGGTCACGCAGCCTGGCAGAGATCATCTGAATCACAGCAAACCTGTGTGAATTGCAGAAATGGGCCTCACAGCTTCACTGGGGTCTAGACCTGAAAAGCCGTGTTCAGAATGCAGGCTGGGGCTCCAAAACAGGGCTGCTCTGGCCCACAGGCTGGAGGCAGCAAGATCTGCAAACTTTAGGTTCAAATTCAAATACCTCCTGGGGCTGGAACCGACACCAAGATTCAGGTTCAGTACGTTATCACGGTAACCTCCAAGTGAAGCTCAGATCTTGATCCAAAGGTACCTGTGGGCTCAAAGGTGTTTGGTTCTACCATTCTGGTTCACCTTGTGTCTCCCTGCAAATAACTACTAGCTCAAGCCCAAATCAAATTCCTCATCTTGCTTTGGCATCACACCCAAACTCCTCACTACTCCTACCCCGTACAGAACGCTGCCCTGCTTCAGATTACACACAGCACCGCTAAACAGAAGGGAACCTGCAGCAAATCTAAAAGTCATCATCTTTCCTCTCTGTTTCATTCTTCATCAGTGCTTCTTTTCTTCAACAGCGTAATAAAGATTTTAATTCAAGATCACGGATGTAATAATTTGGTGGTAGGTGTTTTGCTTCCATATGGACTCTACATAAACCCAACACTTCATGCAAGTACAAGGCAGAAATTCACCTTGGCCTGATTTAAGAAGGGCTGAGAATCCACAGTTCTATTGTACTTCAGCAATTGCTGTAGGTGCCCAAATGCTGATAAACACCAGCAGAAGCATGTGGAACGAAGCACATGGAATGCAACACCAGCAGCCCTGGGGACACAGGAAGGATGCGAAGGAGCCTGAGAAGGGACAGGGCCAAGAGGACATGACAAGGAGCTGTTATTTTTCTGTAGGTTTTCACAAACAAAGGCTCACTATGCTGCTGTTCCACTATCCCAATCGCTATGCAATGGAGCCCCAAATCAGAGATCCCTGTGTACCTGGAGCTGTTACCGCTGAAGGGGCCAGAAAATGTTTGTTGAGTAAACCCGTCTCTGATAGGCAACGAGATACCAGGCCATTCCTGTTCCATCGGTGTTTGATCTGTTCTGTTGTCAGGCAGGGCACTGGGCCAGTAAAAGTTCCCACTCAGCTTCAGGGGCGGACTGGCTTCAGAATTTATACAAATAAAAGAAGAAACGAAAAGCGCCGGCAGCACCAATCTGATTACAGAGTCATTTATTTTCTGGTCGTTAATAATTTGTGCAATAAAAGATTGCGTGCCTTTCTGAGTTAGTAGGAGTTATTGGCACAAATTTCCCTCCACACTGGTGTGAGTCTGTGCTTGGAACATAAATTATTAGTTTCTTATCGCACTCCTCCTCATTTTTCATGCTGCCACAGCTAGATCGCCAGAAGCCAGCCCCTCAGTCTCGGTCTTATTTTATGCTGCTTGAGAAAGGCAGCAGCAAAGATGGCTATTCCATCTTTAATTACACAAACTCACTTTAGCATTGCCTCCCCCCAATCTTTCTCCCCACCTGAATACCGGCAGGTGTGTGCACAGGATCGTGTCTGTGTGTATACAGGTCCTCTGCCATTTGCCAGGTACTTTTCTAATGAAAGCACATTATTTTTTACTTTGGCAACACCCAGAGTAAGGAACTGACAGGTTTCCACCATCCTGCCAGCTTCTATCAGATACCAGTTTGGAATACTAGCAAGAAAGTTGCATGTGGGCATCTCGGTGTGAGGATAAAAGGAAACTGGAATTCATACCGTTCCTGAAAGAGGAGGAAAGTACTGTCGCAGAATCGGGTCATACACGAGATGGTTGTATCTCCAGTTGTAGGTTAAGAAGTTTCAGTCTTGGATGCAGCTGAGGAAATGCTTGGACTTTCTCTTGCTATAGCATTAAGCAGGTGAATGATAAGAACACCTCAATGCTTCTCTGTAAAATAGATGCTTTACTCACATTTCCAAAGTATTTGAAGTTCGGTGGGGGACATACACTAAGGATCAAAACTCATTTAAAAGCCATCAAAACATCCTTCTTGTTCCTCTGACAGTGCTGAAATGCTCTTTAGTGATGCTAATTGTTCCGTTAAATACAGCAGTTCACATATAGACCACACCAAAACTCTTGGACCTTTCCATATGTCAGCCTCATGGTCTTCCCCATTCAACACGACTCTTTCAATTGTGTCCCGGGAACATCTGCACCAACATCTGCTTAACTTCAAAAGCAGCACTGACAGATTCAGATGACAGAGCATGTCTGGTGTCTGCAAAGAGACTTGCAAGGTCTGTGCAAACCACAAGCTTCTGCAGATAAGTGAAGTCAGGAGGCGCAAGACCAGATCTGCCTTCTCATTGAAGGACAACTACCCACCAAGAATCCTCTTCTACGCAGCTCCCATTCACAGGAGTCTTTGGATCCACGTTCTCTTCCCCTCTCCTTACACTGGCAACTCCATCACTCCTCCGGTCCCAGCCCAATCCCACTTCTCTCCCTCCCAGATTCATGGAATGCCCAATACTTGCTGCACAAACCAGGCTGTGGGAGGCCAGGACTGCCTGTGCACACTGGAGGTGTCTATTATTAAGGGCACATGTGCAACAACTCCAGTGGAGCCTCAGGTTGGAGATCATGGGATATTTTATTTAGCTTTACAGAACACTTTCTCCGGCCAATTTGGCCGAGCACAAGCAGCCCCACCGAGGCCCGATGTTGTCTATCAATAACAGAATGATGTGACATGCTTAGGGCACCCCTGTGTATGTATATATGATATAAGGAACACATGTTCCTCCATTCCAAGAGGATTTATAACAGGGTTTTGGGCAGGCATAGCACACATAAGGGTGTTTTGTCAGTTCAGGAGTGATTGATGGCTCGGTGCTTGGCACGTCTCTGGTGATTATACTGCACTGGTGAGTCACTGATCATTTCACAATGATGCTTATGTCTACCGGGTAACATCCAACACGTCCATGGTTCACGCTACGTTCCAAATGTCCACCCTGAATTCTTATGACCTGCTGCAGGAGCATCACCAGGGCCGCGTTTCACGGGCTTCGTTTCTGTCAGAACTGCAGAGCAGCACAGCTAAGATCTCACTACTCACCACATAATATCGCTGCAGAGCAGCCCACCAGGCTCATCGAGTGCAGCAGGACGCCCGCCCCATGGTTGTTTGGGAAGCCCATACGCTGCACAACACTCCCCAGGCTGATATCAAGCTGAAACGTTGCTCACACCCAAACCTCCAGCACACCTACTGCTATCTCACTGAGTTCCTGCGTTACAAAACTCCCCGCTCAGCCCCACCCAGGAAAAGAGTGAGTATACGTTGGAAATGTTAACGCAGGAGGGACTATAGTGCAGTCACATTACAGCTGTAACAGGCATATTGAAATAAATACTGTAAACAACATAGCTGCGTGCTTTATCACTTATCAGATTTGTCCTTGGAAAAAAAAAAAATGGAAGACAAGAACAGCAGCATCTCAGAACTCCTTCAGAACAAAGATTTATAGATCACAGTAGCAACCTCACCAGTCTATCACAAAATTACACTAACATACAGAAATGAGAATCTTTACATCAGCAAAAGCAACCATTTTGCACTGTGTACATGTTTCTGGTTACTGGACACAAATCCTGGGCTTTTCCCTGGTTCTCTCTCCACCTGATCACATTCCCCATGCTTTTGCCATCACTGCTCTGATTTTTTCCTAGCTCGCTCCCAATTTGGACTCTCCAGTTTAAAGCTGCAGACCAGGCTAGAAAAAACATCTAGCTCCTTTTGAAATCAAGGATTGAGATCATGACTGGAAGCAGACACTGAAAAAACAAATGAGTGAGCAGAAGGTTACTGGCCTGCAGAAAGACCCAAAAATAAGGATGAAATGGAGCCACCAGGTTCAAACCACCCAGATCAACAGAGAGAACACCTGAAATCAGGGCTGCTGATTCACTGCGTTTAGTAGAAAGGCCAACTGTTCCTTCAGGACCTAGGGACCCAAAATCCTGGGAAATTTATTTTAAGTCATTGGGGCAGGCAAATTTCTATCCTTGGAAAGAAAAAAAAATGAAAAAGCACTTAATGGAAATCTTCTTCCACTTCCACCCATCCCTCAGATCGTCTTGCAACTTTTGGTGCATTAGAGGACAGTTCCTGAGTGCTCCAACAAGCACATCTTCACTCTTCCGTGATCGGTTTTGAGATATTTATCACTCCTTTTTCCACTTCCCAGGAGAAATCCCTTTATCACAAGCTATTCCAGATGTTTTGCTGCCATCGACACCTGCCAAGGCCATGCTTTCTGTAAAATAAGTGGGCAGCACGCCACAGGCAGGACTTGTCAAAATACTGTCTCCATGCTCCCTCTCGGACCCAAACCTGGTGACATTTCTGTGCCCTGGACAAATACCAGCTCTCCCACAAAAGATGAAACCAAACTGCAGAAGTGTTTAAAATATTTGGTGAAGCCATGACAAGACGTCCAGGGGAGGTTACAGCGGAACTTGTCCAGCGAAGTTTCTGTGGGTTTAAAAGCAGAGACAGATACCTCAAGAAATTACTTGATAGCCAACGTGGAATTGGACTTCAGCATCCAGTTAATGTTTAAAAGCAGCTGACAGCTCTTCAGCTGAGCAGTCTGCTTGCAAACCACTCTCCAACAAGTCTCCGGAAATCCGGTCTGCATCATTTGCTCAAACCTTGCCAGCTTAATCTGAATAATAACAGAGAAATGGTCCCTACAAGGCTAAATGCTATCAGTGTAGGACCAGAGAGGAAGATAAATTGAGCCACACGCGTGGCTGAGACCTTTTAAAAGAACCAGCGCACTTCCTATTCTCACATCTTGAAATCTCAACACTACAGTAGCAACACAGGCAGGAGTTCCTCAGTCACTCTCTTCCTAAGAGGTGAGAACTGTGAGCAGATGTCCCTCTCCAGATCCACTTCTCTTCTTTCCCCATAGCCAACATGCCGTTGATTTAATTGACGATGCTTCTTTGCACAGCGATAGCAACCATCATCTGAAGTTCACGGAAGGCTTGGCAAACAGTCCTCTCTCAGCTTTCTGGTCGTACTGTGGGGAGCCAGGGAAGCACCAAACTTGGGCAAATATTAGTGTGATTTCTGATGTGAATGGCAGTGATGCCAAAAAAGCCCACCATGCTTCAGAAGCAGTGCCCCAAAGTACTAAGAATGTCACAAAACCATTTTTTCTGCTCAATATTCCTGAATATTTCAATACATAGTTGAATTTCAAAATCAATTTATTCTATCTATTCTGCTTTTGTTTTCACTACACAGTGTTCAACCCAGTGGATATTTGCTGCCTTACAATTCTGCGCACAAAGATGCAGGGAAATCAACTTTTCACCCGCAACTCGTCTGTGGTAAAACAAGACACAGAGGAAGCATTTGGCATGTTAGAATCAAGAGATTCCCTTACACACAGGCAGCTCCACATAACCAGACTGTTCTAAAACAGACCGTGCGTGTTACTTACTACCTACTAAGCACAAAATAATTAAATTCCTTATGTATAATGATACTTGACTTCAGTATTTCTCGAAGGGGAAGTGTTTTCCCCTATATCTCCCAGCCTCCCCAGCCTGAGCTTTGCACAGATCTCCTAAAAATCTGCCACTGCGCAGGCAGGAGCTGTACTGCACTTAATGAGGCACTTCAGGTTCAATGAGGTCCTTCATCTTTTCAGTTCCAGCTCTGCGCTTCTCCCTTCCAGGCATGTAAGTTGGCTCCTGCGCCATCTTCATTAGGTGCTGCTTCTTCCTTTGGTTATAGCTCCATGGTTCCCTCCCCTCCAGCCTGAGGCAAGACGCAGAGGGGTCAGAACTCTGGGTTCTGTTTCCAGATCTGTCACAGAGCTGTTGCGACCTTGAAAACAAGCCAGGAAGGCGGCGTTTTTCAGACTCGGGTGCCTAAATTTAGGCGCCGGACACGGCTTTATTTACTGAGATGAGAAGCATCCAGAGGTCTTGCTAAAAAAGAGCACTAATTATGACAGTATCCAAAGTCTCATACTTCTGTCTCCCCTCCCACTTTCATGTCATTAATCCCAAATCTGCATCTCCCGCGTACTTTAATAGCCAAAGCTAACACAAGCTTTACCTTCAAACCCCATAAAACCTATACTCCCAGTTCTTCTGGAAGCTACACTTGGTATATACTATCAACAAAACCTTCACACATATGCCTAAAAGGTTAAATGAGAACCATGGATATGAGTTTCTGATATCAAGTAATGCATTGACCCACCTTCCCTAATCCTCTCACCATACAACAACCCAGTAGGAAATAAAAGCTTCTTTACTTTTTCTCCTGGGAATCCACAGTACTTTTAACATTCTCAGAACTCCGACCAGTAAGAGTAATATACATGCTTGGTCTGTAGACTATCGTATGTGTATATAAGAATTTACACAGCTCAGTTTTTAACTAATCTCACCATAAATCCATAAAGCATGAAAACTGAACCTTCCAACCAATACTCCACATGCACACACTTCCTACAGACCTGTAAACCCCTCAGAAAAGGCTCTTTTAATCTCTATGGCGACTACACACCTTTTTTAAAAGAAAAAAGAAGTACCAAAAATAGGTGCTACAGATGCATAACATTTCAAAGTGTCTATGTGGTACCGCGTGTGAATCCACAGGGAGACGAAACAATACTTTATTATACTGTACATGTACGGCACTATATCAGATGGACTTTGCGAGTAATCCGATTATCTCTTCTATGAAATCAAAATAGCTACGGAGGGAGGTTTTACCCTAATCCTAGCGCCATCTCTGGGAATGGTTTATCATGCAGAATTACTTAACAATGGGAACGGGAACCGGGGGAGGGTTTTCCAGCTTTCCGCTGCCATCTCCTCCGTTCGGAGCGATGGGGGCAGCAGCCCCGGGGCCGGGCCGGGCGGCGCCGCAGCCACCGGCAGCTCCAGGCGGGGAGCGGCGGCTCCAGAGCCGCCCGCGGCCGCAGCCAAGAGCTCGGCGGGCTGGGGCTGGGGGGGAAATTTGGGCGGGGAAGCAAAGGCAGAG
>VWYH01000624.1:917380-928474 GCA_013399365.1 Pampusana beccarii | reverse complement strand
GGGCCGGCACGGCGGGGCACGGCCCGCCCGCCCCCGCGCTCCCCGGGCGGCCGGGGCTGGGCGACGGGGATGGGGGAGGCTCTGCAGGGCCGGAGCCTGAAACAGACGCTTGGGAAAGTCTGGAGGCGCTGAGCCGCGCCCGAGAAACACGCGAGGCGGCGTCGCGGGTGGGTGCGGAGCGACACGAGCAAAACCCCGCACAGCAGGAGCTGCCGAACCCACCCGCGGGGAAGCTCAAGGCTGGAGAAGCACGGGGAGGGAACACGGACAAGTGGGAGAGAGCGAAACACGTGGATGTGCCATTGCAACACATGCACAAAGAGCAAAAATAAACCTTGGAACTCGCAAATACAGTCGAGACCAGCACACCAAACAAAGCGTCAACCGACAGGAACTGTCAGGGCAACACCACCACAGAACAGGGCCACAAAGGGCCTCATCTTGATGAGCCAACAAGATGCGTTGCTGGTACAACTGCACCATTACTGGCATCTTGCACATCAACATCAGCGTTCTGAATGTTTTAGCAATTAACAGCTTCCATCCTGAGATTTTCACATTTCTGTTGCGACCCTTGGACACACAGGTACAGGTGTTAGACATGGAAGAAGCCCTGCGTTATCAAGAGCCGCACTCCAGCTGAGCAGGAAAAAAGGGGTTTTTGTATTTCAAAAAGACAGTTAAACATCTCACTCATTTATCATCAGAGTCCCACTTTCAATTTTGCCTTCCTGGAAATAATTTTGGGATGGGACAGGCAGATTGTATCTCAAGCCATGACATTTCAGTAAAATGCCATCACTTATCATAAAATGATGGTGTTTTGCCTCACATCATCAAGTCATATATTGAGAAGATTTTTTTTTCTCTTGAGTTTGCACTGCAGAAAAAAATTAAGCATAGCAACCTACAAAATATCTGACTAGACTCAGCCTAACACTGAAGAACATGTCAAAAGTAACATTCAGCTCTCGCATAAACTTTCCCCAGCTTCCCGATGCCTTCTACTGGAGCTACAATGGTGTCTGGAGAGGGACTTGCAGGCTACACTTGTTTCCATGCCAACAACCACAAAAAAGGGTTATTTCAGATACAGAGTAGCTAATTTTCAAATGACAAAACTATCTGCCATTTAAATTATGTTTGCTTCTCCTAAGCGGCTAACGGGGGGGTCTAATCCATATTGTGGAGCGACTACCTGCAGTATCTTTTTATTAAAATGTAAGTTGCTTTGGAATTATGGAAATATGAGACAGGGGCTTTGTGGCTGTGCCTGCAGACCTGAGGCGGGCAAACTTTCCAGTAGAATCTGAGGGAATTTCACAGGAGCACATCCCAGCCTAAGAACTTGTTGGCCAGGGCCATGACGCTAGAGCTGCCAAAACAGGTGAATAAAAAACGACAACAAGCGTGGAGAATTTTAGTCATACCGCTGTGCAGGCAGAGGCCAGGAGGGAGCAAGAGTCCTGACAACGCAGATCCCAGTCTGGCAAAACGCTCATTGACTTCAGGGAAAACTCTGCCTAAGGAGGGCTGGCAAATTTCACACCTGAGAAAGGAGAGAACTTGATTTAATCAGAAAAGTTCTCTAAGTACATCCTTTAAAAGGATGCAGCTATGTCATCACGATATGTGCGTTATCGTAGCATAACTCAGAGATGGCTTCAATTACATTGGTACAGTCAGTGGAGTAAAATCCTTAGGTAAACAGGTTAATTTGTGATCTAAAATGCAAATGAATTGTTTTAAAGGTGTTTTTGTGGGCCCTCTGCAGATGAGATTTTAACTAATACGTAGGTCATAGGTGCAAAGAACATAGCACTGCAGGAATCTGTTCCAGCCTTTGCATCATTTGTTCTTTGTTTCAGGCAAGAAAATCCTGAGATTTAATTCCAGAAAAATGCCAGAATGCAGCTCCCACTGGGAGAAAAACGGGCAGAGCTCAGAGCCCTCCCGAGCAACTGCTGGGGAACTCAGCCAGGAACCAGAACTTGGGGAGGGTGGGGGGCAGAGGGGAGAGTGCGGAGCAGAAAAGGTCCACGATGATGTGAGAAAATAATCTCTTTTGAAAAGAGAGCTGGGAAGAAGAGTGTTGCTCCCTAGATGAGTTTTGAATGTCAAGTTTCAGCAATTTTCAGTGCCACATTATAAACCCTTGAAAAATGAGATTTAAGGCTTCTTATCAATTAGATGAACTACCCTTTGTGCTCATAATTTTTACAGAATTGCAAATCTTTCTCAGTCTCTTCTTCTCCTAGAGCCAGGGGGAGAAAAAAGCCCTGAGGAAAAAGCTGAGTTCCTTTCAGGGACGAGCTGTTCATTCTTGAGGCAGAGAGCCTGGAGGGCTCTGTACAGACCCTAAATAAAATGACAGTGGTGGCCCCACAAATTTGTTCCTAGGGTTAGCGCTCTAACTGACCCTTCCCCATTCATCATAGCGATTCAGTCGCTCGTCGTGAATGACACAGCACGACACCACATGAATTATCTGTGACCTTGAGGAGAAGCGGCTCCTCCAGCTCAGGTTGGGGTCAGGAGGAGGGCAGCAGGGAGAAGCTGCTCTCTTGGACCTGGGGATTCGCAGAACGCTTCAGCTTCCAGAGCAAAAAGGTGACGTGTTCACAGCACGAACCTGCCCGCGTGGCCCAAAAACAGCCCTGTAATCTCAGCCATCAAGCCCAGGGGTGGTGTGTGAGGTAATGGTGTCTCCAGGATCGTGAGAAGCCCATGGGAACTGCTTTGGGCAAGTACGGACACAGCCGCAGGCCGGGCTGATTGCACCACAGCGGCCACAGCCAGGACGAGTGACTGGGAACGGGGCAACCCCAGTGTCTGCTGCAGATTGGTTTGCCACCATGCCAAGGAGCTAGCAGACTGCTGGTGTTTCTATTAGAAGCACCAATGACTGGGTGTGTATCGTTTGTCTGAAAGTTGTACTTTTCTTCTTGTAGAAGGATGGAAGATTTGCCCCCAGATCTCACCTGCACAATCTCCTTTGATACTTTTAGCCATAGAGAATGACTTAACACAGTTTAGTTTAAGGCACCTTTCACAGACAAAAACAGGAACACAAAGTACCATGGAACTACCAGCTCTATGATGATAAAAGAATCACTTGCTAACGTGTCTATCAATAATAATGCCAACTTTGCCTCCTTTTGTACACACCATCCTCCTCAGGAGAAAGAATACGAGTTGAACATTCCCATAGCTGGCACAAAAGAGAGTGGAGCTGGGGATCCATGACTGGGGTTAAATGTCAAACTCATCAAGGACACAGCAAGGATACACCACCCCTGCTACGCTTATAAAGAAGGAGAGAGGCAATGCAGGAGGAGAGGAAGGGGACAGGGAAGCAAATAAATAAGGACAATGCACAATTTATGAAGACAAGAAGGTAGTAAGTGCTACTCACCCAGAGTGTAAATTGGTATTGATGTCACAACGCAGCCCAGCCAAAAAATAATGATGATGGTAATTTAGGGCTTGCACTATATCTCACTCAAGCCACAGTCCCATCCAACAGCAACTCTCACCCTGCTGCTATCTTCCCCTTCTCTATTCATTGGTGTCCTCCTAAATCAAATACACTCAATGTTGATTTGATTATATGGTGTTATTTTATTTATCAGCCATCGCTCACTCTTCTACTCTCAAGTTCTTGGTGGGCACCTCAGCCATTTTCAGGTACCAGGCAGTACTCAGGAACAAGCCTGTCTTTAGGACACCGGAATTAGAACCCTTATGCTGGTAGGGATTCATGCACCGTTCCCAGCCCTCATCTGTCATCCTTTAATCTCTCCTGTTTTATGCTCCAGATCCTGGCTACCCACTCCTGACTTCCCAGGTTTATAGCCCTAACTTACTTCCCTCCTGTAGCATTTTACTGCTTGGTTATCGGCCCTTAGGGGCCTCATTTACACAAGTGCTGTTTTCGCTATAGTTAAGACTAATTCACTGGGTTACAGTTTGCTCTTACAGTCTACATTCTGTTCAGTTCCCAGGCTCCCCTCTCCTGCAGGGAGGCAAAGGATTTTCTAATGGACAGAAGATTTTTTTCTTAATGGGTATTAACCCCCTTTTGGGTGTTTGAAAGTCTGAATTAAATTCTCCCCGTTTCTCTCTCATGCACATGTGCCTCCTGAGCCCTTCCTAAGGTCTGTGGGGCCTTGAGAAGGAGACTTCACGTGGGATCTGCTCTGCTCAGCCAAGCTGATGTTCTAAGGCAATGGCAGACACAGTCCTGAGAAAGCCTTCGGAGCCAGATATGTCCCTATTTGCACCTCCAGTCCAGCTGACAGTATTCTGGTCCAAGAATATACTAGTTTATGTTTTCCTTCCTCCCTCCCTTTTATTTTTTAAATTTATTTTCATTTTCTCATTAGGGAAGGAAATACTTTCCTTGTCATTTATGCTCATTTCTTCCCCAAAGCTTTATATGTTTACTCTAGGACCATCAGATTTCTACCTTTCTAATATACACACATGTACAATACAAGTAGGCATGCACACAGAGATAATATATATAGGTGTGAGTATATGGCTCATTTCAGTAAATCTCCGCAAACAAGGCTCATTTTCCAGTGCCGCTTGCTTTCACAGCTCCAACTCCAGCTGGGTCTGCGATTTATTTTGTTTACGGGCCAGTTTTCATATAAAAGCACAGCATAATCAATGCCCTTCTCTACACGGACGAAGCCAAAAGCACAGAATCCCCTACACAGAGACAGACACAGTCTAGGGCCACCTGGTCAACCCCCGTGTGGCCCCAGGGCTGGATCTAATGTGCCTAAAGCAGAGCGGCCTGGTGGGACCGTGGAGAACAGGTAAGCGTGACCCATGGAAGCTGCACAATGTGCCCTGCCTGGGGTTGCACGTCCAACAAGACTTAATTCAACTGCCAAAGCAAATGAAAGAGAAATTCTGGAGTCACATTAGAACCTCCCACATGCCAAGATCAAGAGTCTCTTGAATTCTGTTTCAGTCAACTATTTAGTAGCAGCTTAATTCCAAATAGCACCATAACAATGTCAATTACATGAAAAATGAAACATGAAATTGTAAATAATACCCTCTTTTGCTGTTCTCTGTTACTTTCACAGGATCAAAAGCTTATTGCTAACATTCCTTAGATTTCTCAACCTATTGTAAGAAATAAATAGATATTATCCCTATTTTTTTAATAGATAAACTGTGGTGCAAAGAAATTAAATTAGTTGCTTAAGGTCATACAATGAGCAGTTTAGGATCTAGATCACTGCACCCATTCTTTTCTTCTTCTAATTTTTGTGTTTCTAAACAAGAAACCATCAGGGGTTTGGCGCACACTTGCAAATGATTTTCCAAAACTACCAATAGTGGCATAACTCCATTCCTATAGAAGCCGCTATTCTATGAACAGAATTAGACCAACTTATTATCTTAAATGGTAACAAAGCTAAAGCAGCACCAACTGTGGTTCAAAGTTTCACCCAAATGCAGAATCAATAAATCGCCAGAGGAAGTGACAACAGTACAAAGCACACCAGCATCAACAACAACAAAAAAAGCGAAACTAAAACCAGAAATGAAAACACAACCACAAGAATTTAAGGGTTGTAGAGAGCAAGAGTTCAGTGTGTTACAGCATGGTTCTAATCTGCAATACGGGCTTCTGGCTACTATGGGACTGCACATATATAATAATATCCCACAGCTGCAATTTTGGGTTTTTTTCTCAAATTGGCTTATTTGGCAACAATGACCACAACCAGATCCTCATCCCACACATCCTTCTTTTCTTTGAACCCCTCATGCATCATACTCAGATGAAAACCAGATCCCTTTCTAACAGGTATATTCAGACACAGGGGAGAGTTGGTCAAGGTTTAAGTGGCTGGTAACGGCCTCCAGCATGAAGACTCTGGGTAGGGCCGGAGCCAAGTGTTCTAAGGACAGTGGATACATTGGAGATGACATCCTAGGTACTTTTCAGGGCTACAGATGCGTGTACTTAAAAAGTGGTGAAAAAGCACTTTCTGCAAACGTAGTAATCAATGTCACCCCCCTCGTTTGGAAGGAAAACAACCCAATGTTCCAGCATTCCCATTTCCAAAGAGAGTCTGAATCCCGAGTATTCCATACCTCACTTCTGTTGATGATCCCATCGAGCACCAGGATGTAGAGGAGCTTTGCTTTGCAAGTTCTTTGGGCTCCAGGCAGGAGTTTTCACTCACTGTGTTCAGTGAACCTAAAATAATAAAGCGAAAACTTAAATAAATTAAGTTCCGCCTCAGAGGCAGTTGTTGAAAAGCACTTACTAAACAGGAGAATGGCTAAAGGTTCTCCCCCATTTCCAGTATCATCTGACTTCCAGCTAGGGAAGCAAGAGCTCAACTGGAATGTCAGGGCAAAATGAGCGCTAAGGCGCTTCTTCCTCTTCTTATCCAAGGCCCTTGAAATTGGTATAAAGACTTCCACCGACTACAATGACATGAAGGCCACTCTGGCCTTTCTTCTCCAGAGGATCTAAAAACCAGCAGCCGTGCTCTAACCCAAAATGTTCTCTGATCGTTCCGTTCTCTAGTAACTAACAATCACGACACCAAAATTTTGCCGTTTTTCCCAACAAACCTGAGTAGTATCTATTCAGATTGCCTATCATCCAAGGAGTTAAAAGCCGTTTTGTTCTGGATACATTCTGTGTGACTCAATTTCTAAAGCACTAAATCGTAGGCCACAAAGCCATGTCATTATTTACTTTCTTAAAGATAACGTGGAGCCAGTTTCTCCCTGTGTCTCTCTCTGTTTCGCTGCCTCTTGGCGTTCTTTGTGGCTGCTGCACGGCTCAGTAATTCCCAAATCGGAAAGTATATGGAAAATCCCTGTCAAACAATGGCCCAGGAGAGGGAAGGAGGAAGCTCCATTCACACCAGACTCGCTTCTCGCGTAGCTCCCCCCTTCCCCACACACAGCGGCCTCTGTGACCATCTCCCCGTCTCCTTGTTTTGGGGACAGAAGAGCAGAAGCCGTCACGCTCCAGACCCATTTTGGGGGAAGGGAAAGGGGGAGCGGAGTGAGGCAGAGGGTCACGGGGGAGCAGAATGAACTCGTTCTCCGAGAAGCATGGCGTCCAGACCGGCGGGTTTCTTTTATCCTGTTTCACTTCAGTAAAAGCCTCAATTAACTCCACATTAATTATTAAATCAGAACAATGCGTCTTTGGGTTCCAACAGTTAAACTCTGTTACTGCTGTTTCTTTGGGGAGCTTGGCTAATTTTACAACTTAAGACATAAATATCTTTCTTCAAGGAGATCCTGGGCTGTTGTTTTTATTTTCCTCTCATCTCCTACTTCCCCAGTATGTTTTCAAACTCTTGCTCTTGTAGGTGAGTCTCAGGATACTTTCTGCTTTCTTGCCCCAGGTTATTTTGGAGACTAACGGCTATCCTGAAGTCTCCCGGAGAGTCTCTGCCTTCCACCCATAAAGTTCTAGGACTTCCTGAGGAATGAACGGCTCTAGCACTGCAAATATAATATAAACTATAATAACAGAAAACTGGGGGACTGCGTACACTTAAAAAATAAAAGAAGTATAGAAAAAACAGACCTAAGTAGATAACTAAATTAAAGAGGCAGCTCTGAGGCGGCAGCTGGTCAGTCGGCCGTCTTTTCAGTCTCCCTTCGCTCTTGGATTCCTGTTTCTGCTCAGACTGGGGGAGCTGGCAAAACTTCATGCTTGACCTGCACTACCACTGACAACACGTGATTTGTTTTCCCTCTGTTGGAAAAGACGGCAATATTTGCCGCAGCGAACTTATTGTCAGCCCACGTGGCCTTCAGTGATGCCACTGACCACAGTTCTCCAGCTCTTCTGGCAGAAATGATGAGGGGAAGGGAAAAACCTACAGTAAATACATTTGTTACAGAAGCTGCTTCCACATTTCTTTTTTAAAAAAAAGCAGAATGGTCCAGAAGGGGACCAGCAATAAATATTTTCTTCTAATCTTGCAAATGATTCAAGATTAATTAATAAAGTTATCATTATCAATCATGGTAAATAGAAGCAAAGGTGCCTCCCTAGGGATAACAAAATCCATGTATTATTGCCAATTTGGAAAGGATTATCAATGGCAAGTGGAAAAGTCTCTCTAAAAAGTTTAACTATGGCTTATTTTAATGCCCACCTCCATCTGCATTTTTGGAAGATGCATTTATGGAATAGAATTCTGAAATTTATGCCAGAAGAAAAAAAAAGGGGGGGGGGGAGGGGGCAAGGACAAAGAAGCGGCCTGTTGAGGCTTGTCTGCTTAAGAGAAGTCCACACATTCACCCTGGAAAGTGGAAAAGGTCCAATACAGAGCCCCATGATACTGCTGCGTACCGTGGATTTCTGTCAATGGAAATCCTCTGACGCCACTCAAATCGCTCTTCCACACCAGCATGACAGCAGAATCAGGGCCAGGTTCTCTGCAGGGGAAAAGAAAAGAGAAACAATCTCAACGGTTTTCATTTGTATCTGTGCCTCACGCTCTGCCCCATTTAAAGCAAGGCAGCATAGAATTATTTCTCTCTTCTGTTAACAGGGTCTAATAAGAGCAGCAAGAACCATTCGCAGCTACATCCCTCACCTGAGCATCTCGTAGCACAGACGTTTCTCTCACACAATTCATTCCTGTAAAGCACATACGGATGTCTGTCCCCACTCTACAGGTGCATAAACTGAGACCCCTGGGGAGTTGGTAGAGAAGCTGGGAATAAAGTCAAGAAACCCAAATTTTATAGGCCCTTGGTAGAACCTGCAGATGACACTGGGTTTCATGGCAGATAACCCACTGTTTGCTAAACAGGGAAGAAATGTGCTTTGCTGTCAAGTGCGAAAACCAGTGTGCTGCCAGAGGATCAAGGCACAAACCCCTGTCCCTAAGGCCGGTCAGGCTGGTCATTGTGATTCATGGATTTACAGAGGGAGTCCCATAATCTTATTTTAGCAGCACCCAAGCACAAAAGGGAGCAACCTCATGGAGACTGGAGACAACAGGGAAATTTGCACAGTGGGTCTGATCCAGAACTGCTGATGAGAACAGAACCATTTCACTAATCCCTGTACACTTGTACAGGCTTCTTCCTCCGGAGAATACTGGAAAGATGCTTGTAGAACCCACCAGAAATGGACCTCTGGGAGCAAGTAAAAGGTCCTGTCATCTCATCCTGGTCCAGGAATCCACTTTCACGTGATTAATTATTTGTACTGTTAAGCAAATATGAGTGCTTTTAGTGCAGACTGAAGAAGGGCTGCTCCTAATCAAAAGCAACCAGCTTGTTTATTTCTGGGGTTTTTTTTTACCCATTGTCTATTTGGTGTTTATAAAAAACGATGTTGGGAGTTGTGTGGCTGTGGCCTTCACAAGAAGCAGCCCATCTGCAAACTCGGTCCCTGCTTGTGGGGCAGCCGTGTCTCCTCCCTCTTGGAACGATTCTTTTCTGCGTGGCTCCAAGAGGATGTGCATTAGCTGGGGTAGGTGTCCAATTCTGCCATTCATACCAAGAGCAGAGATATAAACCGTTAATGGACACGACCATAAGAGGGGGCAAAGCGCCACTACACCACTGTATTAAGAGTACTACGCTATATAAACAGCCCCAAAAGAGACCTCCGCGTGCTCCCAAATATAGTTTTTCCTGTGCTAAGAGACTGCAGAGGCAAACAGGTTAGAGGGGAGAGCTATGAAATCCATCTGAACTTGAGCAATACTGAGCAACCTGTACTTTTTCCATTTTTATAGCTGCTTACAGTCCAAACTTTTTCTTTAATATTCTTTTTTTTGGCACAGGACTGATTACATGCCTAATGCCTGAGGAAAAGTGGGAATACCGAAGGATTAGGAATACCTAAATTTATGGCAGGATTAGCTGGAGTTTTATCCTGCTTGACACAGAGAACGAACATGAACAATCAAGGAGGACATTCCAGCCCCGTTATCTGCTACTCCTGCTGTAAAGAATGCAAAAATAAAGGACTGCACCAAAAAAGAAAAAAAAAGTTTGACAATCATTTGAGATATTCCAGTCTGTCACAAGAACTCAGCATGTTTGTTGAATAATTCCCCGATAATTAAAAAAATATTTTATAAAATAATTTAAAAGTCTAATAACCTACATCAGTTTTACAGAACGCAACATTAATGAAAAAAGAATCAAACGCAAAGAAAGTATTTGGTTAGATCTCATTCCACTGCCAAAGAAATTTACCACTGAGCCTAACGGAGTAGGACCAGCACCAGAAACACCTACATCTCCCATGCAGCCCCTGCTCAGATGTTGGCTGATGAAATTAGCATTTCTGTGACCAGAATGAGTGATTCAGGTGCTAATCTAGCACAGATTTCCTTGGGTGACCTTGGGCACGTTTCAGTTCTCTTTCTCTGAAGCAGGATAACAGCCCCAACACCCTGGACGGCTCTTGGGCAGCCACGTTCACAAGTTTTCCATGGACGCAGATCGAGTTAGCGATGGATCCAGACAAGAACAACGGACAGATCCTGTGGAAAGGAGAAGCAAAACACAGAAACGTGAGCCTGTTTTCATATGGGAACTGTAGGTTCTCAGCACCACAGAGAGCCAGCCAGCCACACACGCATTCTCTCTCTAAAGGGATTTTCTTTTAGACTGAGAATGAGAATTTTTGAGTCTTTGCTTCTACACTGGGTTTGACATTTTAAGCATATAGATCAAGGCGATCCAGAATAGCGCAGCTTGGGGTAACAATAGTGATTATTTTTCGGTAGGAAACACTTGCCCATTTAAACCCTGTGTCATTACATTAATAAATGCTGCAGAACAAGCCCTTGTCTGCCCTTCTCCACTTTGGGGCCACACTCCTGCCTTTCAAGGGCGGGGGGGGTTATTTATCCCAATACAACCGCCTTCTCCCCCCCGGTCACACAGAGCGGCTGAGCCTCCCTGCGCCCCGCCGGGCCGGGAGGGAGAATGGGGGACCCCTCGGGCCCCTCCCGAGCCGGAAGAACTGCAGGGCGGCCGGCAGCCCGGGGCTCGCCCGCAGCGGGCGCTGTGCCAGCCGCCCCCGCCGCCCCCCCGCCTGCCCCGGGCCCAGAC
>VWYH01000624.1:718448-917291 GCA_013399365.1 Pampusana beccarii | reverse complement strand
GGGGAGGGGAGGGGAGGAGAAGGGGAACCTGCCAGCGAGCGCCGGGGGAGCGCGGGGGAGGCTCCGCCTGCGGGAGCTGCCCCGGGCCGGCGCTCTGCCCGCCCCGCAGGGAGCTGCCGCCGGCCAGGTCGGACACAGGGCGGGCAGCGGGCAGGAGCGGCTGCGCTTCAGCACCGCCGCAGGGAGGAAAATGGGTTCTTCCTGCAGCAAAACCCCGCCGGATGACGGCGCTGTGCAACACGAGGGTGCCGCTCTGGCCTTTTGCAGGCCCGTGTAACAGACTGGGGTGGACAGGGCAGCTCTGAGCAGACACCTGCACTGCTCAGGTGCGCCCAAAATGAGACCAGGGCAACGCGCCAGGCGCTGGAGAGTCGTACCTGGAGCACAGCCGTGCTGAATGCAAGGCTGCCCAGGGAGGTTGTGGAGTCTCCTTCTGTGCAGACATTCAAACCCGCCTGGACACCTTCCTGTGTAACCTCATCTGGGGGTTCCTGCTCCGGGGGATCGCACTGGATGAGCTTTCGACGTCCCTTCCAACCCCTGATATTCTGGGATTCTGTGAATGCGCAGAGCCACTTCCACTTGTTCTTCTCTGCCGCTGAACGGAAGAGCTTTTTGCTGAGTCCATCACGGGTTTGGGTGTGCGGTGCTATGAGCAGTCCACAGTTCAAGTCACTGGAGTAAGAAAGAAACATCTGAGTCGTGCATTTGGCTCCTGGAATGAATGCACTTTGGGTTCCCTGTGGCACATGGAAAAGGCCAGAGCATTTTGGTACAGCAGCAAAACCGAACTAATGTATCTGGAGCAAAACTTCCCCAAGGGGTGCCTACACTGATCGAGACACAGACTGCAAATAACTCAATATGGAAATATATTTAGGGAGCTGGAGCTTCCCCGATGGCTGCATTCTCCTCCCTCCTTTTTTTTCTTTTTAGCAAGCCAGCATAGTCACCCCTTCATGATAACAGAATTGTGGAAGGCATTAAGGGATATTAATTCCTCCCTGATATTTAAGGAGATAAGGTTGATTTGTTGATATCTTTTGGGGTTTATTATTCCTCCAAAATTGTCTAAGATGTTTAACAATCTAGCTTGGAAATAATGAGGAAGAGGACTTGTACCGTGTTGGTAATGGTTAAAGCATTGTTAAGTGTCTCAAGGGAATTGTGTCTGCTCCACTAAGTTAAATTTAAAGTGACAATTACTCTGTATTTTCAATACTGGAAATTGAGCTGGTAGTTTCAATGTTACCTGAAGATGGTACATGCAAAAGGAATCTGTGCTGCTGCCTGCGTGTCAGACTCTGCGTATTTGCATCCTGTACCAAAAGGTTGCTATTCTGCACTGTGAAACATTTATGTTCATCTTACCCTGCCCTTTCGACTCTCCAGGCCCTTTGGTACAGGCTGTTTTCACAAATTCATTCCCAGACATAATCAACCTCATTTGTTCTCAGTCAAACTCTAGTGAACAGAATTGAGTTATGCTGGAGGTTTATTTATCATATGAAATCTCTTGCCACCAGCACCTGACCTGAGCAATTATATTGTTAATAATAACTTACACTTAATAGTTCAATATGCAGAATTGAGCATTGATGTTTTTTCATCCCAACCTGCAAATTACTGTATTATGCCTCTTGCATGGTGGCTCTGCAATATTTTATGATCAGACTTATTCCCTTCTTTGCTACACGTTTGCTCTGCTGCCACTGATTTAGACAGGGTTTCACAAGGAATGACTCTGATGCTTCAGCTTTTAAACATGCCATTGAACAAAAATATTTTTGATTGCATACGAACAGAAACTCTCTGCTGCCTCCTTTTCAAATGCTGGCTACTGCTGGTAATAACACAACAACACTCCAAGCTCAGTGATTACTTGAAAATTAGAGGTTTGAATGATAACTCCATTTCACTCAGGGAAGTTATATACTGTGATAATCTAAAAATAGATTACTTTTGTGAATGGATCAGTGCTCTTCATTCTTCTACTTACTTTGCATCTGCCTGTTTAAAAAAATTGGGGTTTGCAGCATAAACGCCACGCAGAGATGTGACAGCATCCTCTGCCAAACACCAAGGATTCACCTTTGGGGAGCCCGCAGTGTTTAACTGACCACAGGAGCAGCCCAGCACTGCTACAGTTTACAAATGCATCTGTGGTAACTGAAGACTAAATCAAAGAGGAAGAGAGGATGGGGGAGAAAGAGAGAGAAAAAGGAAGAACAAAAGAGAAGGAAAAAAAAAACCCAGACATCAACTTAGCCGTAAAGTTTGGTCCCCATCAAGCCAGCAGCTTTAGGAATGCTTGACTTCCATCCGTGCCAGAAATGTGCTGCACCTTCCGCTCACTGTTAGGATTTTTCATTCTAGAAAAATTAACAACAGCAAAACCAAAAAAAGCTCTCTCAGCTCAGCTTCAACGAATGGGATCCAGACAAACCGCTGGAGGGGAAGGAAGGCTTTTGGATTCTGCATTTTATTTTATTAGGTGTGAGTGAGTTATTTTGATTATGTTGGCAAGAAGCGTGAAAAAAAAAAAGCCTTATGGCAGCAGCTCTGTCCCCTCTCTACCCACTTCTCCTCGCACATGTGGGCTCCCAGCACACACTGCCACATAGTTTGGCCAAAGGCTCACAGAGGCAAGCTTTTATATATATACACATATGTATTTTTAAATCAGAGCATTAAGGTATGGAAAGGAAGGAGAGGAGCAACAAAATGTGCAAATCCTCCAGTTGTTTGGGTTTTTTTCTCTGCAGCTTTGAGCTGCCTTGGAGCTCCATGTGCACGGTGACAATGTGGCTGTGCTGTAGCGACAATGACGGGCAGGAGCCGCCAGCTGCGTGGCCCTAGGGAAATCACTGCTCCTTCATGACAGCTCCTACCTGCCACTGGGCAGGCAACGGGGAGCTGGGAATCCTGGGGTTTGTTCTTCCAGCTGTCACTAAACCTTTGTGTGAACCTTGAGCCACTTCTCTGCTTATCAGTTTCCTGATGACTCTTCACCTACCAGAAAAAACAGCGAAATCTCAGATCTGCCACCCTTACACTGCCAGGAAATACCCATGCAACAGAGTTCCAAGTAATTTAAAGTCTAATTTTTGCAAAGATCTCAAAGATCAGCCTCACTGCTTGCATGGAAGGGTGATCTTGTATGTGAATGCTTGTGTGCATGCACATATATATATCTCAAAGAATCTGAATGGGAAGTTATTAAAATGCATGTAAAAGCCAAGGTCAGAGGCAAATATCTGCGGATCCCTCCTTGCTAAGCTGAATGCCAGAAACAATATGAGATATTTCTGAAAACTGGGGGAAAAAAAAAAAAATAATCTCATGAAAGGGAACCCTCCCATGCTGGAAGAAGTGGGAAGCAATAAGGGTGGAAGTGTTGCCTTCCTGAGATGCAAGGGAGAGAGCAAGTGGTCTGCAAGTGAAGCGTGGATGTGAAAAATGGCCCTAAACCAGCTGTTTTGCACATTAGCCTGTTGGTGTGCAGGCTCCTGTCCAAGAGCTCTCAGTCAGAATCCCAGTCCAGCGAGAGCAGCGAGACAAATGCAGGAGGACGGGAGTCAGTCCTTGCAAGCTGTAAACAGAGATGCTGCCGTCTTTACTGGGGCCAGCCTGGATGCAGTTGTGATGGGGAAAGGGAAGGCAGCAGGTTCTCAGCTCCCCTTGCTGGATGCTAGAAAGGGCTGCAAGAGGAAGAACAGTAATAGCTGGGATGCCTTAGGCTTCATCCAAGCCTGCCTGCCCATAAAAGGGGGTTTTATGCATTAAGATATACTTGGCAGGTGGTCAGGCAGTACTTTTTTCTTTTCACTCAGCTCTCTTAATGGTGCCGAGGTTTCCAAGGATGATGGCAAGCGATGCTACAGGGGACGCCTGCACTGCCTGGCTCTGATATAACAATATCTCCTCCGTAACAGAGCAGATAGAGGGCATCAGCTTCGGTGAAGACAACCCACCCTTCCAACCCATTCCCACAAGACAAATACCCAGTTAGCCCTATAAGCTCGTGTGCTGTTGTGCGTGTACTGCAGGAGCAACCAGCCAGCAAAACTGTCCCTTGCTATTCAAAGGCCCTGGGATTGATTCTGTTCAAAATGCTGCTTGACCCGAAACACTTCTGTCAATAAGGGTTGCAAATTCCAGGAAGAGTCAAGCATTCAGCAACTCCTGCCAAAGCCAGCAGACCCATCAGGGTACATGGCCCAAGGAAACAAACACCTTACAGCTAAAATGCAATGCTGGAGTGATGCAGGGTCTAAACTTCCCCTGAGCTGAAAGAATGGAATGATAAACCAGGCAGTTCACATCTTCAATCCATTTACAAAATAAGCCTTTCTGCTCTCAGACCTGAGACCAGGTAAAATTTGCAGAAAATAGCTAAACCTTTCCCCGCAGTCCCTTTAGTCTCTGGCAAACAGAGCTCTGTAATCCAGGAAACACCCTGACTCCAAAGCCTGAAGCTCAGATCTCAATGCTGGCAGCAGAAGCGCCTCAGAGTGATCTCATCTGCCCGGACAAGGATCAAAGTGCTCGCTTGCTGCGTGACCTATGGGAGCAACTCACTTGACCTCCAGACCCAAGTCAGCCAACTTGAGCTTGAAAAGCACTTGGAAAAAAACTTAACATTGCAGAGCCGCTTGGAAAACCAGATGTTGAGTTGGAGCAGAGTTTTCCAAGGGACAGAAATTACCAGCAATGGCAGGGTGCAGTTCCCTGACTGAAGAGCACAATAATGACATCAGCTCTCTGTGTGCCCACTTGTCCCCGTCCCCATCCCACACTGGAAAAATACTTTTTTTTTGTAATAGGTTCAGTAAGAGTTCAGACATAAGTGGTTGAAGCAGCCTTACAGTAGGCAAGGGTCAAAACTAGCACCGAGCAAACCTGAACCAGTAGTGAACACAGCGTTCCCGCCTGCTGTCAGCGATAGGTAATTTCTCTGCTGCAGACCAAGCCCCAGGGATTTATTTTCTTGAGGCTTCTCTGTATTATGGAAATTAGCTACCTACTCACTGGGTATTTTACTGGAACCACTTTAACCACCAGACATTTCTTTTCAAGAGCAAGCACTTCTGTGAATGAGATGCAGGAGATTACCAAGGGTTGCCCGCCCAGTAAGCATGTGCGTGGGAAGGGGAGCACCCCTTCAGCATGCTTTGGCTTTCAGCTCCTCCTCAGGGGGCATTATATGTCAAAAACCAGACTCAACCGGGGAGAGGGAGTTTGAAAGGGCGAGGGAGGAGGCAGCGATGTGAAGGCTTTTCTCACCACTGTGGCAGGAAATGGAAACAGCGCTTTGGTGGCAGGAAGAGTGAGAGTGATGGAGCTCCTGGCTGCACCCGCCCTGCAGCAGCAGAGTCAAGTGTGAAAAACCTCACACCACCTCCTTCAGAGCACTTCTGTTGCTACAGCAAGGACTGGTTTTGCGGCTCTGACATTTGGCCTGGTTATAAATGAGGCCGCTAATTCTCTTAATGCTGCTGCGAGTGGTGCTAATTATACATCTCTACAGCAGGGTACAGGTTGGTCCCATACTGTAATAACTGGTAGCAATTTCTTTTAGCAAGCCATGTATGGCTGGCCTGGACCCACTTCAGTCTCCTCTAAAGCTACCACCATTCACACACAGACCAGGAAAAGGTCTACAAACTCAGATGATGTGTGTTTTTGAACTTCTAAACAATTCCTGAAGGGCAAGGTGCATCTCACCTCAGGTTCGCTGGATTTCAGCTCCGTGTTTGTGCTGTGGGTCCGGCGAGTCTTGCTTTTTTGAAGAGCCATCCCAGTCTTATGTCTCAACAGAAACTGCGACAACATGCAAGGCTGCACAGTTGTACCTGTGGGCACAAGAACATCCATTTGCAGAGGAAATAAGGGCACAAGCCTAAAGCAGGAGAGAAATACTGTGTTTTGTCAGCATTGTCAGATGAGGGAGAATTGTTGCAACAGCAAATGATCAGCTGGTTTGAATTACACTTGAGGCGTCAACACAGGTGAGAAAAGCAGGGTAACAACACAAAAACCAGAAGAACTAAGGCCTTAACAGTGTTCTGTTTGCACCTTCTCTTGCTAAAGGATATGTGAGAAAGTCTCTTCGCTTCATGCAAAGGCCACCTCCTTCCCTCCAAAACTGTTGGTAAGGAGATGGGTTAAGGTGGAGATACTTATGAGCAACCCTTTGCTGCGATATTTAATTTATGGGAAAGGCATATCTACAGGTGGACTCAGAAACCTGAAGGGATATAGAAATAAATAATAGATGCACACCACCTTCCCGGTTTTACTTAAGTTCTGTCCGACCTGTTAATGAATGGACTGTCCAAGCATTTAATAAGCCTATATTCCCACTGATATCACTGATGTTCAGAAAGTTGAAACATGACTGTACACCCTGAACTAGACAAAAAGGATTGTATATATCTTTTTTTTTTTTAATGTCCATACTCTCATCTTATTACTCACAGCCACGCTTGGGTACATTTTAATTAGCTTATTACTTTTTATCTCAAAAGACATGACTGAAAGAATAAAAACATCTCAAAACATACACAAGCTCTTCAAAATCACCAATGATTAAACTCCATGCTGCTCCAGCATCAGGAATTTTATCATGGTTATATTTCCTTTAGATTCACAGTTGCTTGCTGATCTGATTAATTCTCTATCCTTCTTTCTGTATATTCAGTGAATTGTTGCATGTCCAAGTGCTTTCAATTTTTCCAGACATACACTGATTTATTTTGATCCCTGCCATTTATTACTTCAGAAATCAGAAAGAAAAAGCTAAGGGAAGAGAGAGGGCTAGTCAGCTGTCTATATTGGTCCCCTTTCAAAATTAGGACTAGAAGGGGGGGGGGGGGGAACCAAACCAACAAGTGGTGAAAAAATTAAAGTTGGGAAAAGGTATAAAAGAATGAGACCTGGAAATAAACTCTTAACGTCAAACTAATTCATTCTGAAACAGCCAGTACCAGCAGCCTCTCAATTCCTGTTCCTCTGTTGCATGTTTTCCTCGAGTATGCACACGTACTGTTAGGAATCTTCTCCAGGCAAGCTCAGTGGCTGCTCTTTCTGCTTGTAGCACTTCACAACGTTCTCAAACAATGAAAGTTTATTTACTCCCCTGCAACGTGCACCACAGTGGACACACATCGCACCTCGCACACACGCGCTTTTCTCCGAGACCTGGATGAAACCTCATTTGTGATCTAACATGAGAAAAAGCAGCTCAAAATGTCAGCAGCCACCAAATCACTGGTTTTTCATCTCTTCGAGTCTGCGTGATAATTTAGCCCAAAAGGCCATTTCGTGCCCAATATTTTTTGTGTGAGCAGTTTGCCAGACGCTGTTGAAGCAGATGAATCCAGCAGGCTCGGGATGCCCCAGCCCGGGAAGCATCCAGACCCACCTGCCCGGCCTTTTTCCACTTCATCTGAGGGACTGATGGCTAACGTAGAGCAGGATATCTGAGGAATCAACAGGGCTTGAAATATGATCAGTGTGCCACTGGGATGCTGAGAAATCCACGTGGCACTACAGTGGAGAACAGCCACTGCTTCCAGCTGAGCAGTTCATATAATATGCGGCCTAGAAAATATAATGTTGAGATTTCTGCCCATCCTCTGTACTTATGGCCTGACAAGACAGCCTGACTTGTGAAACATGCACTCCAGCTTTCACTTTACCACAACAGAAGTCTCAGCAAGGGCTAAAACTTACAGACTTACTCATAGGGTGGCATCAGCACAGCAAGAGAGCTTGTGCTGCACGCACAGCAGAGATGGAGTAGTGGCTGTACCAGAGGAGCAAGGCGCATGCGAAGATGTAAATACAGAGGCTGTGTTGCCGACAGAGGAGGGAGAAGCGTGGAGAGAGCAGGAGAGCCGGTCTCCCCGGGTACAGCGTGCGGAGCGGGGCTGGAGGCCACCATGCAAACCTTGTCGCTGTTTGTGCAAGTCGGGTGTTGGACTGTGATCCACAAACGGCTTGGCTGGGGTCCCACAGTGCCCGTTATTCAAAACTTCCTCGGAAACTCAGATGAGTGTGAATGCTGGAGGGAGGTGAAAGAACATCAGAGGTAGGAGAGGGAGGGGCAGAGAGATACAGAGATATACCTAGAAAATACCCTTCCAGATGTGATCTCGAAACTCTGTCTTAAAACTCTATATCAAAATATATACTCTACCTAAAAACTCTATCTCAAAACTCTATATCAAAATCTCTATCCTTCAGCAAAGTCGTCCAAGTCAGACTGATTGTTTTTCCATCAGTCTTTCTTTAGGCCCCCAAGAAGGCCTAAAGACAGAAAACAAACCATGCAAAAACAAAACAAAAAGAAACAAAACAAGAAAGGCATCAGCAACTAGGGGAAAAAAAAAAAGGAAAAGGAGGGTGGGAGAGCCTACGCGGCGTTGACAGCAGATATTCAGTGGCGTTTGAACTTCATTGGTGGTACGGTCTCACATTTCTAAGGCCCTTGACATAGGCACTGGCTCCAGGGGTGAGACCATCTGCAGCTCTGTTTTGCTGGGATTGCTTCCACACAGAGGGCCGGGAAAGGGAGGCGGATTTCATCAGAACTGCCTTCCAGAATTCCCACCCTCCCTCCTGCCCCACCCCTTGCCAAGAGGCCTAATGTGATTTCTAATTCTAGCCTCATTTTGGTGCATTCTGGTACCAGCCAGTAGATGTATCGCAGCAGCGTTGGGACATAAACACCCTTCTCATTGAACAAGACGCAGCACTTTATCTGGCAGCCAACTGTGACCATACCTTTCAGGGGCAGTGTAAAGGTGAGGAAATTTAGGATGAGGAATACTTAACCTAACAATACCAAACACTCAAATGAAGGAAAATCCAACTTATCCATTAATAACATGAAAGAATTCACTGAGGTAATGACTATGGAACAACTTGAAGTGAACACCACGTCACGTCAATGCTTTTTGCTAACGCTGGCCAGCAACGAGCCTAAACCACGCAGTCTGGATGTGATAAACCCTAAGGATACGTATTTCTGAGGGATTAGAGACTAGGGGCCACATTCTTCCTCAGTATCAACTCCACAAGTAGTTCATGGCGACTGGCACCATTTTAGAGGTTAAGCAACACAAGCAGAATTAAGAGAAGCAAGAGAAAAAGTTTGCAATAGCAATGGTGTCCAAAGTCCTAGCAAATTGTGGCGTTCATTTCATAGCAATTGCCACCAGGAGAGGCAGGTTTCTTGTCTGTAAAAGCAACATCTGCAGAGATCAGGAGCCTACTGCATTAAGTGTTGTACTATAATCCTGAGATGAGCAGTGCAGCACCCTGCTTACTATGCAAGAGCAGCTGCCCACAGAAACAGACCCATTGAATCCATGGGTTGTGTCTGTCACTGGAGAGTCACCTGCTTGTAAAACTCAGAAGTAATGTGGTCACCTGCGGAACAGCACATTGCGAACTCTTCGTATTTAGTCATAGTTCAGTTCTGACCTGCAAGGGGAACGATGTATTTTGGGTACAAGCTTGATACCCCAATCTGCAGGCATTGCTCTGGGAAGCTCAGTTTTGGGCTCTGTTACTATTTCCTCTCGTGAACCTGTGTCATTTCTATTTCTCCGTACCTCACTTTCCCTGGAAGACTCAATTTCCTTCACCTTTGAGGACTCTCTCTGCTCCAGTAACATTGCTTTCAGATCCTGCTGGTGTTTATTTCCTCCTGTGCCCCCTCCATTCACAGCTCTTGGCGTCCCCCCCAGCTGCTCCACAGTGCAGAACGGGCGTGCAGCAGCAATAATTGAACATTCAGGGGACGGGAGCTGCCTGTGTAGTGTTGGGGTGGAAACTGGAAAGGGAGGCAGAAGCTAACACAAGCATTTACTGGCAAAAATCTGCATTTTATTTTGTTGAAAAAATATTCTTGCATGCCTAGAGCCAGAAGCTCTGCTCTATAGACATGCTAATTATCTGGGAGCCACAGCGTGTGTGGGGGGGTTGCTAACATCCGCCTCTCCTTTGGGGGAACAAACAGACGGCTTTTTATTTGTGTGGGTTTTTTTTTTCCTCTACCCTTCCCTTGTCATTCTGGCTGGTGAAGCAGATCTGCCCAAAGCTCCCTCCTGCCAGCAGAGCTGCCACAGCCCCTTCCTGAAACACTCTGGGGGTGGAAAATACAGAATTTCACTCTGCCCACGGGGCAACCCCCCCCACTCACAAAACGGAATCTGGAGCCACATCAGTCACCCCCACGGGACAGCACCGCGGGCTCTCTGCATTGCTGATGCACCGCACAAACCAAACCCTCCAGGCACTGACCCATCCAAATCCCGCACACAGCCCCTTTCCCTCTCCAGTCCTCAATAAACCCCCCTCATTGCACATGCTCACTCCATCCCCATCTTCATCCTCAAGTCTGTGACTTTCCAAACCCAGCTCCATTCACTTTTACTTCTTGCTTCTAGTGGCTCCCACTCTGCAACCTCACCACCACAACTCTCTTCTCCATCTTCTATTTCCACATCCAAAACCCCATAAACCTCTTCTTTACACCTTTCTACGCACAGTGCTTTTCACTCCAAGCATTTTTCAAACAGCCCTCTCCTCTCCACGTTCCTATCAACCAACCCTGCCATACCTTATTTACAAGCCTCCCTACCTATGCTCACTCAGTTGTCCCAATTATCTGTTCTCTCACACGTTCTTCCCAATTTTTCCCCCACTAGCTGATTACCTTCCCTCTCCCAAACTACTAAAGAAGGCAACCTCACTATATTTTCCTCATCAGCCCCTCTACTCACACACAGGTTAATACCCAAAGACCTTCCCAATACCCTTTAACTCTGGCTAAATTGTATCAGAACCAAACAAACCTTTATTTTTAGTATTTTGGTTTTTTTTTTCAAATTCACCAAAGCCTATCACTATTGCAACAAGCTTCAGTCCAGATGTCTGAGGTCAGTGGGGGTGGGAAAAGGAAAGGGAGGGAAGCAATGTTGGAAGGACAGGAAAACAGAAAATTGTCTTGAGGCCCAAGTCCCAGACTGGAAATCAGACCCCCCCAACTTCTTCCAGCACCGGCAGCAATTCACTGCAAGGCCTCAGGCAATTCTCTTCGCTTCTTTGTGCCCCACTTTCCGCATCTAAAATGACAATGATCATCACTCCTGCCTAAGGCAGAATGAAAGTTAATATTTGAAGAGTGCTCTAAGACACTTTTCAAAATATTATTAGCAGTTTCTGTCCCTGATTCCTTTTGGGAAAACTGTGACCAAGCAATATATGGAAACTGAACATTCTCCAGCGGTCCTAAGGCACATTTGACTTACATACTGTTCGCTAACAGTCCAAGAGTGTGCGCACACGCATGCCCGAAATAGCCGATCCACGTTTCTAATTGTCCATGGTGTCTTTCATGTTTGTCTTTTTGCTTGATCCCTTATGCCAAAAAAACACCTGCAACACATTGACAAGACTGAGCCAAACTAAAGGGAGAGGACAAGGATGAGACCTTTGTCCCACACATGCCCACCCTGGCAGGCAGACAGACAGACATGGGGAAAGGGGCAGGAGGAAGAGAAGGGCCAGAAATTTCCGGGAAACTCAGAAAAGAAGTGGCAAGCGAGAGAGAAGAGAAAGCAGCATCTGGCAGAGTCCAATAGCATGTGGCAGTGAAACAGAAAAAGAAAGGAGCTGAGCAAAATGTTTTGCAGGCTGCTGCTGATTCCGGGGAGTCCTGCCCTATGTTATTTTCCACTCGCAGCCCCCAGCAATCTCAGTTTCAGTCACAGACTTTCCCCCTTTCCCCCCGCGCACCCCGGGGAGGGCTCCCAGCCACGGCCGGGGGGCACCCCGAACTGTCACACGAACAGGAGGTCTCTCTGATAACTGCCTTTCTCTGTAGCTTTCCTCTTTGACATGCATATTCCGTTCGGAGAAACCCCCTCTCCCCTCCCACGCTCTCACCCTCGCCATCTGGTTACGGTTTGCACCATGACGTGCTTCCTCTGTGGTTTATTTGCTTTTTTTAGCCAAACCCAAGAGAGGGAGAGAAATACCCTGTTTGCTTTGGGGATGAACTACCCACCCCCCCACACACATTTACTTTCTTTATTATAGAGGTTTTGTGCAGTTGGTATGGGGAAGGTCGGGGTTTTGTTTTGTTTGGGGTTTTTTTTCCCCCCACAAAGCTAATAAATGGGCTCCTCACAGCATCTGCTGTAGATTATGAAAAGCTTTATGAGGCTGTTGATTTTGAAACACATTGTCAGGTGATAAGACAATGTGATTTGGCGGTTTCAGTGGGAGGGAGGCCAGGGGAGGGCAAAATCAGGGCACTTGGCATACACAGTCACTCTTCCATGGTTTACCCCATCTGCACAGAGCCCTTATCACAGGAGAGACACTTCTTCCCTTTGGAGAAATTCTTAGATAGCACGGATGACTCCACCAGGAGCCATCTCCGCTTTCAGTAGGTGGAAGCTGGTCCCACAGCCCAAAGAGACACAGGATTCTTGCAGCCTTCCCAAGCCCACCTTGTGATTGGCTTCATCATTTCCAGCGAGCACGTCAAACTTCGCCTGGGTCGCAGCCGCTTTGCCAAACGCATGCATGTGAGCACACAGCCCCATTAATCCTCTTTGCTCCAGACTTGATTTAATTTAACATTAGGTCTGGATGAGTAATTTTATCCTGCAACACAATTCAAGGTGATAGATGAGACCACAAGCAGGTGATAGCTCAGGCCTGACTCCCCGCCTTGCTCTCCCTCCTGAGAATGCGCAGTTGGCCAGGGTGTGTGAAGAGATTTACTGCTGCTCTGAAGCGGAGCTTCCACCGGTACAGCCAGTGAACAGAGACTGCATCGCCCAGGATATGCTGGGAAGGTGGAAGGGGCAGACTGGAAGACTTGCTGAGCCAAAGCCTGAGCAGAATGGCCAGGCCGCCATGGAACAGCAGCTCAGAGCACCCCCTTTCTCTCCTCAGGCCTCCCCTCTTGCACAGATTAACTCTTTGGAGGCCTGCGTTGCAATACATGCCTCTCAGAAGCAAAGGCAGACACTCAAACCTTTACCCCAAAAATATGTGCCCCTGTGCACACACCCCACCATGGACTGTGTCAGCAGCTTGGTCCCACAGGTACAAGTTTTCATCCCGTACGTAGGTGTCCAGCAGTGCCCACACAACAATCTCCCTTAGCAGTCAAACTTTAAGACTCTACAGACACAGCAGGAGCACCATTCCTGTTCCTACCACACTGTGTAAACCCTTAGTGCAGACAGCCCCTCAGTGTCACTGGGGATCACTGGTAATGTCCTGTCACTTTGGGACCAGCGTGGTTGTCCCCATTCCTTACCCTGCAGTGCCCCTTATGGCCACCTTGGGAAGGAGTCACAACTTGTGCTTGCACGAGCAATCCTGGGCTAGTTTCTGTGTTCGAAGCACCTTCCGAAATGCGAATCCTTTCACCACAAATAAGAACTACAAGATCCATTTGATACAGAAGAATCTCCCTCCCTTTACATTTAAACAAAACCCCAGTATCAGCAGCTTTTCTGCCTCCCCTTTCCTGGGTGATGTGATTCCATCTGCTTCAGTGCACATAGGACTGGCCTACATCATTACTTGGGAGTATTCCAGAGCTTATTCACTCATCATTTCCATGAAGATCAAATGGAAGATTTACCCAAAACCTACTGAGAGGCAGAGAAAAGCATTACCAAAAATCTGACCAGACCGCACAGCATGGCAGGCACTACTATGGAGCAGCCCTGTGAAAGAAGAGTTGGTGAGCAGGGGTGAGACACTAAACCTTAAAACCTCAAGAAGCCACTTTCAAAGTTTCACCTTGGCACACTTTGCAAGAGACAGGTAGGAAGATAAAACTCATCTTGTCAAAACACACAGCAAGATCTATCGGGCTAGAATACGGGTCTGCCAGCTCCTGGCTTCATTCCTACAACCATCTTTAAAGTTGGGTGTTAAGGAGGTATAGTAGGGAAGGTTAATACTTTATGTTAGGAAGGGGAGAGGTGGCATAGACTTGGACATTGTGGGGGAGAAAGGAAAGCCATAAAATAGTTAAAATGTAAAGAACAAAGTGGGGAAGACTAGAGGAGAGCCTGGAGAGAAGAGCAGGAAATCCATGCATCGGGGATTCCTGTTCAGAGAGGCAGAATGATTCTCTCCGCAGCCGTGCCGGCTGCAGGGCAGAGCCCTGCGCGGTCTGCAGGACTCACACAGCAGAAGGGGTTAATGAGAAAGGACGAGACAACAGCACAGATAAAATCAGAAATGACATTCTGGCCAAGGGAGCATCTCCGGGCAGGGGAAAAACCCAGAGAACTCACTTGGTTCTATTTTCTGTCCTGCCTGAGGACGAGCTCTGGGCTGAAACTTCACCTTTCATCTCATTCCTGCATTTGAACAGAGCTGCGGTACCACAGAGAGGGTTTATCTGCAAGCCTCTGAAAGAACCCACAGTTCTTGAGAGTTCATCGTCCCACACACCCCACACCAACAACTTGCAGCCACAGCATCCTTGGGATACGGCTTTCAAGCCCATGCACCTGTCGGTAACTCTTCAAAAGAGAGAAGAGGAAGCGCTGTGGATAAATCACTGATAGGAAATGCTGGCTTCAATCTCCAGCCTTTCCAGAGAACTCCTGGGTGACCTTGAGAGAGCTCCTAATTGCCGTCGCTCAGTTCTGCACCCATGACAAAGAGATCATTAAATAGCCATGAAATCACAGTGAAAGTTAATTAATTCAGCATTCATGAGGTCCTGATACATTAAGGGGATCGCAGAGAACATTTGAATAGAAATATCACAGCTTGTCCAACCACACATCACAAAGAGACCAGCTCTGTTCACAGAAGGAGCACAGTCATGGCTGTGGCCATCCACCCAGGTTAATTAACTCTCCTTCTCAGGTAATTAGGTAATTATCTTGGGTGGAGTATCTAACAGGCTCTCTCTCTTTCCCAGGTCACGATTAGCTCATTCGGAGGTCGGCACAAGTTCTCTGCCTGGCAATGCAGACCAGACTTACCCAGAGCACACCCAGAGCTGGCTCCTTTGAAATAACCCAGCTGGAGCTGGCCAGAACGAGCTTGGTTGCTCTTCACAAAGAGAAATCAGTCACCTACTACAGAGAAGGGAATGAAGGAATAGGGGGAAAAAGAAAAAATCCCAAGCCATCCCATTAACTGAGCCACTTTGGACACTGCGAGAGGAGCTTCTATGAATGGGATTCAAGGGAGGCAGAATGAAATCAGGACAGTTCAGAGAACAGGTACAAATTTTCTCAGCACCCTTGAGAAAGACAATTGCCCTTTTAATATATGGCCATTTACAATGTAATCTATGTCGTAAGAGTTTCAAGTAGGAAATCAGAGTAGATGGAGTAAAGTAGAAAACGTAAGAGATACATTTCACAATGAAGACTCTCTTAAGCCAGAAGGATACATAAATAAGAAGCAAGAACAATGTATGCATGATTATAAGCACTCAGTGCCTTTGAAAGAAAGTAGTCGGAAAGTTAATTGTGTTATCTTGTCCCTTCCTTTGAGGACAATGCAGAGATTCCTATTCTGTAAGCCCTTTTCATGGGAAATCAGAATGTGGCCTTAGCAGACACCAAAATCTCCAAGGAGGAAGTTATGGAGGAGCAGAGGAACTCACGGGCAGTAAATCACCAGGGCCAGATGGTGTTCAACTGCAAGTTCAGAGGGGATTAAAGTCTGCAGCGACGGACCAGCCAACACGGCTTCACAGTAACTGCTTCTGAAGAGGATAAAGTCAGTAAGATGATGCTGGTCTTTACAATCCCTCTGCATAGCCCCCAGGTACCAGCCATTAAAGCTTCACAAGGTTGACTTTGGTCAACTTATTGAAAGTCTGCTTAAGGGTAAAACACCACAATAGTTGGATAATCCAGTGCTGCTAATTCAGCAAAACTGCTTTAAGGTAAAGAGTTCACTGTTAAACAATAAACTATGTAAAATTCCATATAAACCATATAAGTGCAAGAAATTCACTTTGGCCCTTTGCAAAACAGTGAATTCAACTCTTGCACACGTAACCAAAATAAAAGCAAGGCTGAGCTGTGTTTTCAGCTCACTTACTGGTGGGAGTCAGGATGAATCCTTTACATACTTTCTCATTATCTTTCAGTGGACAGAATTGTCCAGATGGAAAGGAAAACAACACTGTGAACTTTGCCTTCCCCAACAGCACTACCAGAGCCCCAGGGAAAATACACCTGAGCTGCTGACAACACTTACGATTTAATCACAGAAGTCTTCTGGTATTTAGTGGTTTTCACAAAGCCTTTGCTCCTGGAGTCAAGTGCTTATGTTTGAGACCCATTTCTTTCCCACTTTAAAAGAGAATTCCTAGCCTTTGTGAGTTTCTTGAAAAATGTGGAAGTGTAACTGTTAGAATGTCAAAATGAAAAAGTAAAACAACAGAACAAAATAAGCAAACTAAAAAGAAACAGTCCTCCTAATGCCTGTATTTAATTTTCCTGACCTTCATGCCAATGTCCAGGTTTTGGGTGGCTGACTCCTGCAAACAGGAGCGCTTCCAGCTGAGAGCACAACAGCCTGGCTGAGGTGCCGCTAGAACCAGGGCCAGAAGCTGCCAAAAATGACAGTGAATATCCACATTCCCTTTCTTTGCTAAAGAGGAGAAGGAAAATAAAAGACAACAAAAAATGGGCTGCAGGAAATGCATGGGACTGGGAACATTTTCTCCATAATTTCACTCTGAAAAGCAAAGCATACTGTAAAGCAACACTTTAGAGTCTGGAGGGGGTGTGTTTTATGGTGGTGGGGGTTTTGTTTGGTTGGTTTTTGGTTGTGTTTTATTCCCCCCCCCCCAAAGGAAATACTGACACCGCCTGTTGGCAACTTCCCAGTGGGGTGCAGCGTCAAAGCACATCAGCCCATCGCAAATGAAAAAACAGATGCAAAGTCTGAGGCCTGAAAGCAGCAAAACTTCAACAGCAGCCTAAGGCTCATGCATACTGATTCAGTTTAAAGGGACACTCCTGCGCTCTTTGCTTTTCAGTAAACAGCTATGGTTTGGTTTTTTATCCTTTTAGCTCTTTGTAAGAACAATTTAGAAATACCCCCCCCACCATGTAGAGATTTTTGGGCCAGTTTTACAAAGTTATTTAGATGACAAAGGACTGAGAAACATGCTTTGCAGGATTTAGAACATCTAAATGAACGAAGTGGCTAACTCCTTTTGGCTTTATGGGATGGTCAGGCATACAGAAATACTTCCACATACCTGGCTTGTCTGTCAGACATTCTTTGTCCTTGCACGAAAAATGCAATTTTTTAAGCCTACATTAAAAGAACACAGCCTCTGTAGGTCATTTCCTTAGACCTGCTCTTCCAGTCTTGCTCTGAGAACGGACTAAATCGTTCCCTTCCACTGCAGGCCAACACAGGGCACTGATTAGTACACTTTTCTTCAGCCCAAGAACACAGGTCCGGGTGGACAGAATGCTGTCTTTATCTTGCGCTTACCTCTCAAATTGAACTGAAGGAGCGAAAAGGCGTAACAGGGAGCTCTAACTGTAAAACTTGATCTCTGCAATTCAAAAAGAGACAGAAGCAGCAAAAGCCTCTTGGACACAGGGTGCTCTGGCTCTGCTGCTCATGCAGAGGACTTGGAAAGCCTTTCGCAGAGCCCTGACCCAGCTGCAACACAGCAGTGACCTGCCCTTCCATCTGCTAGGAACTATAATTTCAACAGACAGGCCCAAACCACCAGCCGTTCCAGGAGCCTTTCCCCCACGACTGGGTAATTCAATGCAGTATTATATACTACGGTAATAAAAACCTCAACAAAAGTCTCCCAAGTAGAGCTCTCTCCCATCTGAAGACGGCTTTCGCTATGACTGCATGAACCTCCACTCCTGTCTCCAGACTCAGATATTCCATATTCCAACATTCCCAGACTCATTTCCCTATGACCCAGCAGCGACAAGGAAGGAGGGCAGAGGAACATTTTGTTGGGGCTCGCTTTCTCCCCCTCTGTGCCTCCCTCCTCCTCCTGTCTGTCCTCCCAGTGATGGATGGCTATTGGTTCTGGCTTCATCCGACAGAGAAATCTGTCACCTCATGCCAGGGAGAGGTGACAGCAAATCCATCAGCATGGAGACAGCAGTCGCTTGCCGATTGCTTTCAAGGCCACTGGGGGCTGGATTCTTCTTTGCCTCCCACCTCTCCGATTTCTCTCTCTCTCTCCCTCTTTTACAGAAGACTCAGTAAATCATCATTTGAACAAACCCATTTGGCCCCTATTGCATATCCAAATTTGAACAGCTTTGAATTTGTGCACTATTGTCCTGCTTAAAAAAAAAGAGGGGGGCGTTTTCCCACAGGAATAGCTCGTTATTAGATATTCATATTTGGCCCTTTTGTCACTTCCAAAGCCTGGATTCAAATTCTACTTGTGTCCCCATGGGTTTACCAAGCATGATAGCATTGTCTGACCCGGAGGGGAGCGCTGGTCCAAATGGCACCTTCTAATCAGGCCAGTCTCAAGAATGGAAATGCAGAGGATGCAATAAGGCAGGACACTGGTAAATGAAACTACAGCCCATAGAAACAGCGCAAAATGTCTCTCCATTCCGTACTGACTCCACAGCAACCATCTTGCTCAGTCCTCTGAAATATTAGACTCCTTCTGGGTGAAAGACAGCAGCACTCGACCAGCTGACATCTGGGCAGAGGATGCCAGAAATTCTGGATGCTGTCCCCAGCTGTGCCAATGCCTGGGCCTCTGCTAGGCCGCTCACTTGACCTCTTTCTGCCTCAGGCTTTCCTTAGGACAATAATATTTATCTTCCTGGAAGTGCAAAGTAAGGCTTTATCAATGGATATGTACAGAGCTGTTTTAGATCTTCAGGCAAAAGACACTGACAAAGAACCGTGATTACAGACAAACTCATTTCCTTCTGTTCCCAACACTGTAAGGTACGATTATTGCCTATGTGACAGTATGACTTAGAGACAGAGGCAGCCCCATCTTACAGGGCTTGCCTGGCTCTCCAAGCACCTCATACTTAGGGGAAAAGGTTGTTGAGCATTCCCCATCCCTGAGGGCAGCCAGGAGCATCAGCTGAATGAAGAATGGTTTCTACTTTTGCTCCGCCTGCTCGCAAAGACACAAGGGGACATCCTGGTGATTTTGAATTGCTTCTGACATGTACGTTATACACAGAATGTGAAAAAGGTGGCAGTTTGTTACTGGCGATGACCGATTTCCCCTGAACCCCAACAACACACCACTGCATCCAACTGTGTCAGAGAGGACAGGTTTGGGCAGTGGGGACAATCCACCCGTTCTGCCACCATTCACCATAACGTGAGTGGATTTTCTTGAGTGTTCGAAGTGAGGGAGCACCGGTGCGATCTGCACAGCCCATCCACCGCTGCAGAGCAGCACAGGGAAGGCTCCCAAGCTGACTGCAAGTTTCCTGGCTGTGGTTCCCATCGCCTCGCGGGACGCGGCTGGGGAGGAACACCCGGACTGCAGCCAAAACGACGCCTGGCTGGGACCCTCCGCCTGCAGAAAACACCCTGCAGGTTCCAGGCGAGGGTCGGGACACATGGGGACCCTGCTGGACTCCAGGCTGCTGAGTGCAGGATGATTTATGGATCTTTGCAGATGGCATGTTCCAGCCAGAGGGCTTCAGACCAGAAAACAGAGGGCCTTCTGCTTTCTTAAAGGCTCAGCTCCACTTCAGCACTCCAAACTTACTGTAAAGTTAACTGCTTTGGCGTTCTAATATTTTAAGTGCTGACCCCTCATTGATTCTGTTCAGCCTTTTAAATCTTTGATTTACTTACTTATTTGGGTTTTAAACCTTGCCTGCAATTGCAGGTAATTAAAAAGCTCATTAGTTGGCATCCTGAGCTGATTCCCTGGGTTTATGTACTGTACAGTAGGCCTCCTGTGAGTTTAAACCATGGCTGGGATTGCTTGACTTGCTTCCTACCTCCCCAGCTTTATGAGGTGTTCCATATTTTGGAAGACTATTACCCCTTCCCCTGATTTTTTTTAACTACCACTTGCTGCAGTCTTCAGGAAACCCAGTAGCCATTCTGGCTATATACAGTAGCTGTGTCACAAATGCATTTATAGCTGATCTTCCCCATGTTCAGAGCTAAGACCTCCCCACACTTGCAATTCGTTTTTAAAAGGGGCATTATCTGCAGACAACAAAAATCCAAACCAGACTAATTTCCAGCATCACATGCAAGGCTTGATTTGCCCGCTCCACCTCATTTGTCCCTCCCCACTTCTTTCCGCAGCTCTGGGCCTTTGCAGCTTGCCACGGGCAGCTCTATCGCTATCTCTATTCTCATTGCAGCAGAGCACCAAATGGAAAGTGGAATACGGAGCTACTCACAAACTCTCTTTCTCCTCCTCTCCCCTTCTCTGTCACCATCTGGCTGCTCTGCCTTCCAACAGATCCAGCAGCGCTACTCCCCGCCTGGGGAAGCTCCTGTTTTTAACTCCACCAAAACGTGGTTCCAGAGACTATTCCAGTGTAGGTCTGCACAATAAAGCTACAAAGGAAGCTGTGATTACAGAGCGGAGGTTTAAGTTCCCCCCGTAGCCGGCTGGCTGCTGCAGGCAAGTGTTAAAGCCCATGTGGGAAGAAGCCGGCCTCCCGCATCCTGCTGCCGCTGCCCGGGAGCGATGGCAGCGCCACGGACCAGAGCTGGGCTGCAGCACAGCCGGCTGGGGATCGGCTTTGGCAACGGCTCAGTCATCATGTTTTCATTTTACAAGGTCAAAACCACCTCTGGTTTGGGTGTTGCATGCCTACAGAAACACGAGAAGATTTCAGGGTTAGTAAACCCCCTTTTCCCCACACGCTCACCCCCTACATCCCCTGCCGTCCTAGTTTGCTGGCTTGTGACCAGCAACATCTAAAATAACCATCTCCTCCTTCTCTAATTCCTGTCTTGCTTCTAGGACTGTAAAGAGAGTAAAGTGAAAACAGATAGACCATTCCCAGTGCAGCCCAGGCACTGCTGGGTGCAGTGTGAGCATAGTCCAGCCAAGGAATATTGCAACCAGAAAGGCAAACACCATTCAGTCCAGCTCAACCCAGACAGACCAGAGCAACAGGGAGCGAATGTGCAGTTGAGACACCAGCCAGAGAACACAAAAATGACAAAACTGTACTCCAAAGTATAGCAGAATGAAAGTGGTCAGGCACCGAGTAACAGTACCTGGATCACAATGTAAGTATCAGGACATTTCGGAGCGGGGTTTGGTTCTAGAAAGGATCATGACCTATGCAAGAACTCCTAAATCCTAGAACATTCCTCATCTTGCATGTCTTCCTTGCTAACCCTACAATCCCAAAAAAACACATCCAGCATCCTGCATCTTTCATCCTATACACACACAAACCCCTCTGCGTTGGGCAGCAGATTTTCAGCAGCTGTTTTTGAGGGGACACGACTCTGTACACATGCATCTCATCCTTGTGTGTTTTATTATTGTGTCAACTGTAGGTTACGCTTTGCTGCAGGCATCACTAAGCCTGCTTAAGGCCAAAAGGGCCTCGGGTCCCCTCCCCTTCTTCCCCACTGCTTTTCTTTTCTTTTCTTTGCGGGAATAAGCTATTATTGTCCGTCTGGCCTGGTACCGCTCCTTTTGGCAGTCACAGGCCTTGGACCTCCGCCAAGGCCTATCCCAGGGGACGCTGGGAGCACTTTGAAAATTAAATCTCTGAAGAACTCACAAGGCTGCAAATGCCACGATGTTGCTTGACCTTGGGTTAAACTCGGCGGAAGAAGAGCAGAAGCGGTGGCGGCAGCAGCCGCTGCCACATTACTGGCCTCAGATAACTCTGGGGAAGAAGAGCCCTGCGGGGAGTCGGGGTGAGGGGAGGTTGGGGGAAAGAGGCGGCGCACAAGGGGGAAGCCAAGCAGGGGAACTGCCATTCTGCATTAGCCCCCAGAGGACTGATCAGCCCCTGCCACACATTCCTTTTTTGCTCCGGATCCTTTGATGCCTTGTGAGAGTCGCATGTATTATTCTTGCACAGGTTTTAAACGAACCATGCCTCTTAATATCAAGAAAACAGCATCATATGGGTAAGTGCCAAAGTATCCCTCCCACTATTGTTCCCAGTGTACACAGCATTTAAATACGAGCTTGTGGGGAGCAATGGTCCATTTCACGAACATGGCATGGACTGGAACGCAAAACTACACCTCTCTCTTTGTACCAACCCTCAAGGTGTATCTCCCCAGCCTATTCTCAGCTGGCTTCTTCCCCATCCACATTTAACTCCTGATCTGGGTGAAATACCAGGCGGTCCAATCCTTTGCCACTTCAAATTCTTCTAGGACAAGAGGTCTTTTCTCTCAGGGATGGAAAGCTCTAAACCAAGCCTTATCGTTTAACAATAATGCACTGGGGAGGTACCTTCTTTCACGTGCTTTCTTTTCTGAGCCGTGCCATTATAGTCCAGATAGCTCCAGTCACTGGGGAGGGCAAAGAGCACCTTTGTGTGTTTTGGGAGCTCCTTGTTCCGTGTTCCGTTCCTCGGGGAGTCAGCTGGCAGGAGAGAGGCGGCCAGGGAGCCTGGCTGCAGATGCCTTTATGCGCTACGCACGGTCAGTGCTTTGTCATGGAGATTAGGCAGGTCTTGCAAAGTCTCCACTGGGATGATACAACTAACGAAACCTCTTTAGCGTCACCCCTCACTGTAGGAAGTCCAGGGGGAGTTCAAGTGGGATTGATGGATGGACCCCCAGAGATACTTCGGGATCAAGTCCATCTGCCCTTTCCAACTCAGCATGTGCAGGGGTGTGCTAGGCTGGGTGAGCTAGGAACATCTCATTATGTTCCACTGCAGAGCCCCTGCTCCAGCAAACCTCCCTGTGGCCCTGTGCCCCCTGGAGCTGGCTGATTATTTTTGGCTCAGGCTGGAGGGCCCGGATGCTTCTGAGTATCACGACATTTGTGTAGCATTTCTCCTACACTCCCTCCCCTTTCAGTCACCCCCCCACTGCAGTCCCAGAGAGACAATCCAGATGGAACTGCCCAGCCGCCCTCTGATCAAGCTGGGGAGATTTGTAATTAGGACTCGACAGCTATTATCCCATGACAGCTGAGTGTGGTATCCAGGCAGCCCAGGGGCCACAAAAGGAATGTGAGGATTTTAAGGAAGGAAGAAAGATGCAAGTGCTTTTCAGCCATGCCATATTGCATCAGCCCCAGTGACAACATCCCACCCGCCAGTCCCGATTCCAAGGGCAGCGTCAGTGCAAAAGGGCAAGGGCAATGGAAATGGGAGGAGGACGGGTGGCAGCTACAGGGATGCAGGGGGTGGGGAAGAGACCCACGACCAGCCCAGCGCTGTGCCCGGGGCGTAGCCAGCTCTGTCTGCTGGAGCAGAGGGTCCAGTTTCAGAGTTTGTCCCCAGAATGGGGCCACAAAGGCGCCATCCAGGCTTCACGTCTCGCAGTTCAGATTCCTCCGGGTGACACGTCGCTCTGGAGCGCAGCCCAAGAGGGGAGCAGGTGTCACCGTCCTCCCCCACCCTCCCTTGGTTTTCCGCATACACAGCCAGGCTTCCTAAAACGGAGCTCTCCTGCTTTAAAAAGAGACAGCGCCTGGATCTAGGGGTCTTTCCGAATATTTGTTTTATGGCCAAGCCTTCCGAGAGGTCAAGGAGGAACGTGCTCTCTCACTCCTGAGCTCCTTGCTTGCTTGCTCTGCCTGCTATTGCCAGAGCTGTGGCACCTCCGCCTGTCCTTTCTGCTCCAGTAATTACCAGCCTGCTGGCACACAGAGACAGAATGGCAGCAGCAAGAGAGGGCTGGCTGGGTCACAGACCAGCAAGCACATCTCTAAGTGCAGGGTACAGGCAGCTTGCATCACAAACCAACCAAATCCTGGGAATTTGGGATCTGGTGCATCAGGACAGAAAAAAAAAAATCAGGTTTCCCTTTGTAGAAAGCCAGGACTCTCAATGCCCTGACACGCTCCAGCCTTGCCATTCTAAACTTCGCTGCTTCAAAGCACATCAGACTTTGAAATAAGCACTAAATCTGTTAGACAGCAGTAAGAAAAACTAAAGCCCAACCCAGGCCATCTCACAAATAGCATTTGCCATCCAAGGACTGTGCATCAGTCCTAGAAGGCAACAGGAAATTACCAGGGGCCAAGAAGGGATGTGAACAAACAGTAAATAAACTCCAGAAACAGGGATATATGATCAGCAGCCATCTCCCTACCGGCCCTTTAGCAGCACACAGACACCAGTACACATACTCCACTTTTTCCAATGCAGTTCAGATTGTTGCTGGCTTGAATGCGTTACAACATGCTGTTTACTTGGCTGGAGACCTTTGTGCAGCTTTCCATCACGGCCCCACATATCAAACACGGATGGACTCTGCCCTCAGAGTAGAACAAGCCAGATTCAGAACGGGAAGGGGAGAGGAAAGAAGAGGTCTAGGAGGTTTAATGCTCCAAAGCATCTAAGCGAGCCCTCCCATGCAGAGCTGCTGCCAAGGCCGGGGAAGTGAGTCACTGCTGGGGCTGGAGGGGGCCCCAGAGCTCAGTCCCCCCCTGGAAAGGGCTGGAGCAGCGGACAGGCTCTGCCCAGGGATCAGCCAGCATTTCATTCCTGTTTGTGTCCCGAATGAATCATTCCCAACGGCAGTTGCCGTGCCTGACCGTGCTCCTCATGTGCTTTCTATTAGCTGAGAAAACAAGACAGGCTGCTCCCGAGCATGGGGAGTTTGCCTTGTAGCAGCAGGGAGAGCGGAGAACCTGGGAAATCCAACTGTGCTTTAACCCTGCACACAAGGCACCAGTTTCTGGGAGGGAGTAGACACCACTCACAGGCTTTTTGGGGTGTCCTTCACCCCACCTCTGCACAACTTCTCCACTCAGCTTTCTAAATGCAACATCTGTGCATGTTCTGTAGTCAAATTGACTCCCGTATACATGCCACTATTCCTCAAAAGCTACAACCCTATGCTTGGCAGAGCCAGCTGTTCTAGAAGTATTTTAAGAGACCACCAAAGGGACAACCCAGAGAAACCTTCCCATTTGAAAACTGCGGCAACGTCCTGCAGGCATTACAGACAGCGCCATGCAGCCTGGAGGAAACCAGGCACAACATTCAGAGCAGGGAGCAAGGGCCTTAAAGAGCATGAGAAGAGCCTGAGGAAAAGAGCCTCAGAGTGGATGGAGAGTCACAGCCTCCCTGTGTGACTTCCACTAAGTCCCTGTGCCTCAGTTTCACCCCTTCTGCTAAGCAGAGGTGAAGGTGACCACAGTGGGCTGGGAGGACCCAATAGCTCCTAAAACTCTTGGTGTATGCAGAGGAAAGCAGCTACAGACATGCAAAAGTGTGGCTATTAGTTGAAAGAGCTAAGAGAACAAACAGCCCAGGCTTCACTCCCCTCTTGCTTGGGTCACTCCCCTATGGGAAAAATGCTAGGGCTGTGCTTTCCACCTCAGCCAAAAATAATCAGCAAGCTGCAGGGGGTAGAGGGCCTGGGGAGAGAGAGAAAATTTCTCTTCTCGAGCTGCCAGAGCAGAGAGGCTGCAGCACATATGGATGCATGCATTCCTTCCCTCCCCGTTCCCTCTCCTGCAGCCACCTCTTCACAGAAAAAGCGTGTGGGCCTGCTCCAAAAGACACAGGGGTGTAAAGCGCAAGCCAGTGGTTCTCTGCTTCCCTTCGAGACAAAGAGTCTGCAAACTAAAATAGGATGTTTGTGCATTAATCCCATTGCTGCTCTCAGATGGCCTCCAGCCCCCAAACAAGTAGAGCTTGGGGCAAACAGAAAATACAGAGTTATGCTGAGTGGACAAAAGATATATAATGCCACAAGAAAAGGCTGGGCACCCATCCCCTCCTGATGCCTGAACAGCACACTGTTGGCTCCTCAGCCCAATTACTGCACTCGGGGTTTGCAAAACCACTCCACAGGCTTTCCAATCCATGCACATAATAGACCTGAAGTAATAATTCAACAGAAGCAAAGCATTTGTGGGACTGAAATCCCATGTCTCAGAGAAACATGGCACTTGAGGGGCTGAAGAGCACTGACTTTTGACGTTTTTTAAGAAAAATCTTCAAAAAGTGGAATTCAGCCACCTGAAAAATCACACTGTCTCATTTCTGCCCGTTCATTCATATTCAGGGTCACACACAACTATCACGCATTCCGGAGCTTCCCACCCTGCAGCTCTCAACAGTGGAAAAAAAAAACTAAAGGGAAAGGAAGTAACGATCGCATAACCGAACCCAACCCAGACCTCCCTTCTCAGGATGTCAGGGCACAAACAGAAAACTCCTCAGTGTTAACAGAAGTTCCTTCTCCAGTGTCAGGTAGGAAATCCTCACCTCCCGTGCCTTTGCCCACTGTGTGGGCAATGTACTGTCATATTATCTGGGTCGCATATAACCTTTGGACATAGGGAAAAGTTCATTCTCAACGCAGGCCCTGTGCTTTCACTGCTAAATAAAACAAGTTTGTGTCAAAAGACAGCTGATGTGTGCGGTGTTAAGCGCGTTATTGCTTCCAGCTTTCATTTTGCAGAAGATGCTGCCGGGGCTGCTGCTGTGGCCTATATCCTGCAGAGACAGACTTGAGCAGACTCTTGCAATTTGCTTTCTCCAGCGTCCCATTGCTGACCCTTCTCTACGATTGTTGTGTTTCAAATCACTACACTTCCTCCCCTTAGTCAGAAACTTGGTTTCTCTCCAGAGGATGCTCAGGAGAGAAACATAGGCCAGAATAACCCTCCACCTTAAATTCCCCAGCATCTTCACCCCAGCCGCTCCTTTTCCACGTCATTAGCGCCGGGGCTGTGGGATGCCAGGAAGAGGAAGGTTCGGTGGGGCTAATTGCCATCCATGCCTTTCAGGCAGCCGCGGTGCCAGGAATCCAACTACTGTCCCCAGGGAGTGGCGGCAGAGGCAGCAAAACCCCTCCTCAGTGGCAGATGAGTTTTTCCATTTCCTTGGTTTCAAATCTTGCTTCTGTTCTCCCCAGTCTCTGCTGCGGCTCCAGCCGTGAATTCTAGGGAAGCCCAGCTGCCTCAGCAGGTATGGTCTCATTAATGAGCAATTAGCTCCTAGCCTAATTGGGCAGCAGAATGGCTACTGAGCCTAGCTGTGGTTGTCTGTGCCCTCATTATCCTGTGCTCAGCCAGTGGTAACACTGAACTTCTGTCCCATTTCCGTCATGCCACGATCAGAGCACTGGCTGAAAGCTCAGATGTGCCAGTACTCGCTGCCTTCTCGTGCTCTGAAGTTGATGGTTTGTCTTATCTGTTTCCCCAGGCAGGCCTGTAAAAGCTTCTCTCACCTCTGCACTACACAACCAGATCCTCACTTCCTTGTCCAAGCCCTACTTTTCCTCTCTTCTATATATTCATATTTGTGAACACAGACAAATACAAATATTTGAGTATTTGTCTATGCATAGGTACATTTGTATATACATACATATATATACAATCCTTAACACAAGCTTCATAGCAGTCCTACGTGTACCAAAGAGGAAGCTGGAGCACTAAGACTGAGCCAGCAATGGCAGATACACCTTCTCATAAAAAACATGCTGTGCATTGAACCATTAACAACCTACACTAGCATCTTTAAAAGGCTAATTTAACGAATGGAACAAACGCTGCAACACAAGCCAGTTGGAGAAGCTTCTCACATCTTTTCCCTAGCATGTGCTGAAATCCTTCCTTGCTTTTGGGAAAACAGAAGCACGGTCATGTGCATGGGATTGATTTCCCATAAGTCCAAGGCTGCATAATAGCAGGATTCCCCAGGGGCAGGCAGCAAACAGAATATTGTGTGCATTTCTGACAGTCTTTCCTTTTACTGTGGGCTCCCCACAGTGTTTCTTTTTAAAAAAGCTTTTGCACAGCCCTGCTTATATCTCCTGGCTCACCCACCTCCTCTTGCTAATATTTTATTTATTGCATCCTGATCCTAACAAGTGAGCTTCTTCTCCAATCACTGCTAGTCAGACTGCGTGTCTCTCCAGCGCACACGGATCTAGACAGAGCAGAGGTGTGCTTTGCAATTCACACAGGTATTCAGTGTCCATACAGATTTTCCAAAGACCACAGCACTCAGATATATTTTACTCACAAGTCCAGGTATCAGCAAGCAGAATTAATATTGCATTTCACTGCAAGCAGAAGATAACAAAAGATTGGCCAAGCCCATATACTGATGTGGCGAAAGCAATCCAAAGGAAGACCCCCTAAGGGGAACTATTTTTCTTCCCCTCTCCCTGGTCTCTTTCAAAAAGCTGGTTATTGGCTCAAGGTTGAACCTTGTTGATCTCAAAGTCATCTCTTGGCCTCTTGATACTGTCAAGAAGTTTTCCCACCCAAAACTGCAGACTTTAAAAAAGGCACTTCGGGAAGCTAGAAAGATGCTGCTGCAGTCCAAGGAAACATCTCAAGAAAATACACAGTAAATCTTGCTCCCTGTATATAAGAAATCAATATTAGTATTGGATCAGGGACATCAGAAACGGCAGAAGGCACTTTCATACTGAAAAAGGTATTTACAATACAGCAGCTCTTAGGTGAATAGAGACCTGTATTTCACCTAGTGAATTCAGTCACTGAACAGAACAGCAGCCATTTCTCATCCAGTGCCCAAGCACAGTCCCTGTGCACCAGCTTTGGACACACTCCACAAACCCTCTAGTGCTCTGGCACCAGTAGCTGGACACCCACTCTGGGACAGGGAAAATTTCAGGAAGCCAAACTCCTTGTAAAACATCTTGAGATGGGTCCCCTCTAGATACACAGGTGTCATGTGCAGAAAAGAGACGACTAATCAATAAGGGCAGAAGCATTTGATGTAGGGCATCCTCTACCAATATAACAGAGACCAGTCCTTACCAGACCAATGCTGTTTGACAGCAGCCATTGATCACCACAGTACATCTGCTTGATAAATGACATTTATCTTCAGCAGTGCCTGACAGGCACTCTGGCATGCCCTCCAGACAAATGCTTGCTCTCAAGAGGCTGCGACAGTCAAACCAGGCAAACCAAAAAGTCTAGAATAAAACCCTTTGTGCCATCGTCCAACTGCTGAATGGTGTGGAAGAAGAGGGCTGTTGTTAGCTAGAGTTTTTATCTTAAATACTATTGCATGGCTTGTGTATTTTTCAAGTTCAAAAGTAAGCCTGGATTTGAGGCCATCTAAAAGAAACAAATATTCTCAGGGCAGCTGCCTTGTGTTTATATCCCTGCTTCCATACAAGGGCATCAAAAGCATTACATGCGGGGACAAAAACCAAAGCACCAGGATGCAGTGCAACTCAGACAGGGCCACACAGCCGGTCAAGAGTCCAGACAAGAACTCCTAGGCTGCATTCCGCCAGGATATGAATGGGCATACACACAGAGCAACTCACTTAAAAAGGTCTGTATCTCCCAGCCCCTCACGTGGAACAAGCAAAGCAGAAGAGAACTGCAACCACTCTGCAGCGCCAGATAAAGCCAAAAGGCACACGATGCACAGCCGTGAGGGTAAAAGAAGAGGAAACAGCTGGGAAGTTTTGGCAACAGAAACTTGTTTTTGCAAAACAAATGAAACCCAAGAAAAGCCGCAGACTTGCAGTGTTGTGTGGGAACAGGTGGTCCCGGATCTCCCAGCCCTCTCCTCCCCTGCTATGAGGAAGCCCACGATGCGATGTTTGTGCAACTCTTGCTTTTTGACCATGACTTCAGCACAGGAATTACCGCGAGTTCCTCAAGTTTTCCAGGAAACACATGCTCAAGGGTGAGGGTTGAATTCCTTATTTCCCAAGCATCTGCTGCCACCCGGTGGCAAACGCTGCAATAGCAGCCAGGGCCTCCCAAGCCACCCTTGGCAGGGGGACAGCCTGGGCCCTGGTGACAAACTGCAGCCTGGCCAGAGTCACCAGGGAGCCCAGTCGATCCTGCAAGGAGGCAGGAAGCGGTCTCACACTTATCTGGACAGGGAAGGACCTGGGTGAATCATAGACAGGAATCAACTGCTGCAGGGAAATACCAAATCACGTTGACGGCTGAAGTTGGGACAACTGTTTAGTGCAAACCTACTCTCCTCATCTCCCCTGGACATCGTCCCCTCTCAGGTCACTGTCCTTTCTATCCCACAGCCCCTCCGAGGTGGAAGAGGGAGTTTCCCTGCCGCAGGGCCAGCACTCCAGGAGCCAAGATGCATCCACACGGTGGCTTTGCCAAGTCCTCTGCAGTCCAGCTGGGCACAGGAATGCATGCCAGGGACATCAGCCAACTGTTCGTGTTTTCTTATTTGCAATCTTGTAAATAAAAATCAGTCAGACAAGAGCCCTGGGGGCTCAGCCAGAAACAGCCCAGTCCCCCACCATCTGAGAGTGCTCTACGTGACTCAGAACTCCGTCTGGCACATGCAAACACATATAGGGCATTGCAGCTTGCAGAACGCTGGCAGTACGTTCGGCTGGTGATTTAAAAAGCAGCAGCTACATACCTCGACACTCCGAAGGGACAGAGCTGTCATGCCTGAAAGTCAGTATTCCTCGGCCAATAAGAAAAAAGCAAGCCATCTTCTTAAGAGGGAGACCTTATCCACTGGAAAACCTTGGACACAACAAGTAATAACATAAACCACTAAGTTTTCTTCCATTTATATCGCACAAATCGTACAAATCTATCTGTTCAAAGCTCTATTGAAAGAACAAAACCAGAATTTAGAGCAAGTCAGTACCTTTACCTCTCTTTTATACACAGGGAAATGAAGGCACAGCACACCAGGAACGGGATGTGTTGCAGAACCAAACAGCACCTGTATAGATCGGCAAAATCATCAGCCCAGGCCACGTGGGATGGATGTATCTTCCAATGGGTCATTAAGTAAGTTGTCCTGAATGCCAAAACACTGCTTGAGAGAAATAAAACCCTGGAGTTGCAGGGAGGATTACAGCAACTGAGATCCATTGGCAGACCAAGTTAAATCGCCATCAACACCTGCCTGTGCCTATCAGCCTCTCGCTGTCAGAACAGTACCGTGAGGTTACGTCGAACTGCAGCCAAAGTCTAAGGAAAATTAAATACCACACAAACAAGGAACCAACTCATAGGTGGTGCTGGCAGGAGACACATACGGAATTCACATTTTGGTGTGGAATATGAAATACATTAAAAAAGAGTTACATTTTGCATCTTGCAGCATCTCTTTACCAGCTTTCCTTTTTAACCAGACGGGATGGGGTATGATAAAAAAATTTCAAGCTTTGCCCAAGATGGTCATCTATGAACAGGTGTTGCTTCACCAAAGTGACTCAGAGAATCTTTCCCTCTACCTTTGTCAGGGACTCTGTACTGAACCAAATTCCTGAAGAAAACACCAGGCATCAGCTTTGCTCCTTGTACCTGAATGAACGTACATTGTAAAAAACCTACCCAGGACTGAAACCTGCCACCTGTGTTACTTTGTACAGCTGACATGACACTAAAATGAAGTTGGGTAATGTCCGTAAAACAAAGCCATTTTCAGCCCTTCCCCTCGCAATGGCAAAGCATCATTAATACAAGACCACTAATGCAATAGGAACTACATTGTTCAATTCAGGCAGTAATAAAAATCCTCTTTGGCCTTTGTCCCTGTAGGGTTGAGCATTTTAAGTGTGGAAATTTAGAACCTGTAGCAAGAAAGGGAGGGCAGCCTCACCCATTCAAGTTCTACATTAAGTACAAGGAATTAAAAAGCCAAAAGAAGTGTCAGAATAAATACCACAGCACATGTTCAAGCCAGCCCCAGTAAAAAGCATTTTCAGAAGCTATTTCCAGTAGACAAGAACTGACCTTACAAAATGCCACAGGGTATAAATAGAGCAGCCTCTTCAAATATGCAGCTCCAAACTCCTGTGCAATTTGTCATCAATACTTCTCTGTCTGCTTCGAGCACAAACAACAGAGCTCCCCTCTCACTGTACTCACAGCACTAATTAGCCTGAACTGCAGTCAGAATACCCCGCTATTTCTGAAAAATCATAGATGAAAAAAACAAAGCAGAACCAGATGAAGAACACAGCCTTCCCATCTCCCTTTTGACCAGACATTCTGTAAAATACTTGCCACCTCTCGCTTTGACATCGCATTTCCCTAAGTCTCAGAGATGCTGATTATAACGAACTGCAAATACAGAACACTCAAACAGCTAGCTCACACAAATACATTAGAATCCCTCATAGACGGAAGACAGGGAGCCACCACAAATGTACACAGAACAGCAAATTTTAGCTTTTCAGCAGGCGATGAACAGAGAATGAGTTATTGTGTGTCTTCCTCTCTGCAATTACCATCCCTTTGGAATGCATCTCTTGCCAGCTCTGTATGAGTTGTAAGACGACTACTAGCACAAAGTAACATCTCTTAAAAACAAGATGCATGAAAAACTCAGCTACTGGTGTATATATAGCATACTATACCTAATTTCAAGCTTACACTTCATGAGTCGTCATCTTTCTACTCTTCTTCAGCTGATGCAAAGACAGTTTATGCATACACTTCATTTTAACTGCTGGTTTATGCTCAGGCAGATCAGTGACTACAATATTTTACCACTGTACACAGAAATCCCCTGAAGTCAGGACAGCCAAAACATCCTTACACGTTCATTCTTACCAATTTGATTGCTTAATTTACGGAAAAACACGCAAAAGCTATGCAGTACGGCCCTAGAGCATAGATGTGTGTCATGGAGGCACCCGAAAATAAGTTATGGCGGACAACAAGGTCCAAAAGTAACTTTATTCTGGCCAGAAAAGTACTGCCGATAAACTGATTAAAAACGGGGTTTATACAATTAACTAGCACTCCAATAACATAAGATATAGGTTCGGGTATCAGGTTAGGAGATTATTTGGGATACAGCGAAATAAAAATAACGGAGATCCACAGTGTACATACACACACTCACAAGAAAATAAAACCGGAGCCCTCCCTGGCTGTTTACCCACAAGGAAGAAACGGTAACCTGTTGTGGCCAGGACTTACACCTGACTGCCTGGCAAGGAACTTACACCTTGCCTATCTCAGGCAAGGAATTATTAAAATATATATTCAGTAATTTATTACTCACCACCCACAGAGGTGAGGCTCTCCCAGTCCGGGGAATTACCTCAGACAGCCGCTCTATCTGAGGGCAGTGACTCCGGCAAAATGGCGGACCCGCAGCTCCGAGGAGACCACACAAAGGGGTTTTTGGCGGGAACTCCATTTACAGTCCGCTCAGATCTGGCTGCGGGCATTCGAGAAGCTTCCCGAGAAGAGCACACAAAGGGGTCTTCGGCGAGAACCCCATTTATAGTCCGCTCAGATCTGGCTGCGGGCATTCGAGAAGCTTCTCCACTTCTGTGGGCAGGCTTGGCCCCTCCTCTGCTGACGACCCTGCCCACGGGCCCTGGGTCTGCACAAAGAGAGCCATTAACTGCCCATTGAAGGCCCATTCTGAGAGGGGGATGTGCAACTGCCACACCGGTCTCAGGGTGTTTGGGGGAGGAAAGTGCAACTGCCACAATGTGCCTGGGGGACACAGAATACACCCTGGAACTGGACGTGATGTTGGTGTTTTGTGTACTGTAAATTAAAAAAGAAATGACCTCAAAGAAGGAAAAAATAACGACAGACAAGACAGCTTTGAGACAGACAAGATGGCCATGCCAGCATCCCGTATTATCCCAGATAAAAAGAACTCTTTTCCCACTAACACCAATCAACAGACACATTTCGCTTGCAGGCAAGACCTGGCTGCTGTAGTGTAGCTTGGTTTTATTTATGTCCACAAATATTTCAAAAAAATTACAAAATACTCAAATGGAGAGAACACAGAAGTCACGATTTTCTGGGTTTCTACTCTGTTTACACTGTGTTATCCCATGGCAAACTACTCATATATACATTAAGCTTCAAGATATATATAAATGTAGCAGTCAGAATGTACACTCTGCTTTAACGGTGCAGTGAAACAAGCTCAACCATGACAACATAGAACAAGAGAGACGTTTCAAAAACACTAAAGTAAAATTTAAAAATAAACTTTTAAAACAGGAAAAAGAAGAGAGATTTCTTAAAGAAAACCAACAGGTCTGGGTTGTTTTAACAGGGCATCAAACACCAAGATGGCTTCAAAAACCACTGCATGTAAAGTTGTAGTTAATCATTGCTCTAAAATGGAAGAAATTCAGTGCTTATTTGCTGAATAACGTGAACAAAAAAACTCCCACAAACGATCAGAATGCTTTTCTAAATTAAAAAAAAAGAAGAAAGGAAAAGATAAATGAACTGCTTTAGAACAGACTGCAAACTTCAGCTAAAAAGAAAAAGAGAGGACCGTCGGAGGCAATTAGCTCTTTTTTTTTTCTTTTTTTTTTTTAAATAAGAATTATAGCTAAAAATAACAGCAAAAGAGAAGGATCGGAAGAAATGGCTGAAGTGGCTGAACTCCCCCAAACTCGCAGATTCCACATGGTAAAAACAAGGAGGGGAAGCTTAACCGAAATGTGCCTGATTAGACCTTTACAGTAAAGCGAGGCACTCTCTCTGCTGGGCAGACTGCTCTACCTACCCCACTGCTCGCAAAGGTAAAAAACACTTATTACTCGGAAGAAAACCATTTTACCTGATCACTGCAGGCAGCAACTGAAGGCATTGACTGTAGACTTTACCATCCTCAAGTCTAGACTGACCTCACCGTTTCCAAATCTCAGAAATACTCACTAGCTGCTCCTCCTAACACCTCCACAGAGTTCAAATAGAGCGGATGGAACTGATTAAACGCTACTGCAGATCTTTTGCACTGAGAAATCTGGAATGGAGGACAGAAAAAAAGGAAGATCAACATCAGGCGAAACAGGTCTCCTCTCTCTCCTATACACTCTTGCCTTAAGCAGAACTAGAGTACCCCGATGCATATTTTTAAACGGTAAATTCATGTTACTGACCGTCCGCCAGCGATCTTTGGGCACTGACAGTGGTTTGAGACCATGAGGTGGATAAAGCGCTGTGCGTGCCCTGCCTTCCATCAGATTATGATTAACTACAAGCTTATCACACGTGGCTCGGTACGGTCCTATGACACAGCCATCGCACGAACAGTCTACAACAGCAGAGAGAGCACTCGTCAGTTGAGAGAAGAGAATGGGGGGAACTTATGCACCAGCAGACAAAAAAAAAAAAAGGCCAGCAGATCAGATGTCCATCGGCTGCATCGCCCGCTGCTCTGGCAAAGAAAACCCATGGCAAAACGGTGAAAAAAATAATTAAAAATCTGCCTAGACGGTAAGCGGAGTTGTCTCCAAAATAATGCTCACTGGCCTTCTGTGTATTCCTCTCCTTTCGCCATCCACATGGGAATCAGCCAACAGGAGTTATTCCGCAAGGACCTGGTGTGTTGGGAGTCAGTAAATGTTACTGTCCATATATCTGGTTAATTCCAAAGCGTTAAGTTCCTGAGATACAGAACACTGGTGGCAGTTAAAAAGTTTTTGCTTACAAAACCAAAACTAAAACAGTCAAAGAGAAAAATACAGACTGGTCTTTGCAAAAGAACTTCAAGAATACTCAGCTGCCTATCCACGTTTCTTAAGAACATATCAAACGTAAGAGGCCAGAAAGAGCACGTCCTCCAAAATATCCACATGCATACAAAATTCTGGCTGTGCTAGTTTGAGCCATGGAAAAATTTTTAAAAAGAGATTTTAGAACAGATTATTTCTTTGAACTTTTGCCTAAAGTCTAAAACCAATGCAGTTAGATTACGTTTCAAAAGGTACTAGGAAAGAGGTGTATTATGGCCACGCTGACAATGAACCCTTGACGTAGGCATCAAAAGGGGACGCTGGTTCCAAGGGACACCTGGACTGCTGAGAAACCCAACTGCACAGAAACCACCTGCAGAACAGAGAGATGTAACACTAAGGAAAAAACCCAACAAACCCAAACGAACCAAAAAACCAGGAACAGAAACAGTCATTTGCAACATTATCCCTGCAACTCCCTTTAATGCTTATTGTTGATAACAAACCAAATGTCAAGCTTTTATCCATTTGAAATTATTGATACCCATCGTCCCCTTTAATTAAAGGGATAATTATATATATATATTTTATTAAAAAATCAACTCTGTATTCTGTCAATACCAGGTAGGAATTCACAATTTGTGATGTTACTGAAAATCAAGATAAACATTTCTGGAGTTTCGTTTTGTTTTGTTTCTCCCCTCTACCCAAAAAAGTTATTTACAGACTTAAAAAGCCATGCTGCAGAACTGAGCTCTCTTTAAAATTATGAAGATTTCCTACAATGTATTAAAATAAAAGTAGATTTTAATTATTATAGCACTTGCATTCAGAGCTTGTTATGTCACCTACTTGCAATCCTTGTTTTTTTTTTTTTAATAGCTATAGATGCATTGAGTGTCTCTTTACGCACAGTGACTTGTGTTGTNAGAGATGTAACACTAAGGAAAAAACCCAACAAACCCAAACGAACCAAAAAACCAGGAACAGAAACAGTCATTTGCAACATTATCCCTGCAACTCCCTTTAATGCTTATTGTTGATAACAAACCAAATGTCAAGCTTTTATCCATTTGAAATTATTGATACCCATCGTCCCCTTTAATTAAAGGGATAATTATATATATATATTTTATTAAAAAATCAACTNAAAAAAAAAAACCAAGATTGCAGGAAGTTCTCTGAATATTCCACACAGTCCTGTATTTTCAATAGGCTTCTGAATACGTTGTCATGCAGGGAGACCCACACCAGTCTTGAGAAATCTTCTCTACAAATGAACACTATGCTGATAAGTCTCTACTTGTTGGGTGGTTGTTTTAAATATATAAAGAAATCTTTATAAGATATTCTTTTCCTTTTGTAGCTCTTATTGTATGTAAAAATGTTCCGCTCCTTCCCAAGGACTGGGGTTTCCACAGCCAGCATTACAAATAAATAATTTATTACAACTGTTTGTCGCCTTCTTTCTTCAGTCGACTGAAAGAGAAAGAAAAACTCATTTTAACAGAGCGAAGGAGGCGTCGTGAAGCTTCAGACAGAACTCGCCTTCCTGCCAATCTCGTGGGTGTTTAATGCGCAGCTTCCCAAACATCCTCGCTACCCACAGACACGCGGAAAGGCCCTTGCTGGCTGCTGGTGGCTCTTGGTGGTTTTTCTGAGTTGCCATATTGCCAGTGGTCATTGCAAACAGGAGGTGAGGTGGTGGCCAAGCAGAGAACCACCCTCCTACCCACACCATACACTGGGGAGAAGGAACTCGCACGATTCATCCAGGCATTCTCAGCTGGGAATGCAGGATCTGTATTATTCATACATTTCATCCTCCTACTGCCTTTAGTCATTTCTTAAGATTTCGTGAATTCTTCCCCTCTCTTCTCATTCATAAAGCTTTTAACCACCCTCCTCCACTGTTCTCAAGAGAGATGTGGAAGCAGCAATCGTAGTACCATACTAAAAACACGAATCAGAGGTAATTCTGTAATGTAAGACTCAACTAGTCTACATCCTGTGCCAGTAATTTGGACGTAGGTTCCAATCTGCCCTATCACCTATGCTCAAATAGGCCTTAGTAGAGCTTCACCATCCTCCATAACTGCATCAGGCCAGTAACCCAACCCCAGTAAGAAAGGCAGTAATTCAGAAGAAAAAAGACAGAATGTGGAGAAAAAGAAAGCAAGTTGCAGCACCCCCGAGGCTCCAAACGCCTTCACCGCGCCTCTCACCTGTAATAATCTTCCTGACTCGGTAGATGCCCGCCGTGCATGTGAGGATGGCCGTGCAACCACTGCTGCTCCATGGCCAGTCTCTGCAGCTCTGCCGACTGGGCGTGCATGGCCTGCAGCTGGTGGGCCGCGGACATGGGCGGCGGAATGGCACCGGGCAGGTCTCGCGGGTAAGGAGTACCTAGGAGAGAGTTGCCTGTTTTTAAACACTTATGAGGCCTGCAGAGAGTTCACAGAATCCCAGAATGTCAGGGGTTGGAAGGGACCTCGAAAGCTCATCCAGTGCAATCCCCCCAGTGCAGGAACCCCCAGATGAGGTTACACAGAAGGGGTCCAGGCGGGTTTGAATGGCTGCACAGAAGGAGACTCCACAGCCTCCCTGGGCAGCCTGGGCCAGGCTTTGTTACCCTCACCGTGAAGAAGTTTCTTCTCATATTTAAGCGGAACCTCTTGTGTTCCAGCTTGCACCCATCACCCCTTGTCTTACCACTGGCTGTCACCGAGAAGAGCCTGGCTCCATCCTCGTGACACTCACCCTTTATATATCTGTAAACATTAATGAGGTCACCCCTCAGTCTCCTCTTCTCCAAACTAAAGAGCCCCAGCTCCCTCAGCCTTTCCCCATAAGGGAGTTGTCCCAACCAACCTCTGGCTGTAACCGGAGTTACAGCTCAACTCCACCAACTCCTCTCCCAAGAAACGCTAAGACCCAGAAGATAAAAGATGACAGTTGAGATCAAGAGCCAACCTTCGTAAAGGACCATAAAATGCTCTCACCAAAGACTGGATGTCGGAGCATTTCATGCTCGTGAGGTGGCTGCCCTAGCAATGGGTTGGGGATGGTCCCAGGTGGGTAGGGAAAACGCGCCAAATGGGGTCCAGCGGCTAAAGGATCCACCAGCGGGTGAACAGGTCCTGCTGAACCTTTAAAAGAAGGAAAGAAAGAAAGAAAGCAAGCAATCAACTGCTTTGGGAAGCACCGCTCACTGTTGGGAGATCAAAAGCCCTGTTAGTCGTGAGCTGGATCAGCATTGGCCTAACTGGCATGTAATTACCAGGAGCTTAGCTCCATCCCATCCGAAACACACTTTTCTGTCTTCAAACAACATCTGCTCACCAAACAGTCTTAATTGTTAAAGCAACAACCCAGGGGCTTTCTACAGAAAAAAGAAATTTGCCAAGCAATAGGGAAAAACAGCAAAGATGGCCAACATCTAGAAAAACTTTGCCAAAACTCTCTCCTATTTCCCCTTTACACATATAAAATTGAAGGATCACTAGTGGCATTCAGTACAAAAGCACTTCAGCATCCTCCTGACTTTACTAATACTACTTGATGGCCAAAAGCTGGCAAAACCCTTTGTTTGCAGAAGATTACATTGTCACCACCCTGCAGACAACCTCTCTGATGCCACTTTACCAGTATGATTAAAAAAGACACAGCAAACCTGAAAAACACTTATTTATCAGCTCCTCTGCAATCTCAGCACGTTAAGCTGTTAGCAGACTGCAGAGGCACCACAAACGAGAGGAATACAGCACCGGTACCACAACTCTCCCTCAGCTGCTATCTGAGACGTGTGGTCTCTGTTCAGAACTACCCGAAACGTTCAGCAGCCCCTCACTGTATTGTAACCTGGTGGCCGAGATTAAAGCCAAATTACTTTTCAAATACAGTTAAGAGCCTTGACAATGAACTGACTTGGCTTTGTCTCTTGCTAGACTGAGAGTGAGAATGTACTTGCCAGATTTTTGTCCAGAACAAACAACCAGGGAGTACCTGGACCTACCTGCACAGAGGTGCTGACTTACCTGACAACAGAGTCCTGGTACAGACATGACCTATGACAAATTTCTTCTGCTATCAATGGGGTATGCAAACCTGCCTCCAACTGGGATTTGAGCAGTCTCAGATGGCAGGTTTAAGAATGCTGATGCTCAGCGCTATCATCTCCTCCCTGTAACCCCCCCTTCACAGCCTCACAAGACCCTGCTTGTTCCTTGCTCTACAATCTGGCTTCTGCAGCAGCACTCAAATTCATTCCAAACTCCAGACCGCAGACATCCCAGCTCGGTTTAACGCACGCTGCTCCAAGGTGAAGTATGCTGTATCTGCTCGCGCAAACGCTACATTTGCAGCCGGCTGCACCAGAAGCCGCACTTCCAAGTACTGGGACTTTTTTTCCTTTCTTAGCAGCTACTGCACCTGATGCCTTGCCTGCTGTGCCACCGGAAAATCAGAACAATTCTGCTGAGCGCCTCGTCTTCCAGACGAGTAACCACTTCCAGAAGAGTAACCGTGTAGCTTGCTTTAGAAACGAGCAAGGCATCGAGTCCTTTTTGAGACTATTAAATAGTTTGGGAAAAAGATTTCCACACATAAAAATACACTGTAGCTAAAAAGATGACAACCCCTAAATTTAGATGGTTCTTGTGAGAATTGCAATAGAGAATTTCAGCTCAACTAAGGCCAGATGGTTGGCACGGCAAACGGCTAAAGAGATGAAGTCTTTCTCTCCTATTTTTTTCCAGCTCCTATATGGAAACACCAGTTTCAGCTCCTTTCCAGCTATAACTCATACCGTAAGAGCCATGAGCAGTGTTAGCAGTTCTGTGACATCTCTCCTGACAAATTCCCTTCACCCACTGCACACCAGACCCCACTGTAAGGACACCAGTACTGAAAAAAACCCGAACCACAAGAAACCAGCAAACCCTTCACAGCGACAGCGTGCAGTGTCCACAAAGATCGCGGTACTGTTACCACCATTTATCACTGTCATTGGTCCACTCTCCCCCAAAAATAGTTTGCATTGCAGTCATCACAACCTTATACAGTACAAGCCACATCACACGCAAGGAAACAGGGGTTTTGCTACTTGAATTGCAGAGTCACAGGCTGCTCGTTTTGGGTAGATTTCCGCTAACAGCTCACAAGAGAGGATCCCTGGGATCCTGTCCCCTCTCCTTGGGCTCACCTTGATGTAAGGGATCCTGCTGGTGTAGGTGTAAATGCGAGTGTATGTGTGAGTGTTGGTGATGATGAGGCGTCACGTTGAACATCTGGAGCCGCGCCAAGGGGTCGTTGGTCAGCGATGCCATGCGCTCAGCGTGTATTCTCTCTGCCGCCAGTCTGTCAGGGTAGCTCATTTCAGGCCGTAACTGGGGGCCTGCCAGTGCAAGTCTCTCTCTTTCCAGGGGGTTCAAACCCGGGTGGAAGGAAGCGAACGGGTGAGGTCCTGCTGTTGGGGGAATAGTCAGTGCGCCGTGCCTGGCAAAATGCTCCATGGGGTTCGTAGCTGGGTGCAGTGCATCGAGCTCCGGGGGCTTCACCTCAAAGCCAGGTTTCATCCTCTCTCTCAACTCCCTTTCCCGGATTTCTCGCTCCCGGATTTCCCGTTCTCGCAGCTCTCGTTCCCGAATGGTGGGATCCACGTTGTAGAGGCCAGGCATGTGGTAGGCCAGCAGTGGATCGGTGGGGTTCAGGGGGACAAAGAAGGGATGATTGCGGTTTGTTGGTGACATGACATGAGGACGGGCGTATTCACTCAGTGTTCGTAAAGCGGGCGTATCCGGGCCGATGTAAGGTGGTACAGCAGCAATGGTCGTCGGGGGAGGTTCAAATGAAGGCCTCATGTGCGCCGGCCCGCTGAGCTGGGACTCTCCGAGACGACCTTCATGGGAGGAGCTGGATACCTTCTGCTGCACAGAACGGGGGAAGAGAGGTTAGTTCAGCCAGTCGTACACGGCACAGCGACGGGCAACAGCTGCCACACGTCACTGCAGACCAACAGGCTTGTTTGCAGCGCGTTCTTCCTCTCCACGCTCACTTGTATCCTAAAACTTACTAAGCCCAAGGAAACTCATCTCCGTGACGTGCAACACAACAAACCCCACTCCTGTCACATCAGGACTTTGCATCCTGCTCTCCCCTTCCATACCAGAGCAGCACAGCGCTTCTGGGGAGGGCAACAAGCACAGCTCACCCAGGCAATTGCCCAAGGATCCCTATCCCCAGAACAAAGTTCCCATACATGACACATCTCTTAATGGACAGATGCCATAACCTGATTTTTATAATCCTACAGAAACACGTAGCTACGATTCAGATCTCTGAAACACACCACAGACTAGGAAGACTTCAGCACCTTCTTTTTCAGCATCCGTAATGTTAATACCAACCTACCAATTCTGTGAGCCCAAAGGTAATAATTCCTTTCTGAGAGGCCACAGAAAAACGGATTAGTTGACTGGCTCTTTATACAAAGACTGGAGTTTGGGTCTCCCCATAAAAATAAAGTTAGGTGCCTTTAACTAAGTTTACTTTAAATTCACAAAGTCTTCAGATCCCCCTTTTCCCGCAGACAGCACTCTTGTGCCTGCACAGTAGTACGAGATACACAAAGGCATTAACTAAATCTGCACAGAGTGTTTTTCTACTGCAAGGAAACATAAATACTTGGCTTAGTTATCCCCAGCTGTGCTGGCTTCCCGCACATCAGAAACAAACCAGGAGTAGAAACTTTCCATTTCCTTCGAAGAAGAGAAAGTCACAGGCAGGCTCTTCGCTACAAATAAACGTACCGCAGCTCTTTCTGCTTCTCGTTCACGCTCCCGCTCCCTCTCTCTTTCCTTCTCTTTTTCTTTTTCTCTTTCCCTCTCTTCTCTGGCTTTCTGCTCTGCTTCCCTTTTGGCCTTTTCAATGGCCTCTTCTCTCTTCTTGGCCAGTTTCGATCCTGCCAGAGGCATGAAGTACAAGTCTGCTCTTGAGCATGAATTATAGCCACGGTCCAGGTGCTTATAGAACCTGAAAGAAGCAAAACACAAAGAGCTTAGCCCCGGGAAAGATGCAAGAATCTGGGATTCAAGAACTGTATGTCAAAAAAATCAAGTGTCACTCTACACTTATACAAGAGCACCACCATCTTCCCTGAAAGCCATGAGAAAATTAATTGTATCGTATTATTCCACAGACAAGCAGAGTATAAAACCCCTCTTAAAATCACAAACTGTAATGCTCTGGCTGAAACAGCCCCATTCCAGCAAAAAACAGAGCAAAACCATCCTAGAAGGAAAGGCTACCAAGATGCACAGGTGAAATACACTCAGCTCACACAGGAGCTCATTTCTCAGCCTTTGGGAGCGTCCTGTTAACACAGAAAAACCGAGCGCATTAAAGAAGTTGCGCTGAGCACCTCGTACCTGGCTGACTGGCTGGCGTGACTCGGTGTATCCACCACGGTGGGTTCTGGTGAAGGGCTTCTGGGCGGAGGGGGAGGGCTTTCCGGTTCCTCAGCTTCATCTGGGACTTCTTCTTTGATTTGAATGGGCGGCAGCGTGCAAGCCGTCACCACCGGCACGTTTCCGCCAGAAGCCGCTGATGTGGAGACCGAGGTCTGCAGCGGGATGCCAGGCACGGCGGGCGGCGTGGACGTGGAGGGGCAGGACGGAGGGGTGATGGAAGGGGGCCCTCCTGGGACAAAGGGATGCTGAGAAAACGGGGGCTGCGAGGATACCTGATGGAGTCCAGACGGGGGGTGATTAGCGGGGGGGGGAAGGCTCTGACTCTGCGTCAGCACGGGAGGCTGGGCTGGCGAAGACTGCAGCGGTTGGCTTTGGGGCATCAGCTGCAGAGGAGGAGGGTGCGCAGACGGAGGGTGATGAGTTGAGAGGGAGCTCAGAGGTTTTAAAGCGGGTGGCGGAGGCAAGTTGGAGTTCATTGAGAACGGAGAAGGGCCGGAGAGATGAGGAGGGTGCTTGTGGGACGGAGCGGTGGGGAGCTGCGGGATCGGGGTGGTAGGGGGAGGTTTGATATGCGGCATGGCCATGGGCGCGGGCGGCAGGGGCTGCTCCCGCGGGGGCTGCGCCGGCGGCAGGGAGCCGGCGCTCGGCAGCACGGGCTGCGCGACCTGGAGAGCCGAGTGAGAATGAGACGGGGCTTGTGTCTGAAGGGGAACCTGAGACTGAGATGACTGCGTGGGGAGGGAGAAGGGCTGGGAAGGTACAGGGTGAGGCAGGAGGGGCTGAGCCTGCAGGCCGTGCGGGGCCGGCGGGGCCTGGCCGTGCAGCGCAGGCTGCGAGTGCGGGGCTGCGGAGGCCGGGGCGGGCTGGCTCTGCGGGACGCTCAGGGGCTGCAGCGGCGGGTGGGGAGAGGGGAGTCTCTGGGGGTGCAGAGCAGGGCCCTGCTGGATGTGGGAGTGCGGAGGCGGCGGCGCAGGCGCCTGGGGCTGCCCGGGGGGCTGGGACGCTGACGGCGAGACCTGCGGCGGGGCTGAAGTGGCGCTCGACGCCGCCGGCAGCGATGCCGGTAACTGGGCCGATATGGGCGGCGTGGGAGGGGGAGCCTGGCCAGAAGCGCTGGGTGCCTGGAGCACTTGGGGCTGTGCCTGCAGCACTTGCTGCTGGGCGGATGAATCCGAGTCGCTCTCATTGTCTTGGGGGCTGGGGATGCTGGGGGACGTGCTCCGGTTGTCCTGGTCGATGTCCTTGGGATCGCTGCTCCCCTCGTCGTTGACGCTGCGGCTGTCGGAGCTCTCGCCTTCGCCCTCGCCCTCCGAGGGAGAGTTCGGCCGGCTGATCTCCTGCAGGGAGAGGGGCAACAACGACCAGCGTGCGTGAGAAAACTGCACAGGGAACACCACGGCCTGCCGAAGGACGGAATCTATCACACGCGCTGCGCACACACAAGAGCAACTATCACCTTTTCAACTTAAAACTGCACAGGCAACATCAATATCCAAAGGGAGGGAGCAAAGACAACAGGTGGCCCCGTTTGAGCAGGGGGGGTGAGCTAGACGACATCTATGCCCCTTCCAACCTCAACCGTTCTGTGCTTCTGTCATACGGAAAGCTCAGTGCCACAATTCCCAAACCCTGTGCACAGAGCGAACCTGCTCAGTCACACAGAGCTGAAAAGACATCCTAAAAGTACTTCAAATGAGCTTTGGGATCACTGCACTAAGACAACTCCAGTGGTGGTCTCCCAACTTGCCACGGAAGAAGGAAATTTCCATTAAAAAAAATACGGAAGCAGCAGAAAAGAATCCAAGTACACTCCTGTATAGTTGATATTGATATTAAAACAAAAAGGCCTTCTGGACTTACCCTGCATCATTCCACTGCTTTGCAACAGAAGGAACACATTATAATATGGGTCGCTTTCCAGCCACAGATTAAGTTACAATTTGCTGTGGCTTAAATTGATTTCATGTTTTTGGTTTGTTACCGGGTTTGCACCCCCTCCCACTCTCAAACCAACCTCCTAAGGGAAAAGGTTCCTCTGTGGGACTCACTTGAGTTTTGGATTTTTTGGCATTGGCCCTGTCCGGCTCCTCGGTGTCAGACGCCGCCTTTTCCCGCTGCCTCTTGGAGTTCTTGAGAGGAGAGGAAACCTCTTCTTTTATCTTCTGCCACATAGGAAGCAGAACCCAAGAGTTACCAGCGACATCAATGCAAAAGTAAATTGAGCACACGCCAGCGCCACCATATTAGCAGCTGCTAACAGAGGATGGAGCAAGAATTTCTGCAGGCACAGGATAAACCTCTTTCTACTACATGAAAGTCTTGCTTTACTCCTGATATTTCGAGGGGAACATTTTTATATACCTAACTTAGCTTCAAATTTTGCTAAGTTCTCGGTTCTATCATGTGAAAACTTGCTCCATACTCCAGTTTTGACTTCTTTTTTTTTAATATTTATTTTTAACTGGCTACTTTTCAATTTACAGTGCCCTCCTGCTTCACCTGGCTTTGTTTCTTCAGTACTTCCTTGGAAAGGTGCTTACTCGTTTAAACAGACTGAACTGTCAGCTTGCTCTGAAAAATCAAATATACATCCAGAAAGCCAGTAAGAGAAGTAGGCTCAATTACTACATGTTCATATTCCTTTGGAAACAAAGATTAAGTACTGCTTAACAAAAAAAAAAAATCCCCCAAACTGTCTACTTGTCTGAAATACAGCATTTCTGATCTGCATTACTTCCATGAGCCTAATGCTTGCATTTGCATCCAAAAATCGAAGGATTACTTTATCGTGAGAGCAGTAAGGTTATGTGGGGATGATTTAATGGTTTTTATCACTACGCTTCCTTATGTACAGGAACAAAACATCAGTCAGATGCACCATTAAATTTTTCTTTTGCTTATCCACACAAGCAGGAATTTCCAGGTCACCGAGAGACTCCCTGACCTCCCAGAACCTCCTTTAGGTGACTGAAGAAGCCTCGCATGTCCAGTCCTAACATAAAAGAACGGGACAACTTTACCTTGGTGGATTTCTTCACCGAATCCGCTTTGCTGTCATTACTGGAGGTGCTGGCAGCGCTGGGAGAGTTGCGGCCGCTGGAGCGGATATCTTCGTTAATAGGTGAGGTTCTACCATCAGGGCTGGCTGGCTGCTTTTTACGACCACTACGTAGTGTAGACATCTGTTTGTTCAACAGAAATAAAAGGGGATCAGTTTGTCCAACCTCTTGATTTTTCCTGCCTTACAGCGGGGGCATGGATGGAGCACTCCCGCTAAAAGCTTGAAAAATGGAAAACCAAGAGCATTCAACACCATTACCATTTTTCCTTGTCTACTCAAAAACATTAAGTGTCAACTATTTTATTTAGTAGTGTCTGCTAGAAATGACATTAAAAAGATGTTCCAAGGCTGCTGCTGTTTGCATGCTAAATTTGCTCTGTAAAATGCATGCACGCACATTTGTAAGGAGATTTTAACTCCTGTAATACGAGGAGAGCACACGAATAGCATTTAATTTTTTAAAAGTCTTCCTTTAAAAGAAGCCGAAGGGCTTGTCTCTGACAGCATCCCCCTGGAACGATACATACTAGTACAAAACCTGGAACGACACACTGGTCAAGTGCCCCCTTGTGATGTCGGTGCACTGCCCGACATTAAAAACACGGAAATAAGTTTGACTTGCACAAGAGACATTTCGGCTCCTTTTTCAGAAGCGAGCTCACCCTCTGCGAATCTCACACGCACAAAAGCAGCAGCAGGCACATACCACGGCAAACAAGCAAGATGGAGAAAGCGTCATTTTAGAATTTTGACTTTGTTTTTCCAGACAACACTTCTTTACAGAGGAAGCTGCGTTGCGAGCGCTATGCCTACCGAGCCTCGACTCCGCCTTGTCCTCATGCTATGCTTTCCACTGAGTCCATCATCTTCCTCTTTGACGGGCTTAAACATAAAGGGTGGAGGGTCTACAGGCTTCTCGATGGGTGGCAGCTCTCCGTACTTTTTGAAGTGAATGCGACAATCGGTGCACAACAAAATGTTTTCTCGCCCGCCGTGGTGCCAGTCCTTGGAGGCTTGGGGCAGAAAAAGCAACAGCTGTTATTCTCCAGAGCTGTGGTTTAAGTGAGCTACAAACTTCTCATTTCCTTCCCTGGTTCTGGGCTCGCACCTCCATGCGTTGCCCAAATCTCAGCCAACCCCCAGGAATGAGGCTGCTGCTGAAGGGATTTGGTGCAGTGCAAACAAGTTTTACATGTGGCAGCCACAGTCCAATATCGATTTGTTATATCACAAATGGATTATATAGATTACGTAGATTTATTTTTTTTTCCCCCGTATGTATGTCTAACCTCTCAGGATTCTCCTTTGTCACTGCAACATTAATATGCAATGGCAAAGCATGATTAACTCTGCTGGGAACGCTGCATTTCAGCTGATTCAACCCCACGTATTTCTGAACAGCTGTGCGTGTGCACGAACTGCTCTTGCTTGAATGAACCGGCATTGAACGGGAGAGAAAGACAGGAATGGATGGGGCACGTACTGGTTGTGAAGCAGTGACGACAGGCGTAGCCCTTCAGCTCCTGTTCGCTGTCCTCGCTGTCAAAGTCATCTTCGCTGGCCGAGCTCAGGTCCACTGAACACGTAAAGAACGAGGGAACAAGACGAAAATGAGAAATAAAACTCAGCAGGATTTTTCTCCTTCCTCTTACTTCGCTAAAATAACCATTAATAACAACAGTTCTTCCATAAATTTTGGGAGTCCCTACAACCACTTTCCCTTGGACGGCCGTTATTTCCCATTCTGCAGACTAAGCAAGGCCAGGCCTGACCGGTCTTCTGACTAAAGGAGGATTCCAGGAACGCACCGATACAACTCGCAGAACTTCTCATTCGCTACCCGGTACTTTTCCAATTAGGTTGTTGTTCAAACACCGTTCATGCACAATTTTCAAGAGAAATTAGGTTTATCTCTAGAACGTCGTGAAGCTTAAACACTCTACACCTAAATTCTGCTTTACTGGATTCCACAGACTGATACTGTGGTGGCTTTTCCGGTTTTTATTCTGTTTCTAGACTTCGTCTCCTAAAGCAGATGGCGTCTGCTGCTATGCTCTGTTAGACAGTAGCTTTATTTAGCCCAGGAGCTCCATGTGCTTTGTGGGTGGAAGAAACGATGCTTGCACATAACATACGTCTTTGAAAAACATGTTGTGATTCTTTTGGATGAGAGATACTACAAAGATACTACCAGCTTTCCATTCCTTCCTGCAAGCCTCTGTAAGAGTTTTAACCTGTGGCAAATTTACATCTCGCAAATGTCGTGTTTCGAAGAAGCAGAGAATACGGAAAGGGTCACTTTTCCTTTGGGGCAAGCAGTATACAGCAAATGCACCGATTACAAGGCTGTGAGCTAAAAAGCACCATCTGAACCACTGAAAATCTGCAGACATTGCAAAAACTGTATCTTATCTTTAAAAACAACTCGGGAGTAAATCCTCTCTTGTTGTGAGCGCTGCATTCTTCCAGCACCACCACTATAAATTCACAACATAACAGGTCTATAAATTGCCACAAGCAGAAAGCTCTGTGGCTTCTTTTGTTCACATCTTCAATTAGAAAAGAAGTCCTTGATGCAAGAATACTGTTTTCCTAAAGGTTCCAAGAGGGTATTTTGTAATACATGCAGGTTTTAGAGAGGAAGGGATTCCACTGTACTTGCCATTAGCATTTGTCATCAACTCATTACCCCTTAAATTAACACAGGCTCCCATTTAATAAGAGTAGCTGCTAGCACCACCAAAATTTCTACATTAATTCTTGCAGATGTTTAAAACCTGACTGCAAAACTGACACCAGGCTAGAACTTGCTTTCTTTTACTAAACTGATTTTTATTCTCACCCCGATGTCGGATCCAGACAGATGGGTCCTTCCAGCCACACGTGCCCTGAAGTGCTGAGCGCCCTGGATTGAGCTGAGCTCTGTGCTTCTTGTGCGCACAGAAACCGGCAATAAATCCTACCAATTTCAGCAAGGAAAAGCTAATAGTCCTTTCTTACTACCTCACTAACATCCTCTCCACAATTCTGTCCTGCCTGCCCACCACATTAATAAGATCCTGCCAGTGTCTGCCTCCCACACAGGCCCTTTGCTTCAGAAGGCAGGTGAAACGTGCTGGGTTTAGTGTGTCCGTACGGACGTTACTGATCGTAACCATCGCACTGCAGCACATTTCACTGGTTTGGGTAATTTTGCTTTGTTTAGATGCTTCTGCTTCAGCCAAGGCCAAAGTTCTCCCAAGAAGCATTAAGATCCAAGCGCTGGCTGCAGCTCAGCCTGAGATCAAACAGAAGGTGCAGGTCACCAAGTAAGGATGGAAAGACCCTCCCTGCAAAGGGACTTGGTCTTTTTCCATTTTCCAATTCCAAATACTGTAATAAGCCTGCAGAAAATACAACACAAACCCAAGAAAAGAGAGGGGAGATGCAGTGCCAGGGCCAGGTTTCCACCCTGCCAGGATGCTTTTATGTTTAAGAACTGCAGAAAGCGCTCGGTGATCAAAGACGTCAACCACGTTCCAGCGTAACGGTGCAGGAACACGAGAGGGCAGCGGCCTCAGCTCCATTTCCTCGCCCCGTTCACGCGGAGGTTCAGCGCCCTGACGTTACAGTTGCTCCCTGCATCTAAACAAAGATAAATGTGCTGCTTTCAGCTCCCACTTACAGAATTCACTGGAGGGGGGTCTGGAGGGAGTGTTGACTGGAGTGGAAGCCGTTCGAGTTTTAATTCTCCGAAACACAGCCTGTCTTCGATGCCTACGGTGGGCTCGAGAACTTGCTGCTTCAGGGGTTTTCTTCCAATAGTAATAGAAGGTGATTAGTTCTCCCTGCGAATACAGAAGGAGTACGTTAGAGGGGCTGCGAATCTGACTCGTCAGCTTTTTTCCTCCCTTTCGCTCTCCGTAGCGCACGCGGTATTTTTGCGGGAAGCTTCGTGATGTGTTTCAGGCAGACAAAAGAATTCTTTAGATAAGGCAGGGGAAAAAAAAAAAATCCTCATTATTTTTTGTTTGCTTCTGCAGGGGAGGAACAGAAGTAAATAAATGCCTTGTCACTCCTCCCACGGAGAAGACCAGAGGTTGGGAAGAACTGCTAAGGATTCTCGGGTGTTTACAGAAAGAATAAGGATCAATTCCAACAGAAACTGCCATTTCCACAACCCACATTCCGCAGACAGATATTTTTTAGTATTCCTGTTTAAGAAGCCGAAAGTTAGAATAAAAACATGTTCAACAAGAAGTCTATAACCATAACTCAACCCTACTACGGTGAATTGTGCTTTAATTTGAATATATATGCCCACATCTAAATTAATTAAGCAGTTAAAAGAGTACACCTAGAGAAATGAGTGATAATTTCACAGCATAATGAATCTGGCTTGCATTCAAAAAGCGGAGCAGCTGCCATTGGAAGTAGCGGATGTAGCGCCGAACTGAAGAACAGCATGTGGTTTTAATCTCTTTTCTCTGACTTTGAAACCCCATCATTTCCTGGCGACTTGTCTGCCTCTGAGGTAAAAGGTGTTGTTGCTTTCAAGTCGCAAGAGAAAAAAATGGAGACGTTCTAACCAGCCCCTTGAAAAATCAACATCAGAACAAACAGAGCCGAATTACCCACAAAAAGGCTCGCTTTGAACTGCATTTGATGCGATCAAACAGCAGCACCTCAGCCCCGCTCCCTCCGCGGGGAAATCCTGCAGCCTGTGCTCGGGGCACATCACTCGAGTCAAGTCTAATAAAGACACACCCTTAATCCCGACTCTCCCAAGGGCCTCCAACAAGCAATTACAGCCCTGACGAACATCTGTACCGCTGCAACACTTGCAAGACAAAAGGAGGATGTTGTTCTAGACATTAACTGCTGACGTTTAAGACATGAGTTTTACCAATGCCTGATTTAAAAACAGAAAACACCAGAAAGAGAACATAACCACAACTTGGATTCCTGGCGATAGACAGAATAAATGCATTTTTAATCGGCGCTGCTGTAGACTGGGATTGATGGGACCGATCTCCAGCACAGACCCGAACAACGTTCACACCAAACTGTATTTGGAGCGATAGTTGGTGAGGAGGAGGAGAAGCGGGCAAAATTAATCATTACCTACAAGTGTTGATTCTGAAGGACAAAAAGCCCTACTAAAGAAAAAAAAAATTATATATCTCTATTAAAATCTCTTTCCTGCAGATAATCTAAACGTAAAACGGGTGCAGGCTGGCGATGAGCATTTGAGTTGTGTCAGATCTGGGAAGAACCCCGAGCTGTAGCGCCCAGCACCCCGCTCTGCTACCGCCTGCCCAACCGCCCGGTTTGCTTTAGAAATAACATTTTACTTGGAGTCCATTAAGCGGGTTCAAAGTCCACCCAGCGCAACTGTTTGTCAAAGCGAGGACCTGGCCTGTGCCAAGGGGCACACAAAGCTCTGCAGAAAAGCTTGCGCAACGCTTTTCAGAGGCGGAAAGTGTCCTGCAAATGAACCTAACACCACGTTTTACTTATAAATTCATTTCTATCCAACCGGAGGTGTCAGTACCGAGGAGCGAGTCAGTAAATCCCATGTCTCTATGGCAGTGGATTGATGTGTCCTCTGACACACGGCAACAGCCGAGTGCAAACCGATCTGTTCTCCTCCCATCATAAAAGGGGAACCGGGAACATCTCTGAGCTCTATTTACACATCGCAAACCCATCAGGTCCCAAGGGAAGTTCAACAACTTACACATGCACTACATCATAAGCCAAACTTTTAAAAAATAAATGGTGTATATTTATAAATAATAACCTCCTGATCATGGCTTTTTTCCGCTGAGACCCTGCCGAAAGTGCAGTCTCAACTGCATGCAGGTCAACGGGAAACAGAAGTTTATTCAACAACTAATCTTACCCCACCTATCAAATCTGGATATATTAAAAGGATTGGAGAATATTCTGTGAAATACAGAAAATAAATCCATCGTCAGACCGCACGGGTTTGTGACTTGGTAAATGACGTTAACTTTCTGATTAAAACGGAGAAGTGAAACTCAGAGAGGAGCATCCAGAGAGAACGCTGATGTTTTAATACACGCGCACAGGTCAGACGCATCCTACACTGAAAAAATTCCACGCCAGATCTTGTTAGCTGCCTGGCTATCTAATATTATATTGTCTACCTAAGGGATTAAATGCTGGAGTGGGGTGAGTGGAAGGATTAGAAGCAGCGCGGTGGTGCCTGCACGGGGGGCAGGAGCTGGAGCACAAAGGAATAAGTCAGAAAAGCTTTGGTTCTACAAACAGGGAGTAAAACCAGCTTCACTGCAAGCAAAGTCAAATGAACTTTAATCAAACATGCATAGTGTGCGCTGCCAAAACCCATCGCACATAAATTCAGGGAACAAAAGCCGCTGCAGAAATCAATAGCCTACTGAAACATTAACACAGGCACGCATTGATCAAAAGGCCCTTTTACAAAAGGCAGCCTTGCAAATTAGCCGCTGTTTCTGCTTGCAAGCAAACAGAAAAGCATGAAGGCTGCTGACATGAATGGCCTGTAATGATCATTTTGTTGCTGGTGATCTCAGCTCACCGCAAGGTCTCCCAGCCGACACATCCCACACCTCGGCACCGGGACCGCCAGCCGGGTGCTGAGAGCAGCTGCTCTCAGTCGGATTTTCTGGGCAGCAGGTCTACACCCAGGGGAACAGCCCCGACCTCACAACCTGGACTAGACGGTGTGCCTCCGGTCAAGCTTTTCGTGCCAGGAACTGGGTGTTGCTAGTGACGTACGCACTAAAACCACCCCAGATAAAGCAGACTGAACCAGCCCTCGTCGCATCATTATACTCACTCAGCTTAAGAGCGACATCCCCCTCATTTCCAGTCTTCAGGGATAAATCAAGGAAGGGGTGAGAGCACGGGGGTACCCGTGGTGAGGGCTGTGGCGGATGGACATGAAACTCAGGGCTCACAAGCCAAGTCCAGGGAGGGCTGACCCCGCTGCTCCAACGGTGACCCTGTTGGTCGCTCTCTAACCCAGCGCCCCCTTCTCCCCAGAACACCTGCTCTCCCATTACTGAAGTTTTCACAACAAGGAGGGGATACATTCTTCGCTAAAAACCGTGGTTCAGCTTTCATCAATTCTAAAACACACCCAGAGCTCACAGCTCCTCAAACCTCTCGCCTTCTCCCGCCAGGGCCATTTCACCCCGCGTTGTAGGTACATAGACGTGAGTCACGCTTCATCCCCCTCGAGCTCTGTTCCAGGGGTTATATGAGAAGGAAATGGTTCAGACCCCATCCTGCACGAGGATGCAGCCCCCAGATTTTCTCTGCAATTCAGTTCAGTCTCCCAGTGCCCACCAGCCCCATCCTCCCCTACCCAGCACAGCCACCTCTATTTATCAGATTATTTCCTCGGCATGTGGCCCTTTCTCTTCCCTCTCCCACCATTTTCAGCCACTGCTCTCACCCATGTTTTTTCCCGAAACACCAGGACAAGCCTCACTAACTCCTCCATCCCCTCAACACACTAACCCCAGGGCCAGCAAGTGCTGCCTGCCCTGCTTTCTCGCTTCTTATCAGCAGTTTTCAAATGTAAAATACACAATACAAGCTGTGCCCCATGTTTGTGCTTAGTCTTGCCTTAGGTAAACAAAGGATTAAGGCTGCGTTTCTGGATTTGAGAGGTTCTGACAGCCCTGCCGCTCCTGTGGAAACCAATCACACAAACACATCAACTCACCCTCAAGTATCTGTTATGCTATAACAGAGTGAGCAAACATAATAATTGCTGTTTAATTTCCCCAGAGCCTCGCTCTGCCAGGGAAAAAAAAAAAAAAATCATGGGGGAGGAGGAATAGCTTTACAGTAATTAAACAGAAAAGGTAAATGACAACTCTCTTCAATGGCTGTAAAGCAGCCGTGGCAGACCGGAGGGGAACAGATTGTCCAGCCGTGCTCTTAATGAATTCACAATCTCTCTGGAATGCATCAAGATTTTATTAAGTCAACTCAATTTAGCTGAAGTCCTGTGGTAAAAACACTGGGTGCAGCATCTCCCTCCCTCCCTCAATCCTCTGGCTTCAACAGCCCTGGTTACAACAGCTGCCCAAACGCCATGGGGCTTATCAAGAAAATGGACTACGCAGGTTTGCGTAATCGAGGTTTATGGTACACAGGCCCTGCACAAACCAGTGGATCGCTGGCTGTCACCGCCTGGAACGCTGCAGAACGACCCAGAATATCGGCACATGCTGCTAAGACTGGGACACAAAACGCAGGTTTTGGTCCTGCCCATCACAAACGTCTCCAAACCCAGGAGCCGCCAATACAAGAGGTGCAAATGTGTGCAAACCAGGCAGCAAAGCCGCTGCCCTCCCGAACGGGACAGGGAGCGGAGAGCAATGCGTGGGTATTGCTTATTATGAGCCCATATCCAGAGACAGAAAACGCAGAACTCTTGTCTTGGTCTAAACAAGGTAAAGTATTGAAAAAACGCAGCAGGGAAGAGAAAGAACAGCTGGGAGCAGCTCCGAAGAGTTGAGCTCAGGCATTTTTACAATTTTAAGCTTGGTCTACGTGCCTCTGCCAACCCTGACAAATAGGTTTGCATATGCTCTAATTAAGCAATAAGTCTCAGCAGCTTGTTCAGTAGCTCTGATTAACATCCACCTTGGGTGCACGGGAACACCGCATAACCTAAAACATTACTGAAATTTTAAGAGAGGCTTTTAAAAACCAAGCAATATTTTACTAACGCTACAAAAACACCACATTAAAAACTGCGGGGTGCTCTCCAAGGAACATCCTGCAGGTCTCTCAGTTCTCTAGCATTCTTTAAAAGTATCGGCATTTTATCTCGCAGTTCCTCTAGCCATTTATTACCTTTTGGATGGCAATACAGCCTTCTCTCCCTGGTCTCTGCTAAGAACTCTACCTACAATTTTAGGACAAGACTGGCTGTCCTAATACTCCGCTTCCTTGTCCTGCAAACAGCAAGGTCAAGTGGTCGGTTTTTTATTTGAAACTCCTGGCAAAACAGGCTGGTCAAGTGGGAAGCAAAAGAGGAGACTGGTATATAAGAAACCCAGGTTAACTCCTTGGGTTTTTATGCTGTCCCTTCACCCCCCCCACAGGAACAGCCACCGAATTTCCTGGGCACCCAGCTGAGGCTCCATCTGTATCTTCTGCAGTTCGTTTTGTTGCGGAAAAAACCTGCAATCGGATACAAGTTCGTGTTTTCTGACTGTTTCTGCTGAACGAGCAGTGCTGCCCTGCTCAGCCCTCTGCAGACACAGGGACACTGAGCTTCTGCCTCAAGCTTCCGCTTGTCTTTAGACAGCAAGTCCAGAACCCAAAGATTTCACTTCCAAGTTCCTCAAGCTGTGAAGTGACTAAAATATTTCCATTTTTCATGTTACTTGAACACATAGATGACTCCTGTAAAGAAAGATACCAGACAGGATGGGAATAATCTCCCATTCGAAATAAATCCAGGAACACGGTAACATTCAACCATCCTTCAGCATCCTCCATTTGATGACAAAATCAATGAAGTGTTTACCAATTAAGCCCCAGCACATCCTTTTTAAGTTTCATAGGTTATAGAAACAAAGAGAAGATTTAGAAATTGGCCAAGATCAATCCCGTGTGAGAAGTACAATTGTACTGATTAACCTCAAACTATGTGAACAGTGACAGTTGGGCTCTAAAATCCCTTCATAATTTAAAGCCAGGCCTATGGGACAGGCTGATCCAGCCTTGTTAAGCACACTCTGGCTGACTGTTCCTCAACGACTCCGCTTTTCTTCTGCCCCCAAGGAAAACCGCTTTTTCTTTCCGCTGGATATTCTTGTTTCACTCCCACCACTTGATTCTATGTTTTTAGCAAACCACAGGGAAATCTAAATGTTATTGTCCATAGCCAGAAAAAAACACCAATAACATATCTCTGTGCCACATCTAACTCACTATCTTCATGTAGTTAGTTTGCTAACTTTTCCCAGTGCTTGTAATTATGGCTGCACATACTGGTAGGAAAGAAGATAAATATTATAGAACTTACCCTTGCTATCTGTTCTATGAGAACATTTTTTTCCATTTTTAGGGAGGTAAGCACCAGCTTTAACAGCTCTGCAAACCCAAACCCACGGTAAGGCAGCGCATCGTTTTAAGCCTCAGCCAGCGTTCAAAGGGGCTGACCCCCTCTCCAGCTGCACGGCACGCCAGAGTAAAAAAGCAAGCTTTTGTAATTAAGGCTTCCTCCTCCAGAGACTCCTCTTTGTTAATCAACAGAGTTCCCAATCCCCAGAGGAACTCCCAGCCTGTTGGCTGCATCCGTTATTAATTATGAGAGCTGATCTTTAATAGTGTCAGCTCCAGTTCCCCCGGACTGCAGAACCACCAGGTACAACCCACAGGGATCCATCCATCCACGGGTTATCAAAACAGCGGAAGAGTTAAGAACCTGATGCCTCACATGCGTTTGTCAAGCGGTTATTTTCCCCTTTGCGACGTCCAACACCAATGTTCCTGAGGTCAGAAATCCCCTCTCCCTGTTGAGGCCCAGGCGCCGATCGCGGGTTCCGTCCAACCCGCTGTTCCACATCCATTTGTTCGCCCTGGCAAACGCAAATATTCCGCCTTTTCCCCTTTTCTCACACCTCGATGCCCACAGCGCTCCCCCTGACAAAACACACGTGGGCCGGGTGAATTACACCCGGGGCAGCTCTGAAGGGCAGAGATGAAATGCTTTCGTCAAGATGGAAAAAGTTCCTATTTTCTTGAGCCAGCGACGCTTTCATTCCACTTTACAACCCACATCAAAGTCCTCGGCTTCGCAGCTGTTTCATGCAACATCTTTCCCTGCCAGCCTCTTGGTAACAAGTTCTACTATTGGAGTTCATCCAGCAGGACAAAAAGGAGAGGGGGATAAATACCCAGATAAATTAAATGCGTGGTATTCAGAAAAGCTTTCAGAGCAGACCCAAGGTATCCTGCACTGGACCACGTCTTTTCCCCTTCACGTACGCCTTTCCATCAATTCTGCTGACATCCAAAATTTAGCAGCACAACACAAGGAACGGGATTTTCTCAATGAAGGTGCCAAGCACTGATCCATCACCCCTTTAACTGCACTTTCTTTCTGTACCAGCTCAATAATGACATTTCTCGGTGGCATATTGCTGGAGTTCAGGTGTGGGACAAAAACCCCATTTCCCTGGCTACATCACAATACAATACATCACATTTTCACTATTTGAAGCAAAGGTGTCGGTGGCGGTTCACGTGGCCGTGTATTTGAGCGAGAAGCCATAAAGCGGTTAAAACTACCGCACTCCATCCCGTAAACATTTTTCTATTTATCTGCCCTTCATTACATGCACAATCTTATTATCTCTGCACGTCCTCAAAGCGACAGCCGTCAGGGTCACCCTATAAAATATACATCGGCAACGTTACATTTAATGACTGGAGCGAGAAGAAAAATGAAAGATGGGAGGAGTGGAATACCGCAGGATGTTTTAGAGGATCATCAGTTATATCTATGCATTTCCTGAGGTGATAATTGAATGACAGTGGCTGGGGGAAAATCCATTTTTGAGCTTGGAAAAGGACTGTTAAGAAAAAAATGTTTTTGTACTGGTAGCATGTAATGGCTGCCAGAAAATGAAAAAGGTTCTTTCAACCCCACCAGTCCCTCTATTTTATGGATTTTATACAGGGGCTGAAAATTATATCAAGTACAAGCAGCTATTCAAACCAAGCAAAAAGAGCTGACAGACTTTGGTAATTTCATCCCCAACTAAACTACTTTCTGTGGTGGTTTGCATGTCAACTTTAATTAATTATAATGAAAGGCTAATTTGTGTATGTGCATGTGTGCGTAGAAAGTGACATTCCAAACACAAGGACAGCAGCATTTTCTACTTTCATCATTTCCATTTAAGCCAAGTATTAAAAATTTAATTCTACTATTCAGCAAGGAACTTAATCCTGCACTCCAGTAAAGTATACGTGTGCTAATTTGTCTAATTCTGCACAACTGAAATCAGGCTTGCAATTATCAAAAATGTTTTACTTCCTTAGAAATATTTTTTATTATTGCATGATGAAAATTTTACAAATATAATCAAGCTGTAATTACCATTTCCCGTGTTGCAATTGTTAGCTTCATTTGTTCTGTTAGCTGACCAGTTCCCAGCAATAACGCAGGTTGGTATTTAACACAAACACCTTCCAGTTCATCGCCACTTGGAATCAATCCCCTGCATCACTGCGCTGGAGTCGCACCGACCCAGAACCGAAGGGATGATCCAAAATACTGAATTTAAGCTCATCAGAAGCAGAAAGGTTTGTTCTCGCTAGCATGTTGTACGAAACTGTCTCATGCTTTCCCTTGGTTAAGTTAGAATATTATTACATTACCAGGTTCCAAACCAAATGTGATTCTTGCCATATTTTGTTGTTGGCATCTGGCATCTTTCTCAGTAGGAGTTCATTCCCACGATGTCAGGTAAGGGTTTTTTGCCCCTTATCCCTTTGGTGACTGGGTTTTTCCCTCTAGATCACTCGCTCTGTGCTCTGCAATCCCAGCCCTGCTTCTGAGACATACCACAAAAACACGGAAATAAACCCCTCAAATAAATAAACCAGTGGAAATCCTGAAAGTTTCATCAGATTTTTCCTGTTTTAACAGCGAAAGAGCAGCTGAAAGCTAAGTAAGCCATTTGTTCCTCCAGCGTCAGACCCGCAACTTCTTTATTTAAATACATAGGAATAAGAATGGAAGGTCCACTTAGTTCGGAGACGATGGCAGCAACGCAGGCTGGGCCTGGGCGGCAGCGCCCGGCTGTCTGCACGCTGACCTGCATTCCGCACCGCAACCCAACAGCTGCTTTCGGGTTCCCAAACACATCTGGGACGGATCACGCAAAGCCCGGCTTGTCAAATGTCTGTATTATCTTCCCTGACACGCAGCTGCCTCCCTCCGCAGCTCACGGCCTACGGGGGAGCTGTCGAGTTTTGATAGTTTGTAATAAAAGTAACGTCGAAACCGGCAGTGTTCGGAAAATATTAAAAACTACACAAGGAGGCAAACTTCATAAAATAATTCTGACTGCTAATGAGGGAAGTGAAGATGCAAACACCCGGAAACAAAAGCTTTCCACCCCTTTTTTATTGCAGCTCTTCTCAAGGTCCTCACAACTGATGATTTCATGATGAAAACTATCAAAGCCCTGGTTCCATGCTGAAGACAGCTACAGTCTGACCTCTTAATAAAAATCTCTGATGTCCAATAGCCGAACAAGGCAGACGGAGGAAGAAAGCCATTCATTTTACACCTGGAAAGGATCAACTGGACTCATACAAACCAGCAGGACTATCGTGGAAAACTTGATTCACAGGCCGCACCGACGCGGGTTTAGGGAGGATGGGTTCCTGCCCCACTATTCGGGCTGAGTTACGGACAAAGCAACGAACGTGCAAACACAAAAATCTCCGACGTCCCCGCCGCTAAGCCTGGATTTTAAGCAGACTCTCTCCTCTCAGATCTGATCCCTGAACAGCTGTTTTCCTTTTACTGCTCTCCAAGAACGTTTCCCTAAGCCAGTAGATTTTCTAGATGAAGTGTGGAGGGTTGAGGAGCACTGAAGTGTTTTCCTGTTTATCAGAGCAATACATGAAAGGGGAATATTGAAGCAGGACATCAAGCAACGTCCCCACCCCCTGAAACCACAAAGGAACTGCCACGTAAGCTGCTTATCCCTCAGTTATTGTTGCTTCCCTCCAGACTCAAATTCTTTCTGACAGGAAAAAATCCTGAGCAAGCAAAATTGAACTAAAAGACAATGGTAAGAGTTGTAAAGCAGTATTAGAAAGACCAATTCATCGTAGCTTACTGTAATACCTCCACAGTGAACTCAAAAGTGGAAAAAAAAAAAAATTGCTAATTCTTTACAGTTCTGTTTGCCCTGCTGCCTCCAGCAAGCATTAACACCAGCTGCTCCCTCGGGAAGCGGATTCGATCCCCACTTCACAACTAGGGATAAGAACATAAAAGTGCCGGTAATTCGGGGCACAACGTAGGGCTGTGACTCACGAGGGCTTGCGAACGGTCCGGTGATGACTTCGGAGATGGAACCCCATGCACGGCCACACGCTCTGCGGGTGTTGGGACAGGCGATACAGCCACCGCAACTCATTTTACCAAGTGTGCAAACTTAAAACGGCACCGATTCCAGTCGATGCTGCCAACCGCAACGAACCAGCAGGCGCGTTTTTAACTTGCTGCCACATGCGCTACAGGGATGATAATCTCTGGTAGAAGAACCACGTAAGCAGGAGGGAGAAGAAGTACGACGGAACAAGGGGGTTAAGGCAACAGTACTTTCATCAACCCAAAAATCAACTGCCAGTCAGAAGCAGAGATCTCGCAGAGAGGAGTCAAATGCGAGAGCGTCGACTCCCACCACGAGCCAAGCTAGCCTTCTAACAGCTGTTCCGCACAAGGTGAGCAAATTTCGGATTCTGACCCACTGGACGACACAAAGCAGCTGCAGCATTAGAAAAGGCGTCCTCACGTATCCGGCTCTGCTCAATCCGCGTTACCCAGGATTGCGGCTCCGCGTGCAGCTCTGACTGGGGAGACGGCAGAGCCATTGCGCCAAAAGCACAAATGGTTCTAAACCTTATGAGCTTTAATGCGAAGTTCGATCAGCCCAGGACAGCTGTCGAGCAAGGGCCTGACCTGTTATTAACAGCCAGCCTGACGCTTACAGGGCATTTTCCTTAAAACCACCCAACAAGCTTGTTCTAGAGCTGCCTTCCTGCTTTCATGGAACATTTCTCTCCACTTCTCACTTTCCTACCCAAGAAAAGCTCGAATCCTTAATGGAAATTAAGTCAGGCTTGTTTCCCTTTCCATAAGTACTAGGCTTCTCTTGGCTTTACCTGCCTCAGTTCTTCTACAAGTACGGATTGAGACACTGTCTGATAATGTCATTTTTACCCGGTCAGCAACCTTCTGAAGATTAAGATGACACCTGCTTCACTGTACTGCTCTATTAGATACGCAAAACTATATAACTGATTCCTCCAAAGGATGCTTGACCGCTCCTGCCACACCACACTTGGCCCAGACTCACATTCTCACCCCCCCTCCATCGCACAGACCCGCTTCTCATTACCAGCTTAGAAACACCAAAGAGTCTCAGCCCAGTTGCATCAGTAAGAGCTCAGAAATCCTTTACTATCAATATTACAGTTTGACTACACCAACAGGCCTTGGAATCACAAGGACTGACTGATCGGGTATTCCAAACGCGCTGTTACACCGTTTATTCCCTCCCACCGCGTCTAACAGTCCCAGCAGGTTGATATCTACCACCAGGCAGCGTGAGTGATCATTTTAATTAGTGGCTTGTATTCAACACAGCGCCAAGGTGTCAGAAACTAAAAGAGAACCACTTATAATTGAGAACTTCAAAACAACAAGAAAAAAGAGGTTATATCAATGCTCGTTGGCCTCCTTTGAGAGAAAGCGAAGCCTACTAGTCGACATTTAAACTTGCGTGCCTCTTAAAAGGATACTCCATTTTTAACTGATAAACTGCAGCCCCAGTTTCTGAGATTGTCGGAATACGAATCTTGGCAAGTTTACCAGATGGTAACTTGCACACAGCAGCATCCTGCAGATTCCCCACCGCATCCTCAGGTTTATCCACCCGTGTCCCCAAGCCCTTCTCCATTTATCTCCCATTGTATCCATCTCTGGGACTGCCCTGACCCAGGGCAGGACCTTGAACTTGGCCTTGAACTCCATGATGTTACTTCCATGCCTTGTAAAAGCAGCGATTTAGTCCAGTCAGCGTCATGATGGATTTGATTCGGTCTCATCCAACAGGCAAGAGAGAGAAGTTCCTTCCAAACCTACATGTTAGAACAAGGTTCTTTGCGGTTGACATCTTTGCAGCCTCTCTAAATGCAGAATCCCCGTGTTTTCCATATGAAATATTCAATAACCTAAGAATGCTCTCAGCTTTATGTGCCGTTCTCCATCGATTAGGAGCAAAACGCAGCGGTGACAGCCACCTCGGCTCTTACAGGCATCTGCTGCTTCAAACAATTCATCACCTCACGTTATTCAACAGCCACGTTATTACCTCCCAGCCGCCTTCCTGCTCTGCTTAACTCTTCCCTATCTGTTTGTCCAGTTTCGGAGCTGGCGTGTCCTGTTCTACCCACCACAAACCCCGTATCTTGCAGGCTTAGGAAAATCCAAAGGAACAAAAAGCCACGGACCACAGACACAAGCTCCCTTCTGGTTACAAATACACCCAGTTACCCAACCAGCTGACACAACCGAGGCAGAAATCTTGCAATAACAGGGATCTGAGACATTACCCAAGTCCGGAATAGAAACCCTGTGACATACGACAGACAGACCACAAACACTCCCCTCCAGTAGCTTTAATTACCACCTGAAACAAAATGTTTATGAAGTGCCCCAGCTAAGGAGGCCACTGGAGAAGGATGAGGCAGAAATGAGTTATGGCCAACATCTGCTGCCAGGCGGTGCTGCTGAAAACGGCTCCATCAACTCAGGCATCTTGTCTGGAAAACTAGAAACCCTGGAGGGGTGTTTGCTGTTAAAGCCTCAACCATCCACAAAGCAGCTTTCTGACTAATGCAAGCGACACACAATAATGCTGCTGTTATGAATATAATGTAACATTTTAACAGTTGTTCTCAAGGATTTCTATTTCACAAGGACCCACACAACAATTTCTGACTGGCACGGTATGAAAGTATGCATTATACGGGGTTCGATACATTTCGAAGCACACACAAAGTAAAATAAAAAAGCAACATCAACCTGGGAATAAACGAAATAATTTCTCCACGTCAAGTGGAGATCGCTTGGTAGGTCTCACGTTTTTCTTAAATACAGAATAATCACACAAAAAGAGCGCATGTATTTTTAAGACACTAAGCATTTCTCCTCTGGTTGGCACTGCTGGTTAAACACATCACCATTGTGCTCTACATTCCAAGGAAGTTTTCAAGATGTTGCCCCAGTCTGACCATATCTGTCCATGCACATCGTTAATCAATCCTTTCCCCCCCCTCCTCATGAAAGGCTGGGCTTTTTTTTTTAATAGAACGCCAAGCTTATTTCACTAGGCCATATTTTTTCTTAAAGACATTTTTATCTTCAACAGCAACACCCCAAGTAAATACCTGAAACAAGGTGGAATTGCTTAAAAGCAAAGGATGAGACAAACACGGCACAAGACTCACGGAACACGGCGGAGGAAAAAACCAAGTGCCGTGTAACGCTGGAATAATTGGCTCCATACTTTGAACATTAAAACCAGCCCCTTTCAAGATAAAAGGCAGCAGGCTGCCCAGGGTACGCTGCTGGATAATCTCCAAAGGGCTGGCGTGGACCGCACGTTGAAATGGACCTTGTCACGAGGCTGTCGTGCCCTTTGCGCCTGAACACCGAACGCGAGCCTGTGCTTTCAATCGATTCAGGGTTTGTGTGGGTGTTTGGCTGTTGTAGTTTGGTTTGGGGTTTGGTTTGGTTTGGTTTGGGGCTTTTCTTGGTTGTTTGAGGTGTTTTTTTTAGTTTGTTTAGGTTTTTAAACAAAAAAACACCAAAACCAAACTACATCCTCCTACCATTCTTATTCCTTCCAGTCATCACCCAAGGAAAGGGAACCAAAGAATGACAGGGACCAATAATAGAATGGATCATACCAAAGTACAGCCACGTTACGCTAGAAACGGCTTCACTTTTCCCAATAAAATCGCACTGTTTCTGCTCACACGTGGTACTCCAGTTTTGGGGAGGATGTTGATCAGTAACGAGTCTGTTACTCAGTCGTTTTGTCTGCCACACACGCTGCATCCCTTAGAATAAATTCAAATAAAAGTTTAACAAGTCCAGATAAGATTGCAAGTTAAAAATCACTGTGTTCAGTTTCCAAACCCATGATCATTCTCCACAGGGTTCAAGAGACAGCCAACCAGAAAGAATAACTAAGCACCAACTGCAGTAAAAAGGTAACAGGCCAGCGGAGCAGCGTCACTGCACGGCATGGGAAATCTGTCTGGTTTGACCACCAAAGCTCCTACTTTCCTACAAATTGTCTTGTGATTCTTACCAAGAGGAAAAATCGAGCCGAGACGAATTGAACTGTGCAGGGGATGACAAACAAGTTCTTCCTGAATGAGGATATTCTGCAGCTACGGATTTGTGCATATTTTAATTTACTGTGAAGGAAAATACGTTTAACACCCCAAAGATTTACATCCAATAATGTAGGAAAATTTGAATTTCCTTTTTGGCCTTAGACAGAGGTACTAACTTCAGAAAAAGAAGAGTTATTTACTGAACAGATACACAGACTTCTAAGAACATTTGAATTTTTGAGTAGGTTTAACGAAGGTGACAGCATCACAAGACACAGCCATCTACCCAAGTCCTCTGTTGGTCCCCATGTCAGAAACGGACCTGTTCTACACCCACTGCGCTGGCAATTCGAAACAGAAAAACCCAACAACAAAACCCTAACAAACCCACCACTGATACAAACCATTTCCGTACAGTCAATCCCAGCGGACAATCACCCCGAGCAGAGCAACATCCAACAACGAGAGCTCAACCAGGCGCAAACCCCACTTACTTCGGTTATTTTTTTACATTTAAACCCACGGAAACCTCTTTAATTTGCATTTCCCTGCTCAGAAGCCGTTGCCAACCCAAACAGCACCCACGTCTGGTCCCTGCAGAAAGCAGCAGGGCGGGTTTGCTGCCCCTCACGTCCCTCACCCATCACACGCACGCTACCGCGGAGCAGCCTCGTAATTGAAACCATTCTAACCGTCCCATACGCGAACAAAGCCGCTTCTGTGGTTCGCCGGCCGCTTTTCGCTAAGCTTAGAAAAATCTGTGACAAGGTGACGCAGACACCCAGGGGGGCCCCGAGCAGGTGTAGGGCCGCAACTCTCAGTACTGACGGACACCAAGTTCTTGGCGTTCAGAAGGAAGCTTCACGCAATTCCTCAGAAATTTTTCAAAGCTAGCGGAGGAAGCACAAACCTCCTCCAAAATGGCTTCTAACCTATTGAAGGATTTAATTAACGCGTTGTTTCTGTTCAGAAAAGATGCAGGTACCTGCAACTTCTTTGTTCGGCGTCTGTATCCCAGGGCATCCCTCCCACGGCCAACAGATCCCCGGGGATGGGGAAGGCAGAGCTGCCAGGCCCAGCAGCCGCCAGCAACCACCAAAACGTTCATTATTTAAGGAGACGACGCAAAATAATAGAGGCAACAAAGCCTTGGCAGCACCCAACTCACTCTCCCGCTGCCCTGCAAGAACACTTGGAATGAAATAAAGTGGAAATCCCCACTCTATACTGCAGGTGAAGGTGACCTTGGGAAGTGGGGGAGAAGAGGAGTAAAGGAGACGGATGATTTTAGGCAATCGGTGTCTCTCCCGTGTCTGTCCCCCGTTTCTCAACCTGCAGAGGCTTCAACTCCAGGCATTAACCCCACTAAAGAAACCACCTCTTCTCATTAACCTTCTTGTGCCAACAGAGTCTTACGGCTACAACGGAGCTGCAAAAGTTGGAGGCTGATTAATGGAGTATTTGGGAAGTAAGGTACACCATGGACTCTCCATCACCTAAAGAGATGATATATTATTCCCATAGAGAGACTGAAGCAAGAATATCTGAAGAACACAGCAGCCCACAGAACATCTTATTTCCAAGATAAAAAGTCCCTGCTAGTCTGGCCTTTTTTGTCATTTTGAGGGTTTTTTCCCCTCATTTTAACATGACCTTTACGGAACGACAAACCAAGACTGAACAGCCACCAGAAAGGCTGTTTATCTGCAGCCTGAAGGATCCATCCACATTTTCAGCTCTGAGATGACAACTGAAACAATCAACCACAACGTGAAACTCGGTTTTAAAAATTCCACGTGTCTTTTCTACGGAGGTCCACTTGAAAAGGTCAAAGCGAAACTCCAGTAATTCGAAAAAGATGGGGAGGAGAGCTTTGTGCCCACAGCGAGCAGACAAAGTCGTTTTAGAAACTGTTATGCTCACAACACAGAATGTTCTAAAGCCGGGCAACAACACCAACAAAAATCCATCACATCAAATGGCACAGAATAAAACAGGAGCTGGGATTGTTAAATCAATACACCTTTAACCCAGCACTGAAGGTGGAAGGCCCTTTGTCCACGTCACTTCATCAGAGCAAGGGGAAAGTCCAGTCATACACCCACAGAGTTATTCTAAATACCGGATCTAATTTAACAGTGGAAATGAGGATAAACGCATTTTTCCACGTGCAGAGTGCGCAGGGTTTGCGGCACCTATTCTTAATCACACCTGAATCTGCAAGGTAGGAAACGCTGCAGAACAAAACCAGGCTCCAAACCAAGAAATCACCTATTTCTGTAAACCGTGTTCTTCCAGAATCGAAACCATTACACACTGCAACCGCATTACCCGAATACAGGGAAAGGAAACCTCTGCAGAGGGTGCAGGCTGCGCCCCAGCAGAACTGCAGAGGAGTCGGTCCAGCCCTAGGGAAGCACAACCAGCAAATGAAGAACACGGCCCAGGCGAAAAGAAACGGTAAAAATCCCTGTACAAACTAGCAAATACACACTCTGGCTCACATCGCCCACCCGCGCCTGCACACACAGGCAACAAATGTGTGTTTTGGGCTTTTAGGAATAAGCAAGTGTTTAAAAGGGCAAAATCCCTCTTTCCCTTATCTTGTGCTACTATCTAGAAAAGACAAATGCAAGTAACGCAGCTAGCGTTGCACACTTGTCTAAATCCACCCTTAAGCCTAAAATGAACTTCAGGGAAGGGCAAGTAACGGATGGACAGTAACAGCGAGAGGGCTGCGGGACCAGGGAAAGGAGAGAGGAAAGGGCTGTTTTTATGGTTTAATAGGGTTTCTTTTGTGTTTGTTTGTTGGGGAGATTGGCATGATTTATTCCTCCAGTTCCCTCCCACTGCAATTCAGGTAATGAAAGGCTCGAGCTCTGGCAAAGATCCCGTCCTTAGGCGTGGAAAAAAAAATATATAAAATTAGAAGAACCATAATTAAAGTTACCGGAAACAAATCTAATCAAACCTGAAGAGGAACAAAGAGCAGCGGAACGTGTTCGCTGTATCGCATCCTCCCTGCTGGCCAAGAGCCCGAAGTTTTCATTACATTTTTCTCTCTTCCCCCCCTATTTCACAACAGCGCTACCAAGGCCTGGCCCAGCATCCCCGAGTTACAAACTCTATTTGTAGGAGGTCGGCTCTTCACGAGGCCAAAAACCCCAGCATGTGGAAAGTGTTAAGACTTTCATGTAGTAAAAAGGAGGTTCTTAAAACTACTACTGTTCAGACTCCAGAAATCTCGGAGCTTCGCAGATCATTAGAGGGTTGTGAACCGCAGAGAAGGGCAGAGTTAGCAAAATAAATCAAGAGTTCCTGGGGGACGGCCTGGTGCTTTACACCAGAGGCACCGGGCACAAAGCGGGCTCGGAGTTAAACAACGGCGAGAGCTTCTCAAATTGCACAGGCAAAGAGCTGCTTTACAACCTGGAATGTACTCTCCTTTTCTTTAAAGGCTGGGGTCTGGAGGCACTGTACAAAATAATTCAGTTTGTGTCGGGGATGTTCGGAGGACGGCAAAGGGAGCACAGAAAATACGTTTGGGGGAGGGAAATAGAAATGCGTATCAGCACCTCTTTAATGCCGGATTTCTTAGTGCTCTACAGGAGTTCGGTAGCATAAGAAGAAACAATATTCCCTGCCAATTTTTTATATCCCAGATGACCAGAACCAGTAAGGATTTCCCAACCATCAGTACTGTCAGCATATTTGATTTTGTCACTAACCTCATAATACTTTGTCTATTTCTTAAAACTCCAGGTTCTTTAATACAGCGATTGCTCAGGAAACCACCTCTTTCACTTACAACTCCCCAAAAAGAGAAAGTTTCTAAGTTCACTTTTACAAAGAAAAGGGGAATTGAAAACTTAAATCTTGAAAGACCTAAATCAGAAGGAAACGCGCCCATCGACATTCGAAGATTTTTTTAAAAAAGAAGGGATGGAAAAAGCAAAAGGTTTTCTGTGTAACTTGGTGTTTGATGCAACATCACCTCTACCTTCTCAGTGGAAGTGAAGGCAACAAGTGGAGCGGCGTGTTCCATTTCTTCACCGCAGAACGTGAGCTGCTGCGGCATTAACTCGGTTTCTACTGGGTCACCCCACACAGGGGACCCCTTTCCCCCCAGCAAAACGCACAAACACGCCCCCCGGCCTTGCGAACACCATTACAGCAGGAACGGGAAACCACCCAAAGCCCAAGCATTTCACACAGCTCCGCCACCTTTGTTTTCCACACACCAGGTGATATTAAGGTGCCTGGAAACGCATTCTGCTTCTTGGCGGGGAAAGGAATCCCCCGCTATAAATTCACCATCATGCACAAAGGGCTACGGTTGGGATTTGCGGCCTTTCTGCTCCCAACCGCACACCCTGCAGAACCGGCCTCTTCCCTTGGGTGCTGCTGGGATAAAAGCAGGTATTTACCCAAAACAACACCATCACCACCTCTCCAAAATCATGAGCGTTTTTACCTCCTGAGAGTTTGCATTCTACCGTACTGCTCCCAAGCATTTTTCTTTCAGATACAGAACAGGGAAACTAAACAAAAGCAAACATGGCAGATTTCAGCTTGTGATGTTAAATGTTTCTTAGGGTCCGGGGCCCACGGTGCCCGCGATACCCACAAAGTGCCATCTCCCCCATGGCACAGCCCCTTCAAACAAAAGCCACCACTCTTAACTCCCCGTTCTCAGTTTATTCCACAATCTGTGTGATTCCCAGGAGTTTTCCTCGGCAGGAATAAATAACTAAATAAACCGAACCAAACCAGCCATCAGGCACCGCTTCTCTTTTACAGCTGTTTCGCAACAAAAATGACAAAACGAGTGCATCTGTCTCCTGAAGTCGTTATTGGCTTGTTCTCGCAGTGCAGTTATAGCAGCACATTACAGGATATTTAGGACTGAATAATGTATTTGGGGGCTGACTCTGTGCCAAAGGAACGTGTAGATCCCATCCTCGCGGTGCCATCTGGGGCGGGAGGCAGCGATTGAGGCCAATGATCTGTTGTATAAGAAGAAAGTTAATTTCATGCTCAGCGTGGCAGGGAAGATGCATTAAAAGTATAGTTCACTCTGCCAATAGACTATTTATTTATTTTTTTCCCTCGTGCAATACCTTTTGCCCCTAAATGGTTTGCTCTATTAAACCCCACACAACCCGGACAACAATTTTATCAATGTCTGTGTTGAGGAACTGAAAAGTGTTTTGTGCTGCTGAGCACCCCGGATGGCCCCAACCCTCCCGTAACGTGACCCTCACCAGGTCTAAGCTCTTTATATTTATTTCTTGACCTCAAAAATCCATAGAAAACTGCTGCAACACCTTTTGAAATTGTGATCGCTCCCACACTGTAAATACCCACGTGAAACGGCACCACTTGGGACAACACTGCGATAACGCCCCCAATTACATCTGCTATAATCTACCTGCCTCTCTTCCTTTTTTTTTCCCTTAATGGTACATTTGTAATTAATCTCCATTATCTCTGACTAGGATAAGAAAACAATGTGGGTGCTGAGGAGGAAAAAACAGCAGCAAGACAGAATACTTGGTTATCCAAATGTCTGCAAAAACTGTCCGTGAGCAGGAACACAGAGAGGATTACGTGCAGAAAATTCCTCTATTAAGCCATTTCAAAAAATCAGACACCAGGCAGGATTATACAGATTAATTTCTTCAAGGAGTTACCCAAATTTTAGAACGTTAGCACTGTTCTAGGACAGATGTGCCACAAACATCACTACTGCTTATATGACTTTGGTATTTTGCCTTTCTGAAAGCCGCTTTTAAGTTTTGGAGCATCTTCAATTGGTAACTGGATGGGAAACAACCAACACGATGGGTTTGGTGCACGGCAGCCAAGGAAAAGAATCCTCCCAGGGTAAGAGACTCAACCATGGAAATCAACTGCACAAATCCTCAAATTGATACCTGTTTTATGTATCTGAGATTCATAGGACCTTAGGATTGATGGCTGAGTATTTGATACAATCTGACAACTGCTACAGAAGAAGGGACCGTAATATCTTTTCTCATAAGGAAAGAAAAATACTGAATAAAAAGTATATAGCTGTTGATGAACAAAACCATCTTAACCAGAGTCACACAAACCCTCTCAGAATTCACAATAAAAAAAAATAAGCACAACAAAATGCCTTATGACGGTGAATTATAAAGAGAAGCTAAGGAAACACAGTGGAACAGAACTACGAGGAGTCCCAGCATTGTTCTCCCCGGTTTTGAGGAAGACTCAGACAATATTGGGTCCATTTCCCCAATAATCTTGGCTTAGATCCTCAGCTGCGTACCTTGCACTACAAAGCAGAAATTGTCCTTTTTGGCTCCCTGACAGAAATCAAAGCAATTCCCTAATGGCCCTCTCTTGTTTGCAACAATATTTTACCCCTACCTACCTCTAGACCTTAAAAAAAAAAATAAATAAGCAATTAGTTTCAATCTTGTAATGTAAAATAATCATTAAAAAACCCCACTAGAGTGCAGAGTTGATCTATTACCCATGCTAAATGCTATTCTGGAGTCCAGTTGGCACACTGAACGTACCTTCTGGTTTCATGCTCTTCATCTACGAAGGTTTCTTAGTAAGAAATTCAAATAAGCAGCCTGGTTTTTGAGCTGATGACATTGTAAATTACCTTTAGGAAACAGAAGGTAATACAACCGAAAATAATCTTATTCTCTTAAGAGAAAGCTTAAAGAGATTGAAAGTAAATAAAAACAAGGCACTTGAAGTACCTTCTTTCTTCAGTTTTACTTGCGTCAGCTGAAATGGAGATGCAGAGATATGTGAAAGGGTATTTTGGTCTTTGGAAGATGTCACCATGGCCGTTAATCGGGTGACCCCACACTAGTGGCACCGGGCCCCGAAAGTGAATAAGTCCATGTGAGCAAGGATCGGAGAGAAAAGTCGCTCTGGGGTAAACCCTCTGGGGTAAAATGCAACAAAAGGAACACGCGTGCTATATAAACCATGAAGCCGGACTGCGGGCCAAGCTTGTCCAAAACCACAGATACAGCAGCTCTGCCCGCCTGGGAGACCGGGACCCAGCTTGAGAGACGAAGGCAACACGGGGCCCACCAGAGTTCAACCTTGGGGTCTCTTTAAAGACCTTTCCAAACCTCCTCTTTCATTATTATGCAATAAAGTGATGACATTTGCAATGGGTTTAATAGCGAAACTTGTTAAAAACAAGCCAAATCACAGTGGATACACATACTGAGCGTCCCTTACAGAAATTCTGGTCTTTGTAAACAGCTTTCAGCTCAGGGCCACTTAAATTTAGGAATATCTCCATCTGAGCTCAGCTCCGATGAGCTCAGCATTTCATTAAATTCCTTGGCTTAGTTATTCTGCTCCCGGTGAGAAGCACGAACTGAATTACTGTATGCTTTAAATTAAAGCCAAACGTATTAATTTAGTGCTCTCCCTCAATCAGCTAAGGTAGCCGCACTCAAAAAAAAATAGAAAAAAAGAGAAAAAAAAAAAAATGAGGCAACATGTTCCCTGCAGAAGTTTGTTATGCAAATGGTTTCATTTGCAGAGGAAAAGCAACCAACTGATGGCTCTGCCCGTTTTTCAAAATAGACTGGAGCCCGGTAGGATATCTGCTGTCTCTTTGAACAAGAACAAAACCCTCCGACTGTAATATCCATGCGATGGAAGCACGAGCAGCAGCGAGCAGAGATGAAATGAAAAGCAGCAGTGGCTGTTTGTGTTGGCAGTCGCTTCAAACTCTAATGGAAAATTTCAGCTCTGGCTGCATCTAGGCTAGAACAAGTTATTAAGGAAAAAGGTTCAGCTTTCAAACAGAAAAGGCTTTACAGAGCTCGTCCCTCTCCGAACAGTCAGGAAATAATATGCCTTGAATATGTAACGTATTAATAGCTTATCATTAGGGGAATAAACCATCAAATAAAATATATTTCCTTTGGGAAAAGAGAACAGCGATAATGCCCACGCCGCAAACTCAGCTATTGGTACAAACAAGTTATACCACCAAACGCAAATATTAAAAAGCCAGCGTAGGGCTAACTAATCGCTTTATACCAACAGACCAAAATATATTTGCCTAATTATCCCTCTCTTTTAATCAAAGCAAAACTGCTATTTGAACAATTATGTCGAGGGAGGATCTTCACCTTTCACGTGCTCGTGAGAATTGTGCACAAATATTCCTGGTGCTGCCCGTTGCCAGGAGCAGCCCACAGCCGTGCTCGGGGGGACAAACACCCCGCCAGCCGCGCATATGGGAACCGCAGCGACCTTTCAGCTACTACACATGTGCACTCTGCTTAAGAGCTACTCGGGAAGCCAATATTGTATATTATGTAACACAAGATTAAGCATTAATGAGGCAAGAGTAAAATTGTTTATCTAAACCCCAATCTAAAATTAAACAGAAGTTTGTGCTGAGAGCTCACACTGCACTCATTTTGTCTCCTAACATTAACAGAGCGCAGCTTATTTAGTCTCCGAGAGAAGTCCCAACGGCATTTAATTTGGAGAGAAAGATTTTACTATCAGAAGAGAGACTATTTTTCCTAAAGAAGAAAGCGATGCATATTTAGTTTTTACACACATAAATACAGCACGCTGCAGGTATTTTCATCTAAGGAAAACAGTTGATACCCATTACTTCTATTTACACTGTGTTTTAAAGCTAAATACAGAAGGATCCACCCGGAGGCAAAACCTTTCGATTGCACTGACGGCTCTTGCTAAGCAGCCAAACCAAAAAAAAATAAGCACACACCCCAAAGATACCTGTGTGCTCAACGGGGAAACTCAAAACAAAGTCAGACCGGAGTCTGCGTTCCCCCACAAAGATTCACTGTCCTCTTTTTAGACTCGGCACCAAGCGAGCAGCTCTACAAAGCTCAGCGAGGAGCTCCAGAAAAAGGCCAAGCGGACAAAAAGGCCTTGGTCAGCACTGCTGTACCGCAAACCTGCCCTGGGGAACGCAGCAGGGGCCACTCCAGAACCTCAGAACGTTCCCGGACGTGTCACCCCAGGTTTAAGAATAGGCAGAAGAGGTCGAAAGCACTTGGGCCTGTTCCCATGAGAGGCGCAGTGTTTCCAAAACCTCACTTCAAGGGCAGCCCATGCCACGGCTATCTAATGATACATCAGGGTGTTATTTTCTTAAACCTACGCACGGCTGCCAAAGGGACGACCACGCACGTCGTCCTCCATTCGAGCGGCGATGCTCTGAGTTCTGCTGGTCGGACAACAGAGTGGACAGAAAGCAGGTTGCAGGAGCTCCAGCCAGAGGAAAACAAATCCGTTTCTTCTGGGACCACCTCCTGAAATAACAGTTCAGGGAAAAGGCCCCTGCGCCCAAGCCGAGTTTGCGCAAGAGCTGCTGAGCCACCAGCACGAGGACCCAGCTCTAAACGGGACCCCGCGACTCGGCCGCCTCCTGCCCTGCCTGGGCACCACTGCTCTGCACAAGCTCATTCGCGTTTCTGTCGTCCTGCATGTCTCTAACACAGAGTTACGCTGTGGTCAGAACGCAGTAAGGCAATCCCCAACCTTGTGGGTATTTAAACACATCTATCCCAGGCCTATCACAGCGCTGGTGCTCTGAAAACTCTCAAATTCAAATAGCTCAGTGTAATCACCTAAAGAATTCAGAGCAGAAGAATTTTAAATACTTTGAAAAGCCCGTGTTGTGACAAAGTTTTAGCAAATTAAACTGGAACAGGTGGGAAAAAACCGAACACACTTGATCACATTCAAATGCTACAGCTATTGACGCTCATGCCCATTGGGAAGACCTTTTGGACATGAACTTTGAAACAAACTGGAAGAGCCAAGACCTAAAACATACAGCTTTGATATACATTAAATATTTTCTGTCATAAATACTTATTCTTATTTGAAGAAACAAAACAAGATGTTGAAAAACTATGTTAAACTAGTTAAAACACAGGTTGACAAATACAGGGTTTTCTGAAAAGACATGGTAAGTTAACTGCGGAGAGGAAAAAAACACAACTCAAATAGGACATCCCTTAACGTGCTTGTGCAAAATCAGTACAGAACGGCCTAATTCTCATCTCTCACCATGGCCAACACACCTTCCAATATTATAAAAGAAACACAATGTCATCTTCACCTCTATATTCTTACTGTACGGGAGCCTCGGTTTGATTTAATATCAAACAGGCCCAGTCTCTGCAATAATTCTGTATTACTTATCTTCCACTATTCCAACACTCCAATCGCTTAAGATGACATTAGGAAGAGTTTTCCCCCAGTGAAAGCTGCATAAATACAAACGTCTAGAAAAGGCACATATTATACAAGAAGCATTATAATGAGGAGATTTAACTTGAAGTGGGTTTTGCTCCCCTCCCCTCAGGCTTCAGGGACCGGCGAGGTAAACGCTAATAAATTAAAAACGCGCAGGATATATTGACCTGTAGCCTGGTTTCTATTTAGAGCAAGCCACTTTAAGAATGCCCCTGACTCCTTTCCAAGTAGTTTCTGCAGAACTTCGGAGTCGCTGCAGTGCATTTGCGCCCATATAATCATTTTTAGAGTTTCACCTCGTGTTAGTATGGTGGCTGAACAGGAAAATAAGGCCTTTTTCTAGCATTTCTGGAATTGCTAGAGGGCTACTTCGCCCTGCAATACAAAAATGGCAGGCAAAATATCTGAAATTATTCTGCTGATGAAAAAATACAGACAAATTAATTCCACAGCCTTATAATTTACATTCATTATTCCGCTTTAAGGAGGAAAAGCAAAACTGGATCGTCAAACATCATTTGCTGCAACCTTTATTCTGCATGTCTCATACAGCAAAACTGCTGTAAATTTTGCCTGAAAAGATGGGGAGTGAAAAGAAAGCAGAAGTAAAACCTGTGGGCAAAAATAGGAAAGAGAGATTAAACAATCTGCTGTAGGTCAGAGGTTGTTTGTAACTAAACCCAAAGCTCCAAGGCATCAACACACCACCTCCTGCTTCCTCAAACTTTATATTTAGTCCTTTCTGTACTATAAATCTAGAACTAACGAAACAAAAGCGTACCACTTGAAAAATGAGGCCTTACACAAACTTTCACACCACTTGCAAAACTTTTACAAAAAGCCTTAGGCCTGATATGCAGGTTCAAATGGAGAAGTCAGGTCCCACAAACAGGGTCAGACACCTGCCCCCAACTCCCAGTTCTTTAGTTTTCCTTTCTCCTGCAAACTATTTTTCTCTATGAAAGGGACACTTTATATTTAAAAGTGTATTTCATAGTTGCTGTTAATTCAAACTTTAAATTAGTACTTTTGCCTCTCAGTAACTTCACTGGCAGCAGAAATAATTTCTACAGTAAATACCAATTTGCTCTAAATATATTGCTAGGAGATATTCTAAAGGAAAGAGGAAAGGGCTGCTTAAGCTGACCGTGTGCTGGATTTGGTAGATGTTCCATTCCTTCCAGGCTGTCATCTCCCCAGCACTGGGCCTTCACGTCTCAAAATCCAACAGAACACTAAAGCAAAGTCTACCTGCACTTGATCGGTAATTAAGTTTTCCCATCGCACTCCATAGAACCGCTGAACACACATTGAGGCACCCCAGGAATCATTTCATCCTCCCCTTTCTGTTTGACTTGTGCAGCGTTACTGTTCACCAACAAAACACTGTTATATCCCAGCATTATCTCACAAAAGCATCTCAGAAGAGAATGGAAACATCCTACAGGAAAGTGACAGGTTTTAAAATGTTTTTACAGTAACGTTCTTCCCCACCGAATATCCAAATTCCACAGACACAAAAGTCTAAACCACCAGTTAGGCTTTAAATAAATATCTTTCGGATAACTACCACGTCGCTAGAAAATAGTTTAACTCAATTTTCACTGAGTTTCCTCCCTTCTAAATTCAGAACAAATATGAAAACCGCTTTCCAAAACCACCCTCCCAGCAGTTAAATGACACCTGCAGAATAGGAACCGAAGCTTCTAGAGCAGCCCGGCAATTAGGACTAATGGCAAAGTAACCAGATTCCCAAGGCTTCCCAAAGCCTCCTTCCTTTGAAGAACTCGACCACTCCTCCCCATCCATCTTCCCTCTAAGCACTCGCCAGGATTTTCGGTGGAATGACAGCTACGTCAGCTTTATGAAGTTCAGTAGAGTAATAAGCCACAAATCAATTCAGAGGCTGAAGTTACGCGCTTGCTTTCCACACATCTCCGGAACGCAAAGAGTTAAACACAACAACCGAATTCTGCAGGTCGCAGCAGCAGCCGGCACATACCTCAGCCTTCCAGATTCTATCAGATTCTGGTTTGTTTTAGGCTTTCTTTAATCGCCCACTGCCATTTGAGCCCAACTGGGTGACATAAATGTATTATCCCATCATAATGTCACAATTTAAAATTAGATTCAGCCTCCACAAATACACTTTGTGCAACCTGAGAGACTTCGTCCAGCAATGACGACTATTTTATGTAACATCTCTCACACAGCGAGACCTAAAAACTGCACTAAAAAAATTACAGCTCCCTTTTTCTGGCTGTGGATTTCTCTTCTGTTTACCTGAAGAGAATTTAGTTCAGGGTGAAAAGGAAATAGTTTCATAAGATCAAACGCTGAAGCAGCACGACAAAAAGCAAATTACATAAAGTCCAAATGTACTCACAGTCTCCTTATTCGGAAGCAACTCCTTTCGGATCCTGAAGAAGTTCTTGCCGTACTGCCTCAACCCCTTAATAAACCGTTTCTGCGATAAAAGATAACAAAAATAGTATGTCAGCAGAAGGAAAAAATCTTGTTCAGCAGCACAACAGCCAAACAGTGTTCTCAGCCTCGGGACTGCCGATAGAAGAAAACATATATCAACACAGCAACTGAAAAGACAGGGAAAAAGGGCTTGGAAAAGATATCGAAAATCCAAACCGCGTTCCCCTTCTATGTCAAACTTCCAACATTCGAGCTTAAAAAAAAAAAAAGTCAGTACCACCGTCAGTTCTTTTCCAAAACGACCCAAGTATTCTGCTGCACGTCTCTTCCCAAGTCTATTTTTCAACTAAGAAGCAGGAGAAGGAAAAAAAAAAAAAATAAAATACGCAACGCTGATTTTCAGGGGAGAAAAGTGACTCTCCGGAGAAGGCGCCGCAGGGGTTAACGAGTCCTCACCGACGCGAACCCTCCGGATTCACCCTTCCTGATTTTCGGAGAAATCCCAGCGAACGGCTTCCCGAGCCGGCCCTCTCGGAGCCGCCGACCCCCTCGATCCGCGGCGGGACGAACGAGCGGGGCCGCCCGGCGGCGACGGCGGGGCCGGGGCTGCGGGGGAGCCGAGCGGAGCGCGGAACNTGTGATCGCGGCGGGGCTGGGCGGGCGGCACCCGCGGGGCGCGCCGCAAAAGACGGCCTGGATCCGCGGCCACCCCCCGCTCCCCTCCCCGCCCGGGGCCCCAGCGGCGGGGCCCTGGGCCCCGGGAAAGCCCCGCGGAAGCAGCCGCCGGATCAACGCCCGCCGGTCCCCGGGGGCTCTGCAACGGGGCGGCGACTTTTTCCAGCTCTCCCCCCGGCCCTTGCTGGGGCTCAGGGGCCGCACCCCGCACTGCCCTGCGGGGCTCGCCGGGCCCCCCGCAGCTGCCCCTGCGCTCGTTTTTGCCCTCGGTAATACCTTCCTCCTTCATCTGGGCAAGCGGAGCCTCCAGCCTCACCCACACCCCAGCGTCTCACCAGCACCGATCAGTACCGAATCACAACACTGAACGCACCAAGTGCCTCTTTTTGGAAAGGCCAGTCCTTATGCTTTTTCATGTAATAAGCATGCAGGTATGAACACTAGCAAATACCAAATTCTGCCTGCAAAAAAAAGAGGAGGGATGTTGAGTATATGGGCCCTGACATTCTGGAGGAGATGAGAATTAATAAAATAATTCCCTCAAAAGAAACATACCTCAGGTTGGACCACGTTTTGCAAACATCTACTTGAAAGAGGTGCGCTGGTGATTAAAGGCTTCCATATTGTTTAGTGGATAAGGAATCCCACAAAGGGTAATTCGCTACTGAAACAGTGCTCTGTAAGCCTCATAAACTGCCACCACACTGCTGAATATGAGTGAGCAGTCTCTTTGGAACCTCATGCATATTATTTTGCAGATACGCTCCCACAAGGATCTGTCCTCACCTAACCCTGACCCTCAAAACCAGCGCGACTGCTCCGGTTCGCCAGGAACGCGCCTGGGGGCGCAGAGACGAGAATTAACCACCAGTTGTATCTGCTGTGAGATTACAGCCCCTTCTAGTATATAATCCCACCCGCTCCTTTTAAACCAGCGAACTGAGCAGTCGGGAGGTTGAGTTCTATGATTCGGGTTCCTGAACATGGAAAATGTTCCCAACTAACCAGGTACCAGCCTCCCATCCACCGGCAGGAACCACAGACATCTACAGAGCGAGATCCGTGGATGGGATCAGAGCTACGATGATGCTTGAGCAGCATCGGTTAACAGAGCATAGACAGGAAAATGTGACGTAAAAAGCTGCAGGGGAATAAGAAGAAACCAGGGCTGGAACACTCCAACCATAGGTGAAAAACACACAGGGAAATACGAGAGAGCAACCTGGTCCACTGCGTAAAATGAAAAGTTCCGGTTCCCTATTCCTCATTTTGCCAAAGACTTACGGTGTGTCTCAGTTCTCAGGGGGCCGTTTTATTTATTTTTTAAAGATTCCTTTTAACCAACTATTTTACATCTGTTTTGTCTTGCGATTCAACTCTGTATTAAAAAAATCCTATGATGAGCTGTTTTGCTTCGAACTCTTGAGATGTCCCAAATCCCTACTGGGAATGCAAGCCTCGCATGCAGCCGTGCTGAGGAACAGGAGCTCGAAATGCTGTTCCAAATTTCCAAATACGAATTAAGTCAATCCTTCTGGCATTCTGAAATTTTGGCCAGTTATGCTGTCGCCTATATCAGTGTCATACAGAATTATCACTAGGCCACTAAGGCAGTGCAAGATATCAAACTATACAATAGTTGGGTGCCTCTACTGAAAGGCAAGAGAAAGCCACTTAATGCACAAAGAACAACAAAGCACACAAAAATTCAAAATACAGATGGAAAATCTAAAGCTTAACAAAATGACCAAGGTTTTTTCAAAACATTTTCAGATTTTCCTTCTTATTCTAGTCTTCCATTAATTCATGTTGAGCTCTCCCTTAGCGGGCAGCAAGAACAGCTACTTCTTTTCTCCAAGTCAAGCACAACAGAGACCTCTAAGTGTTTTTAAATACAAAAGAACTAACTATCCGCAGCCCAAATCAGAAGTGACCTGTTGCTCTCCAGCATCTCACAAAACAGACGGTGTAACACAGTTTAAATTTTCTCTCCTCTGCACAAATGACATGCAACAGATTTTCTGTCTGCATTTGAATGGTGTGGGAGATGCTGTGCTACTCACAGAAGGCATCTGAAAATGACAGCTGCTGAATTGAAATAGTCTTACAATACAGGGCTGGAAGAACCACGAGGATTAAACCTCCGGATGCACAAGAAAGAAGTTTTGATCAAAAGTGGAAGCAGCTCTAGAGCACAACGGTTTAAAAAAGCATGTTTCTACACTTTTAAAAAATTAAGACAAACAATTCAATTTTACTAATGTTAACTTTAAAACGTTATTTATGGCAGAATTCTGTCAGCTTTGTTTGTACTGTTCAATGAAGACAAATTGTAACACAATTTAAAAAAATGTTATGGATAATTATTGCTGTGAGGTTGCATTAGGGACTCCCACGGCTCGCAAGGTCAGTCAGTGTTGTCAGACACGAGTTATATTTTACGAAGTGGTTACCATGGCTATTGACCAGCCACAACAGAAGATCTCCTAATACCATTTTACCATTTGAGCTTCCCCGATGAAACGGATTCGATTGTGCAGTGTCCTCCCACAGCCTGTAAACAGGCAGCTATAAATAACCCAGGAAGAACACGGAACAAGCATGTTAATGTTTGCATATGTGTTACTTGCAGGTCCCATATTTTATCCCGAGAAACAAATACCGTGACAAGATACACAAAGCCATTATGTTCTAGCAGCGCTCGGATGGCGTGTTTATCAAGGCGGCGATAACGCCGTCGCAAAGCCGGAGCTGAGGTTATACGTCAGGGTTTCTATTAGCAAGAGATTACAGCCTGGCAGGAAGATTTTGCTGCTGCGTGCTGAAATTCAGCACCCCAGGTTTTCACGGGGAACTGGGGCTCCCGGTTCCGTCTTCATCTTTACTGCAGAAATCTAAAACAAATCCGTTTCTAAAAGCACGCAAGAATAACATCTAGGACAAATTAACCTGTTTGATCCATTTAAGAATGTCAAACTGAAACCACATGGGCTTCAGAAAGGCAGGAGGACTCCAATAAAACTGTAAATTCGTACCTGCGACTAATATGTCTCTTCTGAGGTGCTGCTTCAATCAGGTTTAGATCAAATGTATTTTCTCTAAGAAAATCCATGTGCTATTTCATTCCCTTCCCATGACTTCCACCTGGTTAATTAGTGAAGAGCATGTTGTAATGCAATATATTTACAAACACAGAGCCTTCTCTGTTCCCTCTTAATCCAGGAAATAAGGACTTTTTCCCCTCAATCTTTCTCAAAAAAAGAAAATCCTCTTTAGACTACGTCCAAGAACAGCAAGTTCTTCTCTCAACCTTTTCCTTAATTATGAGCATATAAAAACGCAAGATTTTGCTGTCATTAAAGCAATAGGTTCCTTTAACACGTCCTGCTGCTGGGAGAACACAATACGCCTCAACCTCATCTGAACCTCACTTTATTGTTTCCTGTCACTACCGTAACTCTGCTTAACATTTTTTAATTTAATTTTGAAGTGGCAAGCAATTTTACCCTCGGCGTTCGACACTTGTGCTGTTGCGTGTTGCATCGCTTAACAGCAAGCTTGCAAAAACCACCAAGCCGCAAACTTGCCTCATGGAAAGACACGGCAAACCTTCCCCAAACTCACGGTGTGTCGTTCCAAGGCCCCTGGATCTCCGCGGCACAAGCAGAAGCACTGGATCTCTGCAGAAACCTCTCTGTTCAGCCTCAAGCATCTCGGATGCTCTCAGGTTAAGTTCACCGCTCTGTCCCATCTCTAACCACAGCGCCTGTCACCTGCACCCAGCCAGGCTGTCACCGGCTCGCAATTCAGAGTCTCCTGAAGAGATTTTGTGGGATAACAGCAAGAAAAAGATCCTTGGCTGTACCTGGAGCCCTGTGGACCAGCTCAGACACCAAGTGCAGCCCCTGCAGGGCCAGCTCGGGCTGCTTCACTGCAAGCTACGCAATTTTAAGGAACCGGTTTTGAGACATTGGTTTCCCCTTTGGTTTTTTGTGCCACAGACACCTTTCCAAATTTCCAGTCCAAGAGATGGCACAAATCACACAGGGAGGTGACCATTTTGTAGCAAGACTGGAAGAGGATAACCATAGACATGTATGTGTGCACATAAATCCCTTTTTTTTGGTTGAAAGCATCCCTTAGCTCTGAAGGACACTCAATTCGCTTCTTCATTCAGCGGATCATCGTGACTTTAGTCCAAAATACATAACAAAATGGAAATTCAGCTTTCTTTTATCAGATACTTGTCTATTTTTCTCATCAATTCATTTTAATGAAATAATTCTATTGTGTCGAGACAAAACCGTCCTCTCATCTTTGCGGTATTTTTGAAAATCCAATTCTTTTTCACCAAGTCCTCTCACTCAAAGACATTATGGAAAAACAAAAATATTTTGTTGGTATTCATTAGATACCAATCCATATTAAAGGGCATTAACGTCCTCATTGGCTATTCAAAGCACCTCTTCAGAGCACATTGCTGGTCACCTACAAGCGATTAAAATCTTGTATTCCTTGGGCCATATGCCTGTAGGATCAAGTATCCTCCATCAAACTACAAAATACATCAGCAGAAAGGCTTAAAGGTGCTGAACAATGGCCCCTCCCTCCCAATCGCTTTGTCTTCCTGAAAAATTATAGTGAAAAATTAAACCAACTGTAAGGGATTTGACACCAAAGCATTTTACAGGCACGGAGGGACACGCTGCCCACCCGGGTCTGTTCGTCTGTCCGAACACAGAAAGTCATTAAGCAGCATCCCCCAAGGGAATGCCAAAAGATCCTGAAATGATAATGGTCTCCCTTCCATGGTGCTGCACTGCGAGCTTTTGTTTTCAACAATAGATCTCCCATGATACCTCTCACTTGCTGAAAATATTGGTATTAAGTGAGCATGAGCACAGCTGTGTGTAAATTACATATATAAACAGATTAGATTTGTATATTTATACTGGGTGCAAACACATTAATAGCACATTTGCATACACAGTTGGCTAAATGAGATTGCATGCAGAGCAGGATTACTAGTTACAAACACATTTATTTAGAATTTTCAATAAAGTATTTATGCTGCCATTGGAGAGGTCAAAGTGGATTCATCAGCCCTTCTCCCCTCTTCGCCTTCTCAGACAGAGGCCACAATGCTCTTGTCAATGTGCTTTCCACATATTGCCAGTCCCCCATCGCAACTGTTCTGGAAAAAGGACTGGGCAGCTAGCAGAAAACACCGAACCGGGGTGATTACCCACAGGTTATCCACGTTTCCTCCAGGTTACTTTATTGAAGGTGACGTCTTAAGGGGGAATACGAGCTCCACGTTTGACCACAGCATGAACTACCACCTAAATGCCAGTTTCTAAAACTCTTTATTCCCCTCCCTGTTTAATGCCAGGGATCAATGCAAAGTCTGCATGAAAGGCAACGTGATATCGAAGGTGACACAACAGCTCTCAGACACTTCCAAAGCTGGGGGGGAATTCGGCTATTCCTTCACCCCAGGCTTTGAGCTGTCAGGGTGCCGCTAACCCTCTGTGCTAACCTCAGCTTTATTTTACCATCGCTCTTTTAACAGAGCTATTTTTATAAAGAGACAGATTTCAGGTTCACCCAAAGCAGTACGCGAAGCTTTGATTCCCTTTCTGCATTCGAGCCTGGATGAGAAAGAGAAAATAAAACAGGAAAAAAAAAAAAATCAATTATGTCGAAATGAGGAGCCTTGATTTTTGCTCTAATTGTGCCCCTCTGATCATTGGCTCCGGGCGCTTTTCACTGCACATCCCCAGCTAAAGCTCCCAACCCAGCCGGTCTCCCCCTCCGTGTTTCCCGTCGGTTCCTGCTGAAAGGTCCAGTCCTTTCTCTCGGGTTCACCGCGCTCGCAGCCCCGCCGATAAATCATCTCCCAACCTGCTCTTGGCAACGCGCTGGCCGCCGAGCGATGGCTCCATCCCGGGTTGCCAGGCAACCCGCGCCAGAGGGATGTCTGAGAGCCGCTGACAAATGGCCAAGCGGCTGCAACAACAGGCTCCTCTCTGTCAAAAACGTGTCGGGGAGAAGCGCCTCCCCCGCCTAACGCTGCACGATTGTAAAATCAAAATCAAAAGGCTATTGTAATGAACACACACTTCCTGCTCAATTACTAATTGTTAAAAAGCTGCGGGGAGGCTGCGATCACACGGCGTATGGCAACAGAAATGTGATCCGGTAAACGAGATAAAGTCAACAGCACGCCAAGAAACTTGATCTAAGAACAGCCTGCAGTGGCACATCAGAAGCTGATGCACAGATCAAAAAAAAAAAAAAAAAACTGCTGGATATTAAAGCAGCAGCAGGAAGAAAAAAGAAAACCTGACTCTGCTTTTCCTGAGCTCCAGAAGCGGTGTTTTGATAAACAACCTTGGTTCTTTGGAAAAACAATTCGTGGATTATTACAAGCGTTCTAATCCATCCTAACGCTCCTGCAGCTGCCGGGCCCCACATCTCCACGGGAAGGCAAACAGGCAGGGACAGACGAGCACTCCTGGTCGAGAACTGCTCGGTTTGGGATGTACTTTAACAACAGAAGGGTGGGAAGAGGAGACATTCTCCTGGAGAACACAGCCCTGCTGGGCCCACCTCAGAGGCTGAGGGGCAGGAAGATGTTCCAAGGAAAGCAGCAAATGCTGAACCCCCCGGGAGATGCAGAACCCCCAGGGCTGCACACACCGCCCCCCAACAGCGTGCAGAAGGGCAGGGGTATTCAACACACGAAGGCAAGCGGCTCCTTACGCCACTAAACTTACATCACTTCCAGCAGCAAGAAACTGGGGTGGCCAACTCGCCCGGATTTCCATTGAAATGCCCACGACAGAGTTTCTGCCGCCAGGCGGAGGGTCCAGCTCTGCGGGGCAGATCCGTGCAACGCTCCCGGTGCTCAGGAAACCTCCACGAGACGTTTGCTTTTCCCTGATCCTCAGAAAACAATCACGCTGCACGTGTCCAGAAACCAGGCCTCACACAGCAGGTGCGAGACCGACCCGTCCGCGGACACAACCCTACAAACCAAACTGGAGGCTGTCTTCACTGGCAAAAAAAGAGCTTTCTATTTAGGAAACGTTATCTGAAGGTTGTTGTCTCCTGTAATCAAGAGTTACTCAGTGCTGCAAACCAAGCTAAAATGATTTGAGTGTCTTTTTTACCTAAAATGCATTTTTAAATAAAATTATTAAGCGTTAAAGGGAACAAAGGTCTGGCACATTTGTGACCCAGAGAAGCAAAACAATATGCTGTTGCCAAGAGACAACAGAAAGCTTTCGATTACACTTCAGATTGCTTTTTTCTGTACACGAAGAGATTCATTTCTGATTGTTACTTTAAACTGCTGTTAAAGTGTTAATACACAAAAAGCTTTCTTATATACCCAAACTAAAGAGCAAGCAAAAAGACAAAGTGGGACCATGTGTCCCTTGTCACAGACATACTTCCTTTCCCATACGACATCTGAAATACAAAACCTTTCATACAGGTAAGTAGCACTTAAACTGCAAACTTCAAACTGAAAAAAAAAAAAGCTATTTGCTTTTCATTTCTCAAACTCACGCTCACCCAAACTTGGTAAAAATGCATTTTCTAAAAAAAAAATTAAAATAACACCAAATCTGAAAAAGTGCCCCACAAACGAGAGAGGAAAGAAAAAAAGATCTGAAAATGAAGGACCAGAAATGCATCTAAAACAAAAAAACAAAGGCAAAACACGAACGGTAGATATCTGGGGGAGGGAGGCGAGGGGGAAGCGGGGCTGAGACTATGGAATTACCTCCCCAGACACAGAGAGCGGGACAATATCTTCCATATCAGATAAATGAAATATGCGTCCTAATAAAACAGAGGTGCCCTCTTTTGCCTTCCCCAATTTGTACCAAATTGAATGTTTGATTGGAGTGTTTGAAGTTACTCCAAGGCAGTGGAGGGTAATACGCTGTGATGCTTATTTATTAGCTCCTCTGAACGCCTAAGCCCATGTCTGATCAATCTCCCCATGTAGCCTAAAAGCTGTATAAATCTGAGCAGATACTGCGAAAGGGGGTGGGGAGGAAAGGAACAAAAGAATAAGAAAAAACACGGTGGGTCGTGCACAAGTGGATAGGGGAGCGAGTGAGAGATCAAGAGGCCGGTAGAGCAAACCCACAAACCCAGAAGCTCCGTGCACCCTGAGCCTTCACCGCAATACATTCAAAACCACAGACGCGCCCAAGTACAAGAACACTGGCCAAGGAGCACTGAGTAGTAGGTTTTAAATGCACCCTCGCGAGCAGTTAATCAACACAACGCATCTTTTACACAACACTTCAAGAGGAAGGAAGAGAAAACCCAACCAGAACCTCGGCGCAAGCACCAGCTCCATCGGGCCTCATCTGCACCGCTGCGTCAACTTCCAAAGAGGTTCAAAGTGAGGTTCCTCAGCTCCCACGACCTGGAAAACGTTATTCTTCTAAGGTGGCGTTTCCACACTCCAACCTAAGTTTCCTTCCTGCCCATTGGAAGCCCCTCACATGCAGCCAGACTCAGAAATTAGAGCTTCTGGGCTCTTCCAGCCTCCAGCAGGTACTCGGTATCTCCCTGGATCAAGTCCTTATTTGCTGTCAAATTCTTTTAACGGCAGTATAATCATTAGCTTTACTGGCACTGTTACCCTCGTAACTAATTAGGACTCTTGGATGGATGCAGAAAATGATTAATATTTAGTCACTATGCGTCGACTGCAGAAGCAGCCTATTATCAAACAAGTGACACCTCCACAAACTTAAATTAAATAATGGCTCCCAGAGAGGATTCGGAGCCACTGACAGAATGGCAAGTGATTTAAGTAACAGAAAGCTGAGCAACTGGTGATGGATCACAGGTTTTTCACTCGCTCTGTTACAGCCTGGAATAGAACAAATGATCATTTTTCAGTCTAATTGAATATGGCCGCCCCGCTTATACACAAAAGGAGACACAGCTATATCATTTGCTTCATTAAAATGCATTTTTATATCATCTGAATGATTAATTTTTTTTTAAAAAAAGTTGTTGTTGATAGAGAAGATTATAAAAATAAAATCTATCATGCAAACAGAACTTGCAAGCGGGGTGTATTTTGGCATCCATGCCGCTTACGCTTGTGCAAGGAAGATAAGTCCTAAGCACTAAAGCACACAGAGCATCCATATTGCGACAGTAATCAAAGTTTCTTAGGTAAGAACTATGTCACTACACCAATTTGATGAAGCATTTTGTCATTTTCTGCTGCAACGGCCACCGGGCCACGCTAAACAACTCTCAGGTAAGCGGATCCCTGCGCTGCCCAGATGCTCGGACTCTTCTCACGTCATGACTCGGTTTCCTTTTGGAGAAGAACAGGACATCGCGTGATGTTATATTTAAACCAGGTTCCGGATCTCTTGGCAGATAAAAACTGAATAAAAGGTCAGGGTATTGAAGGCAGTAACCGTGTCACTGACCAGAGTATCATCTGATGGGGAGAAGGGAGAAAACCAGACGCGGCCGCGCTGCAGATTTGCACGCCTGGTTTATTTTCTTCCCTGCGCGAGGGTGAACGGTCTTTGTTTCAGTTGCAATAATGCTGAGCTGCACAGCTCCCGCTTCTATACATAGAACTTGTAAGACACACACGAACATTAAAACCGACTCCAGCTCTGTTGCTAAGAAACTAGGCAGGAGCGCTTTTTTGGCCCTCTTCATTTATAAAATAACCACTCTGCCCTATGGGAGAACGAACGCAATCTCTCCAGTCCCTCAGTGCCTTGTTCTCATTTTTAAACGAACACAGAAAGATGATGGGGAATGCTAGGAAGTGTAAGTGATCTCCATTTTTAAGACGCCCTTGAAAACGAGATGAAAAACATGGTTTTAACAATCAGCTGCTGTCATATTTATTAATCTCTCAAGCAGCAGATTCTTTCCCTTGGCAACAGTGAACCACGCGTGTGTGCGTCTGTCTCTCTATTACAAACCTTCTTCTAAACCAAACACAACGCCAGCTTCTGAAAGCACCTACAAATTACTTATTTAGTTCATCCCAGAGTTAAACTCGGAGTTTGGAGTTCAGCTTCCGTCCGCACGCAGAAAGAGCCGCCCGAGCCGTGGCAGCCGGCCAGCGTAAATACTTGTATTATTTTGGGGGATCGGCAACATGGTAAGTGCTTAATAGATAAAAATATTCCAGGCGAAGGCAGAAAGACGATGAATCAAGAAACATATGGCGGTTAAACAAAGCAAATTTTAAAAAACAAACTGATATTGTTAAGAAAAGACTAACTTATCTGGCAGCTGCGGAAGGATCGAGATTAGCGAAAGCAGCGAAATCACCCATTTCGAAGCCAAGGTCACTGGCAGGATTTATAGATTTATCCCTCAAGGCAGCCTTTGCTGAACATTAAATGCCGAAATATATATATTTTTTTAAAATCTACTTCCCCCACCCCATTTGGGCTCATTTGCTGGAGGCTTTTAAAATTCATTCCTTTTTACAGCTGGTTAAACAATGGAATCTTTCTGCAAACTAAAAGGACAAAATTGATTGCCCTACACAAACTTTTCTGCACGTATAATTGATTTTTAATTCATTGTCTTATTTCCGAAAGGACTTGACAATAAACTCTGTGCTGTATGTGCAATATTGATCCCTTTAAACAAGGGCTTGGATCAAAGACTGATGCAAGTTAATCACAACCACAAAGATCATTATCTTTTGTCTGGAAACCTGCGTTTAAACTAAATTCACATTTTCCAGCCATATTACAATTTATATGTTTCAGCCGTCCTGCACCCTTTAATTTACTAAAGCTGTCAAATGCTAAGTAAGTGTAATCTTATGCAACCTCTAAATAATAACTTTTTTCCCCAAGGAGAATAATTTCATCCTTCATCAGCAACTTTTTACTGTGAGGACCGATGGTTCTGAGCTATGGACAAAACCGTACATTCCCACTCTTCCTTAAACTAAAATCTTATTTATTCTTCTTAAAAGAAAGGTCCTGCTAGACCACAGCAATGTGCATTTGGTGGGGGTTTTTATCTTAACGGTCAGTTCATTTTCCAACTGTTACTGATGAACGCAAATGGCACCGAACGGCTTGATTCCTGAAGTCCACAAAACGTTCGTTGAGGAGGAACTGTCACTCGCCTATGAAGCTGTAATATTTACTTTTTGTGAATAAAAAATTAAAACTAAGCATCTTGACCTTCCAAGCCTGTTCAATCACTGGATCGCAGCCCTGCAGTTCCGGCCTCCCCTTCAAATATCCCTTGATTTTTTCCCCCTGCCTATTCCAGAGGCTCCGTTTCAATTTTGCCATGAATTACATTTTCTACAGCTGCCACATAAACAGTAAATAACATTCATGGTGGTTTTGCCCCAGTAAGCAGCTCTGTCTCCCAGCGTATCTGAAAAGCCTGGATTCAGAGAACTGAGCAATGAAAACAATGTTTTCACCAGCAGATACTCCAAAAAGGGCAGACGAGAGACATTGGAAGATGATTCTGGGCAAAGAAGCCAAGCAAATAAGCCTGTGTGTTTTGCATAAGTAATTTCTTGACTGGCTACACTGGGTTACAAAGACTCGCGAGCATGTCAGGAAATTACTTTGCTGTATCTTGTCATTTTTGGCAGAAGTATCTCCATTTGCACTTTATGATAAATAAGCTTAAAGCTGAAGCCAGGTGTGGATATTTTCAAATTCATGAACATGTAAATCCATGTACCTGGCCAATTAAGGTTTATCGCCAGCAAGGATTAACTATCCCTGCACATAAATTCGAGGGATTGTTGGAATCTAGGTTGTTTACCTCAACTACTCCACATCAAAAGCAATGTAAAATATTTAAAGGGCAGCATATTTCGTGATAAAAGCCACTTCTCGAGGACGTCACGGCATGTCACCGACAGTTCTGCGTGGAGATGCACAAGTAATAAAAGAAAACCCACCTATTCCTACGGCATTTTCTCTATGAGAATTTAAGGTCTCTGAAAAGACGGGACCAAGCGTAGGAGCAAAAGGAAGTGGTGTCCAAGAAATAATGCAAAACTACCGATTCACCCAGATTCTCTTTAAGTTTGGAAGACCCAACGCTGAATTTCAGAGGTGGTTCAATGAGCCTCGCCAATGTTCTTCACAATCAACATCTGATTGCTAATTAGGAGCACAGTTCCATGCAGCAAACGCATCCCTGTGCAATAAACTGCAGCGCAGCAAACTCTGCCCTTAGCGAGCATGCATAAGTAAACAGAATTAATAACCACCCAAGTGTGGACGGGTGACTTAATCTGTTTCGATTAGATGCAGCTCAGCCTGAGGCCTTTGTGTTATTTAAAATGTGTTCATCATGTTTAATTAAAAACCTAATAAACTAGAGGTTCTTTGAGTCCTGGTTTGTATTTCTCTCTTCTGTCCGCCGTATTGATTTTGTTAGTGCTTTTGATAAAAAGGCAGGAAAACGCACATTTTGAATAAAGAGACGAAAGTGTAAGATCAAATCAGCAGGACTGTTCTGTGAAGAACAGTCAGAACTAGTCGAGTGCCTTCAATATCTCCAACACAGGAGGAATACCAGAATTGAAAACATCTCATTAAATTAACAGAAACTCAAATGAACATTGCATCCTTTGTAAATGACAGCATTTGATAGGTATTTATCTGAAATGGAAGAGGGTACAAGCGGCTCATTTTCGGATGCGGAGCAAGCGTAGGGTCAGAATGTACTGAACATCACAAAGGAGAAAAGCCATTTTGCAGAGATTTTTGTCCCAGAATGGCTAGAAATTCTGTAAGGACAGTTTTTCTTGTGAAATATTTCCACTGAAACCACACCAGGAAATATGGCTGTTCAATTTAACCTAAACTGAAAGATCATAGTTCCAGATTTGGAATCTGTCGAAGGTAAAGCAGTGTTACCATCAGGGCAAGCACTGGGGTTCAAGTACAGGGACTCGGTTTCAGGTTTGTTATATTTACTCCCCATAGACAAACTCTCAGTCTGCGTGTTTCAAACCACAATTTCTATGTCAGTTTTGAAATATTTCAAACTGGAGAAGAACTGACCAGTGCCATTCCATTCTTTTTAAGGACTCCTGATTGCTTGCATCAAAAATGCCTGCACTCCATCCAAGATTAAGAGACATTTTCAGAGGTGACCACGAGATGCAGAATAGAGCTCGACCATCCCTTGCTGGGTTTGAGTGAAGCACCTTTGTTTTCTCAGTGCACTGAAATACGACAAATACAAACTAAAACCTGCCTGTAATGCAACGTACTATTGCACAGAGGGTGACAAAACCAGCGTTCTAAAGCGCACCGGGGCAGGAAAACACGGCTCAAGAAAACGAAAGGAGAAAAGCGGTTACGCTGCAATCTTACGCTGCAATTTAGCCCCACGGCTAAATCAGTGCCCCCTTCCCAGGAACATGGACCTTGCTCAACAAATTCTTGCACAGAAGCGAATTTTGGAGCGTTACGAGAGAAAGCACCCCCCTCCCCACCGAATCTGCGCTGCAAGCCGATGCTCTCAGGTGTAGCACGAGCCCCTATAAACAGGAAGCAGCTGCTGAGCGGCCCGTGGCCACACGCACAGCCAACAAGTTTCTTCAGTCACTCTCGTCAGGCCGTGTTTTCACAGCACGCCTCTGAATTTACATACTGGAATCAAAAAAGGTTTAAAAATAGCCATAGGTTCAGAAACACAAGGGAGCCGACAGACCTCTGTCTTCGTATTTACAGAGCCTTCCGTCTAATTCAATCACTGGCAAATTTTATCCTCTGTTTAATTTGATCTAAACCGCTGTAACCGTATCATCAGGAGTAAAGAGAACGTAACTTCCATCCTTTATTTTAATCAGTTCTGATCACTGCAAAGCAGCTCTTACTTTCTCAGGTAAGGAGGTTAACGAACCAGAGTTTGTACCTGGCAGCTGCTTATTTACATGAGTCGTAACAATTAAGCAGACACTTGCTGGGATGCAAGAACAGACTAATTCTAAGTCCAGCACAAATAGGACGCTTTGGACCACATCACTAGAGGCTTCCTGCTGCTCGTCACTTATCGTCATCAGATGGGGGGAGAAACACAACGTCCTCACCAAAATTGAATTGTTTGGGCCAGACTTGGGGTTTGACAAATCAGTGTTTTCTGGAAGATGCGTTGCTGTGGAGTTCCTACGCGGCTCCAGCACCCTGTGTATCACACAAAGTTTTTCTCAGTTACATGGAGCCAATGATTAAGGAAACTTCCCTAAGCAGAAATGCTCAGAAGTGCAGTAGAGCTGCTTTAATCTGGAGTTTTCTCCAAACCGCCAGGGCCAAACACGCGATGAGGTTGTGCAGGTGGAGCTTAGCGGTCTATAAATAAGAGCAGAGTTTGATCTTTGGCTCTGCCGAGGCTGGAGGGCTGCCAAGTGTTTCTGGAAACTTGGATGGAACAGAACAAGAACAAATCTGATAAAACGAGCTGACACTGACAATGATTTATGGAGTCAGCGATCATTACTCTGTACTCACAGCCTGCACTTTTGGAGTCATGTTTCGCTTTTCAATAAACTTTAACATGAACTCGTCAAAACCCCCGAGCTGCAGCAGCCACGGCATTCCCAGCGTAATGCTTCTGATGGAAAAAACAAGGAGACGGAAACAAAACCTACAGCGAAAAAGAGGCGTGGGCGCGGTACGATTCACCCATGAATGTGGGAAAGAGCGTACGCAGACAAAACAGATTAAAACAGTACGATCGCAAACTTACTGAACGCAGGCACAGCACTTGAAGTATTCGTTCCGACGCTCTGTTCCCTAAACAAAACTCCCTTTTGTGACAAGATAACTGGAAAACTTATCAGGAAACTGTGTTCTAAGGCTTTTTACCCATCCTCTCCCTTGCTGTCGGTGTTGGCGCACGATGCGGTTTCACTCCACGGCTTCAAGCAGCTGCTCAGCACAAAGGTTCTTTGTTGGGTTGCGGAATAAGCCTGTTTTAGATCCAGGTTTAGATGGCCTGCCCCAGCCCGAGCCTAGCTCTTGTAAAAGGGTTTACATAAGGAGAGGGTAAGCACACGGAATTCATGGGAAAAACTCCCTGAAAGACTTTCAGAGAAACCAGAGTTTTAAAATAAGTCTCTCCAGCCATTATCTGAATAATTTAAAAATGCTAAAAGATCATGAAAGTTTCCCATTATTAATTGGTTCTATTTTGTTGCACCAATGCCAGCTTTATTAGTAGCTTAACAAAACCACAAAACGTTTATTTTTATTCACTTCCTTACATACTTGATCAACTAACGAGCTTAAAAAATTCATCTAAAAAAAAGAAATATCTTTTCTTGTGTCATTTTTCCATGAGCAATGCTGTCTTGCACTGTAACAGATTTTCTTCATTTATATACCTGCTAAGCATACATGACAAGTTGAGTTTCTATCTGCGTTTATTCCAATGCAGTACGGTACGTACCAGAAAAGCTTTTCTAAGAGCGAAAGCTAAAAACTATAAGGGAGTCTGAAGTTGTGTGATAAATATTTTATCATAACCAACTTCCAATCATCTGATTTTCTATTTTAGTGCACACTGCAGCCTCATTATTGAGCTAGGAAATACAACGTTTTTCCATTTTCACAAAACTACACAGGCCTAGCCAGTTTGCTAAAGAGGTACTGTCTTATAGGTTACATTTCACATAAATCTTTTCTGTTAAGCACAATGAACATCAGCATGTAATATAACGCAATCCAAGTGAAAACGCACGAGTTTCACCTTTTTTTTAACACACTTGAGCACTTGTGTGTCCCCCGAAGCTGCGAGGTCTGACAAACCCCAGCGACCCCGGGTCCGCAGCCGTGAGGACACAACTGCACTGACCATCCACCGCGTGCCTCAAATCCATCACGTCCACATCATCACTTTGGGAGCCACAGACGAGACGCACGCTCCGTTTTCAGCCCAGTTTTGGAGCCGGACAATTTCTACATACTTTAATGTAAACGCGGCCAGCGTGGCTAAATCCCGGCTTTCAGATAATCTATCTTTGGTCTGCTCTTTGTCAAAGATTCATCCATCAAGAACTATGCCAGTAAACACTTCCTAATATTCCGTATGAGGGGAAGAAGGGACTTAATCTCAAGCTCTGATTATGAGAAACGCCGATATCCAACCTCCCATTAGCCAACTTGAGCTGACACCATAACCCTCCTCCAATACCAGCAGGGAAAAAAGACAGGGACAACGCTTTGTTGCCTTTTACATCCTGTCCTACCCCAGTTAATGACTGTGGCCGGCCCTCCTGGAGGTGAAAACAAAAGGGAGATTTGGAGTCCTTTTGCATCCTTTTTCTGCAGTTAATTTACCCTACAGCATCCTCTCAAAACCAGTCACTCGATCTTCTCCTCGCTTATTCTGCCATTACAAAGGTATTTTCCCCACTCTAATCAAGTTCTGTACATCGAACGAGGGCCCGCTAACTCAGAATTCCGCAAACATTTATCCTGTGCAGCAAATTATTTGTCCCTCTTCTTCCCCATAAAGATAAGCTCTTCAGAAAAAAAAAAATAAAATAAATAAAAAGAGCAAGAGAAACAAGATGAACTATAAGGCTCAAGGGAATAATTCATTTCCTACCACTTCATCTTCAGTCCAACACTTCTCAATCAGCTTTGGCACAGGTTTCTTCACCAAGCGCTGCAGGGCTTTTCCAGCATCATAGTTACTTTCATGTAGCTGAAAAACAAAGACGACACATAGATCATTCAATGGAATTAGCAGTGATCTGATATTGGAGAAAAAACACTAAAGGAAGCCACATGAGATGTTCTATGCCTAATTATTTTTACTGTTGATATATGAAGTGAAATTTAAACAACCTGAAGGGCAACTGGGGTTTTATTAGTAAAAGAAACAGCATTAAAACAAGCGTATTTTCTGCTGCCTTCCTGAGCTTCTCCCACATAATGCGTCAGTCCATAAAGCACTGGAGATTTTCTGGTTAGCTTTAAGAAAATACTTTTAACATTAGAAATTAAAAGGGAAATTTTAAAAAGCTCCAGCAAAATATTTTTCAAAAGGAGTTGTGTTTTACGCAGCATATTTTGTTCAGATGAGTAACACCAACTAGGAAAACTAACATACAGGAGGAATTGCAAGCCATGGGGTGCCAAGTTTACCCATCCAGAAAATTCTCTTTTTATTGCACTGCAAAGATCACCATGTTGTTGGAGAACAATTATGGAAAAGAAACAAAACGTCTTTCAGATATCTACGGGAGCACACAAAAGCAACTGGGGACGTTGAAGTTGACGTGACTGTTTCAGCTGGTCACAGCCAACCCTGCACCTTATTTTCCACCAGAAACGCGGTATCTACACAATCAAAAGCTGTCTGAAATGGACAGCAGACATTTAAATCAGGGCGAGGCAGAAAAACAACTACACTGAAAGAAAAACACCCACCGATGAACCCATGAGAACATCGAGCTCTTAACTCTGGACAGAAACCATTTAGCACGCTGCAGATTTACAGCCTGCCCTGTCTTCAAAGTACAGTGGGATTTCAAGAACTGAACGGGAGTCAGGAGCCTGCTCTATGTCTTCTGAAAATGATCTAAAAGAACAAGAAATATTGCCTGGATGACAAAAACCGAATTATCTTCCTACATTCAAAGGGGAGAACGATTTGCATATGAACTTCTCTACGCAGACAAGAGGTAACTTTTCTAAACAAGGTGCTAAGCAAACCAAAGTTTCCAAGCTACTGATCAGCGGAAAAGAATTTTACAGACCCTCAAAAGTTTCCTTACGACCGGGACAACCAAAAATTGATTCTGTACATCGATGATCTCCTGCTTTTCCTTCCTACCTGGATTTTATCCCGAACCATCGGCATCCCACCCTCCAGAAGCATCCGTGCTGCCAGACCTGTGCTCACCACCCTCAGAAAACACTGCAACAACTTCTATAATTCACCAGCTTCTCCCACAACTGATGAACTGAGCAGGGATCCAGATACAATTACTGAACAGTGATGAGATATTAACTGCTTTGGTACTGTTAATATAAAGCTTTTAGAACAAACAGTAACGTTCCCTTAATAGGTGGCCTGAACGTGTTTGTTTTTTTCTTACCAACAAGTAAAATAACAAGAGCGTGCAGGGTGTTACTGCAGTAAAACAAGCGCTGGGCTAACGTAACAGGAACAAGAAAGAAAACTACGCCAGAGTGGTTTTCTGTTCTGTTTCAGCTTCCTATACAGCACCTACAGGGAAGTGGTGGATGCAATAACAGTCACATCGTGTACCATCGCTCCAACCTGGCTCCCCGTGTGGGATTTCCCGATATACGACAGAACAGCCGGTGAATCCACCTCGGAATCAGCTCCCCGTGCACCTCCATGCAAGCGGAACACCCATCTCGGCCCACGTTACACGAGCCCCGGGTTAAACGATCGGAGTGGAAAGCCCGGCCTTGCCGGGCAGTGCTCGGAGCCACCGCTCACACCCCACTGACCCCACACTTCCTCTAACTCGGTCCTTTAAGACTCCTGTGGTATGCGATACCTACTTAAAGGCACGAAAACAAGATGTTGTCTTTTCTACTGAGCACACACTGATTTTTCTCCTCCTTTGCACTCCAGCACTGGGAACGGATCCATCTTAAAGAAAAAAGGATTGTTTGTTTTGCCAGCTCACCTTGCAAACGCTTTTTTCTGTGCGTGCCACTACCCGAAAGGTTTTTCACTCGGGAAATTCGACAGTGCTGGAGAGAATAGGGCCTCTGTTTCTTTTCCCTCTTTGCTCCCTCCCAAACCACGCAGCAATGCCAAAGCCTCTTTGTAACTTGGAGGGCATCTTTATTTTGCCTCAAGGACAACACGTGTTCTTCCCTGGCAGCCCCATTGCCCAAGCAGTTCAATCTGCAAAAAAACCTGACAAGCCCCGAAAGAACGGACTGGTTACTGAAAAACAAAGAGCTTACAGGCCAGAGTTGTCCCAAATTAACCACAGAAAATACGAGCATTAACTTTTGACAAAGTAATTACAACCATCACAAAACCCATAAGCACAGACATGAAAGAAGAGTCCTCATATAACAGAAAAGACACAGATGTGAAAACAAGAGAAACTGATAGAGGTTTAGAGTATCCTGGAAAACGTTACTTTTAGCAAGTAGAAAAAAAAAAAGCTTTTCTAAGTGCCAGGAATAGGATTATGGAGCAAAAAGACAAAAAAAATAAGTGCCAGAGTGAATTTACTTGTTTCACTCTGGCTCATTCTCTGCTCATTACTTTGGGTCATTTAATATATATATAAGCACTTTATTGGCATTGTCTGTGGTTTCATTGACTTCGGGTCGAACTTTCCGAGGTACAAACACTAGATTACCACCCTGTCATCCAGAGAATCGCCGTTTGCAGCCGTAACTGCGTCGTGTAAATTTTGAACCGCTGTGCCACGATGGACGTGTGCAACTGCGACAGCAAGCAATCGAGACAAATGTACTTACACTTCAAAACAGAAAATACAGCAACTCCTGCATCACTGGACTGGACTGTCGATTAAAGAAAAATCATGCACGTGCCCAAAAACCTCGTTTCTATTACAAGAGTCATTAAAGCAGGCTAGATCACAGGCACAGCCTTATTACCATCAAGCCTGCACGTTACCACAAGGTTTCGAGTTTCTCCTCCAGCTTCTCACTGCGCTGCCATTTTCTGTCTGCGCGATGCTGCAAATAAATCCTCCTTTTGGCACGGCTCAGCTGTCAGGCACCCCTGCTCCGTAATGGAGCCATGAATTACATCTCGCAGCTCTGACATCTCTGGTCTTCCTCATCAAAATATTGTTCTTCAATTGTAATTTATAACTTAATTTAAATGTCCCTTTTACTGTGACCTTTTTAGATCAGGATGGCATTGCATCTGGCAGCTTCTACTTCGCCATCCTTTTGCAATTACAGTCATTACGATCTCCGCTGAAAAGCCCGTCTGAGTTCGGCTGCATTCCGACTCCAATATTAAATAATTGCAGCCCATTAAGAACACTGTTAGATCCCAGAGGCTTTTTCTCTATGGAAAAAAAATCGCAACTATAAACCAATAAAGCAGCAGTGAACCAGGAGCAGCCTGGAATTCCGGAGTTCTCCAGGTTTCGGCGTTGGTTCTTCACTGGATGACCAGCGGTCACATCCCTCGTCAGGGCACAAAGATCCAAAGCCTGACCTGCCAAACACGAGGGGAATCCTACCAGTAGTGCAAGAGCATTTTAAGGCTCAAGTAATACAGATGAGTCAAAGAAAATTTGTCACTGCTGCCAAGCAAGATACTTTGGTGGAACAATAAAGGGAGACGATATTTGCCTGGTACCCCACGACTGTATTTACATATCATCCCTATTTAAGCACCAGTTATTGTAATCTATGCAGGCTTAAGAAAACTGTAATTATTAAGGAGGGATTTACTGCTCTAGCTGGATGATACGATGCTCAAGATACGCAGCAGCTCTATAAAACCAGCATGTTTGAGAAGGTAGAACATAGGAAGGAAAACGAAAAGCTGAACGGGACTCACTGCCACATAGGTTGAGTAGCTAGGTCTTTTGGTATAATTACTCTAATCCAAACACCTAATTTAATACAAAGAGTAATTCAGGTCACTTTTCTCAGTAGCAGAGCTGACAAATTTCAGTTTGATGCAGATAGTCTTTACAGCTGCGCACATCTTGTCCTGCCATCAAATGGAACATGCTCCATAGCAAATCTGTTAACGGTGGGACTCGATCTTCAAGGTCTTTTCCAACCAAAATGATTCTATATCTCATTAGGTGAAATAGCAAAACCTCTATCCAAACCTGCAGCATTCTTTAAAGCGCTTATCCTCCAAAATGGCAAGATTTGATTTTTAGCAACCATGTCTGATACTCAACAAGACACCAGCCCCAAATGCTCTTTAATTCCAGGAACTTCCTTCCCCCTTCCCCTCTGAAATTCTACCTCCTCCCCACCTGCTGCAACAAATTAAACAACCCGCATCAGAGGAAAAGAAAAAAGCGCTGCCCTCTCAGACATCAAAACCACTTTGTTGAGCTCCCTCTGGTGCCCAAGGACAACGGCACCTTGAACGGACCCAGAACCTGAGCTACCCCACAAAAAGACTCTGCCCACCAAGCTTGTTTTGCCAAAGTTGCCACAGGGAACCGCAGTTCTGATCTGGCTGACACAGCTCGGCCTCCAACGGAATTTCAGACTAACAGAAAAAGAAGGTGACAGAAATCACTAAGTTTCAAAAGAAAATTACCACTAGTTCTGGGTTTATTGAAATATCTGATTTGTGGTACCTGACAGCTTGAAAATAGAGAAATCAGTCCCCTCGTAAAAAAAATAAAACGGGGCAACTTCCATTTCTTCCCCCCCAGTTCTAATCTATTTTAAGCTTCTACATAACTCTAATTGCTACAAAGTGATGCAAGATGCTAATGATGGAGAAGAAAAAGGCAGATGCTTGTGTTAGATCCCCTTTTCACACACTGGTAGCGCCAGGGCTCTGCCCAACAGCTCAAAATCCAGCTGCAATATTCCCCAAAATTTATAAAAAGTAACCATGGCAGTCAGTTTTGGCCCTTTCTATCCGCCCGTTGCAACGGTTTCTCTAGAAAAACTCCCTGACTCATCTTACAAACACAGTGCTGAAGTTTTTCCCCTAAGAGCACGGATAAGGATGAATGAAAATTCAAAAGTGGCAAAATTGTCTTATGCGCTAGAAGTGGCTTCATTTCCCAACATGCCCAGGCAGGGAGCGATGCCCCTGCAGTGCTGCGCTGCCTCGTTTGAACCATGAGAGTAGCTGTTAATTAAGACTCATCCAAAACGAAAACTAGTAATAATAAGAAATGCTAACATGTATTTAAATAATTCTTTATGCTTTCAACCTTGTCTGTAGTTAATGAACAGGAAAATCTGGTCTAAGGGCAAGTTAAAACAGGGAGTAATTTGTCTGGGTGACATCTTCCTTAGAACTGAATTTCCTTAAACCGATATTACACTGTCATGTTTGTCACTCATAATGACATGTTCCCATGTGAGTGCGTTACGAGAAGTCAGAACAATGCTATTAGTAAAGAGAGATTTATACAATATTAGCATATGATTGTTTTGTCTTTCTGCCATGCGGTAGTCGGCAAGCTGAAGTGGTGAATATATATTCTCTTACCCTACGAGGACAGAGTTGCTGGCTTTTTGATTTCCCCAGCAAAAATACCAAAATGTCAAAAACCTCAGAGATTCTCTCTCAGACACTGGGTTAGCACACTGTCATTTCCAGTTTCTCTTCCAGGCTTTGCTGTTTGCTAACTGATGCTCACACTTGCTCTTGAATCAGAACAATGGGTAAAGCAGAACACTGTCATCTTAAACCACCCAGAAGTTTATCACTGACATTCTGTACGTTGGGCTTTTGAAAACTAGTTGGTGTATGAAAGCAAGTTATGATATCCTAGGCTACTATCATATTCATATTGTGATCCCCAAATCGATTTTACCTGCCAAATATTTCATGCGCTATGTGTTTTAAGTAGTTCAGAAATAAATGGAATAGCTGTTCATCCATACAGTAGTTCTATGTACTTACTGTATTGAGCGCGTTAAGCGTAGTGTCGTCACGGGAGGCTGCAACACAACCGTCTTCTGTGGACCCTCCATCACACATGCCTGCAAAAGCTGCCATGCTCCTTTAGAGATTGAGGGGAGAAAAGGTGAAATTCTTCAGTTGCCATTTGATGCACACACCATGCGGTACACAAATAGTACATTTACACCTTAAATCACAAACTTCAGGGCCTTGCAATCCCATGGAAATGAGTAAAATGGGGCACCACGAACACTGCTCTGTGTTATGCAAACCTGAGTCACCGCGGCACATGCAGTAATTAATTCAAAATTAAAATCCAGTCTAAGTGGATTTCATCAACTAAAAATGTCCACTGCAATAGCACCAAAGGCTCGTCAGGATCACGAAAGATAGGACCCCCAGACACAAGGACAGAGTCTCAGAGACAGCAAACCTATTGTTGTCATCTTAGATCCATCACGTTAGAAAACTGACTTAAATTGCAGATTCTCTACATCTCTGAATCCTTGGAAAGCACAAGGCATTTCCTCACACTCTGAATTACTGAGGCCCACCAGTGCATCTCATTAACCTACCGGGTATACCAGAGATCTGTATGAAACTGAAAATCAAACTAACATACTGCTGGCTTTGCACTTTAAATCCAAAAGCCACAGCGAACGGGAAGATTGTGTGCTGGCCCAACATAAGAGCGTTCTAGTCTCGAACTAACCATTTCAGCTTATCTAGTTGACATCCACGCTACATCAAAACAGGCCAGAAAGGAGCGAGCGCAGCCAGCCCCGCGTACAGGGCAGCGCACGTTTCCAGGACGGCTTTCAAAGGCACGGGCAGTATCGGGGCTGGGATTACCTGGCTGCCCTAAGGTACATAAGTAAGTCACAGTCGTTGACTCCTGGCATCCACACGAGTTCCTCATGCTGCGTCACCGTGTCACCGTCTGGGGAAGGAAACGGCTGCAGATCGGGGAGCTTAGCCTAAGGAAAGAAAATATATAAATATATATATATATATAATTTCAGACAGACATTACAATTGCTAACAATGTTAGGAGGATGCACAAGTGTTACTCATAGCAAATTTCATAAATTCTCCGGAATAATATGATCTCATAGATGGAAGATATTCAGCCACCAGGTGGTGAAACTATTTGATCCAAGTTTCAGAAGTCTGAGGACACTGGGTCATCAAGGCCCAATCTATTCACTTTATCCAGCATTCCTTCTTTCAGAGGGGCCGCTCATTTTCTGGCAATTACGCAGGGTTGACAGCACCTCTCAGTCCACCAGTGAAGCCCTTCTGTACAAAAACCAAGTGCAAAAATGCCTGCAGAAACACCACAGTTCAAAAATAAGCCATCCTGTAGTGAATATGTAGTCCTTGGTCACAGAGAAGTCAAACACTGTTGGCTGATTTACCCTCAAATGGACGGGTTTTGTTTGTCAAAAAGATGCTGCTCCACCTCGGGCTTGCCAGCCTAAACCACTCCCATATGAAAGAAAGCAAGAACGTGGCGACCATACGTGTACCACTTTAAATCAGCAAAAAACCCTACACATTTGACAGCAAGTTTAAAATTGAGTTCTCAGCAAACCATTAAAACTTTAAAGGGAAACAAAGAAATCTCCTGAAAGTGCGAGAGCCCAGCCAAATGAACTCTGCCACTACATGAGTATCACGCTGCATCCAGAGACCCAATTAGCATCGTTAGTCAGCCTGCTATGGGATGAGATAGCTGAGAGCCTCTTCAGAACCAGCTTTTAAGCCCTATAATTACCTCCTATACTTACGCTAAACATATTTGAGAGGCAACATTTATACATAAGCAGTAATTACAAGTCACAGGTTCAGATGTCTTTCATGTTCTGCTCTTTAATCTGTACTTTATTTTACTTCTTCCCTGGGAAAATGGGTATGTCATTGAACTTCTCTTCTGGAAAAGGACAAGCAAACATTGTGCCGAGATGAGATTTTGATGATTTCTGTGCATTCTGGCAACCACAGTGCTTTCACAAATTAATATCTGTCCTTACATACCGCAGGAACGTGCTTAATTACCGGAGTTACTCCTAAGAGCAACTTCTTGAACACCTCTGGTCATTAATTTGTGAGACAAAAGTTTTCAACAGAGAACATTCCGTAGAGCCCTGCTCTCCTCTTCACCTGCACGGGAATTCTGAGAACAACCCCAATTCTACAAAACATTTCTCTTGTATCCCTCCTTGCTACTACGATACAAGCAGCAGTTTGAGGTGTCTGTGCACCAAGTATGAGAACAAACCAAACCACAAACCAAACCAACGGTCCTCCAGCACGGAGTTAACAAAGCCCAGTGTCTAGAGGAAATTGCTTTTACCCTTGCCACAAAATGAATTGGACTACAGAACTGAAAATGGCAAATATCTTCAGTCTGAATTCCTACCAGGGCCTACAATACACATTCACACACCTTAGGATTACGCCTTATACTAATGAACAGGATGAGACTACACCCTCTCAGCAATGACATCTGTCAGAAACACGGGTGTTCAACAAATGAATGAAAGAACAATGGAAGTTTAAAATATTAAGCAAGCAAAAATTAACAGTATTCTAAATCAGTGGACCTCCTTCCTACTTTTTTTTCCCCATCCATAAATGCATCTGAAAATTATACCTTACAGCATGGGTGACTAACACCAAGGTACTAATACATTAAATGACAATTTGAGATGAAAGTTGTTTTGAAGGGATCATTTACAGCACTCTTATAATGACTAGTGAGAAGAATACTATGTGTTTAATTGCCAAGGACTTATTTTCCCTCTAAATGCAAAACACCCTTCAGAATGTTCCACAGGTTCCATAAACGTTTCCTTTCACCACTTAGCAAACACAAACAGGAGAGAAACCTGTCTCACATTGAGAGTTTCCCCATCCTCCTGAGTTTGTCATGTTGCTCTTGGAAAACTTTTTTTCATCACTTCTAACAGAACTCCATTTTGCTCAAATACATAGATTCACAACAAAGGACTTCACCTGTTAAAGGCAACATACGAGCAACTTGACAACTTCACTATGCAAATTCAAATATCTACCTTCAATATAACTGGAAAACACCGGATTAATTTTTATGGTTTATTAAAGACACTGCTTGCTAAAAGGCAGCTGAGCATACACTCATTTGACCTCCAGAATGTGCCCAACGAGAGCTGAGATTGTTTCCTTCATTTCCAGTAGTTATCCGTATTCCTTCAACCTTATTCCGGCACTAACCCAGCAGCAATTCTACTAGCAAAAATCATTCACATATCAACACTTGACACAGAAAAACCTCATTAACTGAGCTAAGGAATTCTAAAGAACTCACGATGAATCTAAAAAACTATTTGAGTGCATACAGCTTCAAATAAGTGTCTTCTGAACAGATCAGGTGGCGAGGCACATCCTGGGTATCAAAACAGGAATAAAATCCCTTACCTGATGGCTGGGTCCAACTCTGATTTCACCCTGGGTACTGTTCAGCCTCCTAATAGGGAAAAAAAAAAAGCCTCTTTGTGGTCATTTTCATTTTGAAAGAGAAAATGTCTTAAATAAAAATATTTAGGGCATTAATCTTTGAATAGCAGAGCGCTGCATTGCCAGAACTGGCAAAACCAATCCCTCTTTTTCCAAGAGATCCCACAGGAAACCATTCAAGCCACTTCGGATCTCACGTGCAAAATTATCTCGCTCCTGTTTTAAAAAGTTAAAATTATTACTGCTGTGGCTAATTCATTTGCTAAGATCACGTCAGACAGCATGGCACAGACACATGGAAGACCTAAAAAGCAATAAAAACATGCCCTGTAACGTTTGTAGAAGTGAATGTCATTCAATCCATCCAAAAAGGGCTTCCCTTCTGCGTAACGCACTTGGCCCTTAGGTTTTTCCACTATTTTGAAAATATATATATTTATATATCATGGAAAATATATTTATTTATTTATATGGAGCATCCTGGAATTGCAAAAATAAAAGCAAAGTTTTGGATGGGACTTGTGCTCCTCACTATTCACGAGCTGGGGAAACTCAGTGCGGTTACCCACAGGTAAATGAAGCGTCGAGAGAAATATTTGTGTGCCTTTTCAGCACTTCTTCACCATTTCTTGATTATACTCACAGCCCAAAGTGCTCCCTCCCCTGCCCCAAAAGGTAGGGGCTGGACCGAATTAAGCTGCTGTGCAGGCAGCTCTTTCATTTTGCACTACATCATGGCTTTTATTTCCTAAAGGGCACAAAGCTGATCACTCTGCAAGGGCATACAAGCTGTTAAATAATTTTTACTGTTTCCACATCACCAGGAAGAGGTTTGCAAATGGAAAGAAAATTCTTGCTATGGAAACTGAAATGCACTGTAGATTCTAAGCTAAATTACATTGGTGGAGAGCAATTACAATAATAATGGAACGGCACTCTGTGTTTATTCTATGGGAGAGAGAAAAGAGGACCCAACACTGTATATGAAATCTGACACAAAAGAAACTGATGTAACAAAGCAGTATCCATAGCAACAACAACTTAATATTTCAGTCCTCTTCAGCTGCAGTGGATTAAATATAATGACAAGATGTTCCCTTTGAAAAGTAACCTGTTGCCATGACAACGTTGTGTTCTGCAAAGTAAACAGGGGCTGGTCAGAAAGGAGCTGGAAGCCTGCGACTGAATATCAAAAAGGCAAGAAGCTTCTGTGGGAGGGCAGGGCAAAACGAGCGGCGCTAACCCCAGAGGGGCTTGTTCTGAACATCGCGGAGAGGAGAGGAGAGGGAGGACGTCCGGTTCGGCCCAGCTTCGTCCTTTCCATCCTAAAGCAACAGGGGAGCTTGGGGGGTCCAGGTCAAAAGCAGCACGGCGGGGAGAAACCAGTTCAGAGGTGAGGATGGGAAAGGAATCGCAGGCAGCACAGGGTGGTGCTGAGCTTTAACCCATCGGCGTTAGAAAGAAGGGAAGAGAACTGGCACCAACAGCTCCTGCGCGGCTTCCAATGCGGGAACAAGTTGAACCCTCTCTGTTTATCGCGTTCGTCCTCGTCTACGCTGCACCCCAGACTCGGACCATTTATGTAAAAGCTGGCCCAACTAGCTCTTGTCCATGGAAATAAGGCAGCATTGCGATGCCATCGAGGCCTGGAACGTGGCAGCAAGCGCCACAAGACAGAGCGTGCCCTGCAGTGAAGTCCCCCGGATCCTGCCTCTGTCATGTTTTCCTTTCCACTACGAAGCTCAGCAGGACACAGGCTATGCAGGAACTGCGTGTTTTTACACGGACTGACAGGCTGAGCGAGGTGGTACGACCGCGGTACCACAGCGAACCAACCGCGCTCTCCACCCGCTCATCCCACCCACCGCACACGCTTTAATTCGCCCCTGCTGTGGTCACCACGCAACTCAGCACCACGTCCTGCACTGCCACTGGCTCATTAAACACCTGCTACTGGCCAGCAACGCCTCAGAAAACGGGAAAATAACTTAATGCGACCGCTAAATTTAAAGAACAAATCACCACAACTCAAACGTCACACATAAGATGGTATTCCGTGCGACTCGTTTAGCCGCTCTTGGCATAATCATTCCTGATTGTGCTTCTTGAGGTGAGCTGCAGTCAAACTAGAGGGATGCTCCAACAGAAAAAGGGTTCTTTTAAGCCAGCCAAATCACTCAGCAAGACTGTCAGACAGTCTGATTCTCTCCAGAGCCCTCCAAAAAGGGCTTTCAAAACCAATTTGCCAAAAAACTGCTGCCTGCTGCAACGTACGAATAACACCAAGGCAAACTGCACAGTGCAGGTGTTTCAACAACTAAAGCAGAAGCGCGATGAGCCCAAGGAGCTCCCACCGTCCCGGGACACGGCTCTGGAGGCTGAACCCACAACAGTACCAAAATAGTGGTTATTCTGCATCTACCAGCCATGAGAGGCCAGACTGCTGGGTAAGAAGTGTGCAAAAACAGGAGAGGTCATCGTTTTTATATGATGAAAGAGTAAAAGAGGAAAGGCACACACACAAGGCTAGGCCTTGCAGGGCTTCAGTGGGTTTGATCTTCTAATAAGCAATAACAAGGACTAAACCACTAATCTTACAAGATTTGGGGTTATTTACAAAGCCTGGTAAGAAAATCGACGGCTTGCTAAATAAAACCAGATTAGATGTATATATATTATAGGCAGAACGGATTATAAATCACAATCGTACACTTTAACATTGATGTAGCCAAACAGTCACTATTATTGGCAAGACAATCAGTGACATAAATTGAAAGCGTGACACAGCAAGGCGATTCCTAAATATTTGGAATTTCTGCAAAGTTAATACAAGCTCGGAGTAGTTCAGAAAGTTTTTAAAAGAAATTGTTTTTGCAAATGGTCCAATAACCAAGCTGAAAAAAGCAGCTCTTCGGAGGCAGTTCTGAAAACATCTGGCAAGGATCACTTTGCTCCACCTCTACAAGGACAAGACCGGAGAGAACAAAACTACTCCACTCCAACTTCAGCTGGTTGAAAAATAGTTTATCAGGGCCTGAAAGGGCCTGGCGTGACATTCAAGAGATTCATTTGCTAGGACATTCCGTTTCCTTTTACTCCATGCGCCATAAAACAAAATTCAGAACCACCTCCCCCTTCTAAACAAACAGCAATTCTTGCTTGAAGACACTGAGTCACATCATTTTGTTTTCATTACACAGGGATCAATATCAATTTACAGATTAAACAATGGCTTCTTGGCTTTTTCCAACAATTATTTTCTACATTTAAAAATTTTACTTCAAGTTACCCCATTTTGTGTGTCCAGTTCACTCTTGTGCCTAAAATCTTTTTTTTAAAGCAGGATCTTGAAATCCCTTTTCTGGAAGTATCTTAACGCTCAGAAAATATTCTTGCTAATGGCCAGCCTCCAGTAAGCTTAAGTTTTGTTTAAAACCCGTGGTAACAGTGTGTTATAATAAAAAAAAATACCAACAATTTTGTGTTCCGAGTGGAAAAAAAATTAAAAAAAAAATCAAACCTGTATTTCAGGCAAATGGACTAATATGGGAACGTTTTTAGTGATTGCTCAATCTAAAGCAGGAATGAATAAACACGCACGAACATTTGTGTGCTGAGTGCAAGCTCAGACCTGCTGTGATTGCGGGAAGCGCAGGACTCCGTGTTCTGGGCCCTTGTGCTGTTTGCAGAAGGAAGTTTGAGTCAGACTGGGAAAGCTTTTTCAACATAACGTTACTTTTCGTCATGTTTATATCTCAGAAAAAAAGACTATACAGTCCTTAGAAGTATCGTCCCCTACTCAAAACGTAGGATTATAATACAGCCATTCTGAGACACAAGTTCTTGCAAAGGAGCATTCCCTCCACATAGGAATTACCTGCGTGTGTAGTATTTTTCTTGTAGGTCTCACTGATCACCTCTCTAACAATTGTTTTCCAATATTTGATTGCTTTCACATAGGGAAGGCACCAGTATTTTGATCATAAGCTCAAAAAAAAAAAAAATTAGTGGAAACCTTTGCGTGGTATGAAGTTTTTTATCTGATCCACACGTGATTTTAATAGAAACAGAATGTCACTTATTTACGAGCAACATTTACACTGATAAGAAAATGCATAAATGAATTCAACATGGAATTACGCTCCTTTAAGTGCTTCTCCTGTAGAGTTTCTAAACTGGCCAGGCAGTACCTTTGCATTTCCCAGAGCAAATATTCACCATTTTCACCATTTCTCCAGCACAATCACAGTTGATCTGCAGGGCACTGGAATCAGGCAGCACCCTGGCCGTTCATTTTTTCCATAAAGCTTTATCAGGTTATCACTGGAAAGCAGCACAAAGCAGGCTGCTTGGCACCCTCCCTGTCCCTTAACGCGTTCTCTTCTGCTCATAAGTCAACATTTCCAGCAAATGTTAAGGACATGAGGTGCCACATCCCTGTGTTCCTGCAGAGCAGTGTCACATTCCTGCACATATTTGAGTAGCTCCTTTATTAGGAATAAGAATGTTTCTAAAGCCCAGGCCTACGGACACAACTCTTTCAACTACGAGGTGATTCAGCCAGACCGAAGTTCGAGGGAATTGTGCCCTATAATCACCAGCATGATTCTGCTTCAGCCAGTGGCAAAGGTGACCAGTGACCCACACTAAGTTGGTGTCTTCTGTAGCTTCTATATCTTCTCTGGAAATACTCAAAACCCGCCTGGACGCAATCCTGTGCAACCTGCTCTAGGGGATCTGGTTTAGATGATCTCTAAAGGTCCTTTCCAACCCCAATCATTCTGTCATGACTTTTATGCTCTATGGGAAAGGGAAAAGGGAATTCAGATTGCATACAGAGACAGACATGGCACTAACACGGGCAAAACGATGCAGTCTCATTCACCGTTCATTCCTCAGGTTCTGACAAGGAAGGCAGCCCCAGTAACACACGCTGCAGAGGTGAATTACTGTGTGTGCAAGGCCAGGAGTCAACCTAGGAAGTGTCAGAAACGTCACTACGAGCAGCACAAACCAGCCTGTCACCTTCAAGCTGCCGGGTTACCCTGACTGCAGGATTTGCCCTCGGTGCCGAGATCGGCTCGGCGGGCCGGGCAGAGGCTCGCAGCACACACCACCCGGTCCTGCACAAGTTCAGGCGCTGCCGTGAACGACAACAGGCTGCACAATCAAGTTTACTCCCATGCAACACACCCGAATCCTCCCAGACCCATCCGTCTTCAGCAGTGACAAGTCACCGATGGCCGTCCCACAAAGATGTCAGTTGTAACCGCGCTATCACCGAGAGGAGCTCAAGTCCGCTATTTTATTCAGATCAGTCTAAAAATTTAAGAAAACGATGTGCGTGCTGCTTGCGCAGCTGTCGTGTGACGAGCTTCTAACGCACAAGACAACATTGCTGCATTTCCGATGTGTGTTATTCGCATGTGACTGACAAGCAAGCAGAACTATGCCGGCTACTTTTTTTTTTTTTGCCTTAATACTTGAGGAAGTATCAGCAGGATCACTGCCCCTCGATCAAAACAAACACCACGCATCCTCAGAGCAACCAAGGGCTGCTGGTCCACGACCCTCCCTGCAACATCACCTTACACAGTCGGCCACAGGCCCAAAACACTTCCTGACAGCCCCTTCGGGAATGCTGCATCCTGCAGAATCCTGCAGGATCGCCTCTGCAGCTCCCTCCGGACCTGCCGTGAGGTTGGCATGCAGACAGCACCACCGAAATCAAAACTGCACCACGGGGAGGGGGGGGGAATAAATAAAAATAAGCCCACGCAGCTTCAACGTTTTGCTACATGCACCCCATGGGCAGCAGATTCCCTGCTCAGTGCCCTCATGCACCATCCCAACAGCTGCACAGCAACGCTGAGGTGATTACAGGGTTCTCAGGAACATGCAACAGTAATGAAATGATTTCAGAAACATTTCAGAAGTCACAAATAACAGCAAAAAAACCACCATGGTTTAGGGGAGGCCGGAGTGATGTAGCCTACCTGCAGGGGCTGAATGGATCATCCATGACTATGACAGGCTCTTGTGGGTTTAGATGGATTCCTGAACCCTCTACCTAACAGCTAAAACTCTGCCTTTTCCACTCTACCAACTCAAAATGGAGGCACATGCAGCCTGAGAGACCTCGGAGAGCTTCCACTGAGCTTGTGCTATGACCTAAGCCTGCACGCAGAACGCAGAAACTTCGCCCTCGGACGGGGAGGACTGAGCATGTGCTGTGACCCTCCCTCATCCGCACGGCTCCCAGCGCCATCCATCGCCATCCATTTCATCTCGGCCCCTTTCGGCTGTTTCCGTCAATAAAATGAGGCGGAGGAGCGGCCTGCGCAGCCCCAGCCTCCGCGGCCAGGGGAGCGGGGCCTTCGCTGGGGGATCCCGCACGGCCAACGCTCGGCGCCGCGGCCGCAAACAGCGCTTTGCGTACCGCCGAAACACGCCGCCCTTCGGAAAATAAAGGCTTCTAAAAGCTTTTCTTCCTGGTTGGCGATCAGCTTTTTTAAAAAAAAAAAAAAAAACGGGTTTTCACGGATGCAAACAAGAAAAGCTTCACGTTTCAACGTACGATTCGCTTCTCAGGGAACGCAGCGGCACGCTGACTCGCAAAATACTTCTGTTCCACCTGTCAATAATGCAATAGATGCAATTTACAGTTCTCAGCAGTGCCACTGCCCTTTGCAGGCGCGTGTGAACACAAGACTTGACTCGCTGTTTGAACTTCATCACCCTTGGTCATCGGCCTCCCTGTTCGTTAATGCAATTCTCAAAAAAAAATCTTAGCTACCCGTTTATATGAAGGTAATCCCTTCCCCTACAGCACATAATGCTTTAATTAGCGTTCCTGCTTCCATTTTAGAGCACCTGAGACACCTGAATTTACTGTGAGCTCAGGGAAGGATAAAAAGTTTCTCAAATCATTGAATTTTAAAAGACAGAAACAAACTAAGCAAAACCGATCAGGCCACAGAACAATCCCAATTTTTCTCTCCTTTACAACAATCCACTCGAAAAACTGAAAAACAAACACAACCAACTGTGATATAAAATACTAAGCTACACTAAGCTATGTATTTAAAACTTCCAAACATACAAAGAAGTTTTATAAAGTGCTAAAAACAGCAGGGGGGAGGCAAACCCACCATAACATTTTATCAGCTCACTTCTGTTATAAAAATATTGCAGGAGGCAATAAATTCAGAACAAGACCGACCAAATTCCTCCAGACTAGTCTAGAAAAAGATAACTACTCCAAATATACTGCGCAGTCCTTACCAGCCCATCGCTTTTAATTAAGAACAATTCCAAAGCCAAATGTATTGGGTCTTCATGTCAGCTACAGCTGAAATGGGGTTTTTTGTCATTCTTCTGGGTTGTTATTTTTGCCCTTCAGTTCACAACATGAACTTGAGAAAAAGTTCTCAGTTTTTAACGCTAGCCTCCAGTTCAGAGATAACACGAGATACAGGCACGAAGAAATCATATATTCCAAATCATATTAATAATGTCAGGGAGAAAGAACAACCCAAGGAAGTTATACAGACATGTATCTAATTACAGTTTTTGGGAGGGTTTTTTGTCTGTTTGTTCAAAAGGAACAAACCACAAGCGCTTCCCCACATGGCAGTTCCTACCAACACACAGTGAGGGTGCTCAGCATCTGCCAGAATTCCTTCCGAGGAATATTAGACAAGAGTGACACAAACCAACTTTGCTGCGATTCAGTAAGAGAGACAGAAACCATCTGTTTCACATCACACGGGGGTACCACACAAACAGCCCCTGATTTCCCCCATCAGGAGGATTCCCGAATGCATTTTCAATTGCTAAACCCATTAAAAACAACCAACCAACCACCACCCAACCAACCAAACCCAAAGCTTACAATTCACTTTGGGAATTGTCGTATTTAAATTACGCCACAAACTGTCAGTGTTCTACTAAGTGTAACAAGAACTCATTTTAAGGCTCTGATTCAAGACATAAGGATGAATACATTTAAAAACCTTTATGATAGTTTCATCCTCTATCCCTGCCCTAGGTATTATAATATGCACAGCATCAAAATGCTCCAACTGCTAAAAATTAGCCAAATAATGGATCAAAACAGTAAAACGGAGCTCTGCAGTCCTCTTTAACCTCTGTTCATATTTTCATTGTAGACATCAATTTATCATTCAACTACACTTTTTTCCTAAAGAAGGGCAATATTAAGAGGAAGATTGGAAAATCCTACTTTTGCACAAGTCCACACTGGCTTTCGACTTTGTAAGAATATCCATTATGCTTATCTGTTTCTAGAACTGAAGCTTGTACTTCACCTGCTCCCGACTGAGACTTTCAACAGAAAATAACAAGTCATGAAGGGCAAGAAAAAGAAAGAGCAAGCCACCTTTAATTTGACTTTTGGGAACGCTCCTCTGAGACACACCACCACTCATTTAGCTCACGTCTTCAGAAGAAAAAGATTAAAAATAAAGGAAAAGCAAACATTGTGGAATAAAAAACACAGACAAGATGCTGGTCTTCCCAAAACAGCTATTCAGCAGATTCACCCATGCCTTTAATGTTTGCTATTATTTTGTTCTACAATGCAAAACAAGGTCGTGAAAGAGTAATTTTGATTCATGACCAAGAAAGCTGTTTGTAGAATAATATCTGATTACTTCTAGTTCCAAGTAAAAATCCATTAGCATCTAAATCTGTGCATATTTAGAGATGGCAGCGCCAGACAGAAGTTCTTACTCTGCACTACGAGACCAGCCCAACACCACCAAGCTCCCAACAACCTACATCAGAAAAGCAAACCAAGTTCAACACAAAGTTTTGGTTTTACAGACAAACCACCAACAGGTCAGCCATCCTGGAATATACGTTACAATGCTCTTACTTCCCAAAGCAAAATAAATGTAGAATTAGGTATCTAAAGCAGCATGCAGGGTAAAGCAGTAGCAAACACACGGGTCAAAAATAATGAGGCAAGACAGACTTAAGCTCCTTGTTCTAAACCTCCCCTCATTCCAAGACAAAACACAGACTTGAAGAGTTGGATTAAAATTAAAAAAACTGCAACCAAATGAAGAAAATCCTATCCTTTGAGAGCTGGCTAGTCTGAGTAATTAGCTGATCACTAAGTGCTACGCTTTGTCATTTCATTGATCTTTTCAGGCTCAGTCATTTTCTAATGGCTGGAAGAATTAACAGCTACTTCTACACAGAAAGAGGGTATAAAACCACACTGACAACTCACAAAAATGGCATTTCATAAGATAATCATTAAACACAGGACTTGAACTCTAATACAAATAGTCCATTTAACATTCACACCTTCAAAACCAAAATGCACTGAAAAAGAAGTGACCAAGTCAGATACAGCGTCAGGCTAAGAGCACATCAGGGCTGGATCACTTCATCAACACCTCGCCTTGTCAGACTGCTCCAAAAACATACACAAACGATGTTACTAAAACATTTAACATATATTTTCAAATATTATAGGATTTCGTGCCCTTTTGCAAGCGCTCAGCACCCATACACTAGCAAGATTGCCTCCAGGACTTACACTGGCAACACCTGCTATGAATGAGAACTGAATTAACTGAGTTTACCTCGTCCAATACTCTAAGACATAGAGACAGTTTAAGACACCTCAGACTAAGGTACAGGAAGCCTCATAAATAGGCAATTACATTATAATATGCCCACACAGGTAGTTTCTTCCTAACTGCAAGCAGTTAGTGGTTGGCTATGCCCTGAAGCATAAAGATTCCTATCTCCATTAAAAACAGTAAATCTACAATGTAACAATTCAAATATTTATTATTTCTATGCCTATCTAACTCCCATTTAAAATAATACTTCTCTCCCACAATATCTCTAGAAATCAAGGTCCTGAAGCTAATGATGTTTTCCTCAGTGAGGGAAACAACACAACTCTCAGTCGGCACAGACCTTGCTGAGCCTTCCTACGCACTATTAACCTTTTACTGAAAGGCTTGTAGAAATGCGCCCCTAAACTACAAAATCTTTAAGGCTGGTATTTGTAAGGCATTGTCCATATTTACAAAACTACATAAATAAAAAGAATAAGAGTTAGGGTTTGGTCGTTAAAAATAATGATGGTACAACACTGCTTACTAGAAGATGTAAATGTATTTTTTTGAAGTGTTTTCGGGGGTGTGCATTTAGCCCATGAGACAGGTAAGAATTCCTGCTAATGTCTGCAACCTTTAACACACTTCACAGTTCTAAAAGCCTGTTTTGCAGTATATCATCTACCCAGAGATGCAACCGCATGTGACTCGCTGCACAATTTAGTTATCTGTTCATTTTCCTCCTGTACAAACACCAGCAGGAAGCGGCAGCATCCCCCCCACGTCCTCTTGCACCCCAATTTCCCATCAGCATCGTACTTGACTTGAATTTTTCTTCCCTTGAGTAGCTTTCCTGCTCCTGCAGGCTCAGGTCGGTGGTAAAGCTTCCCTTTAAAAGTCACTTCACTTACCTCGTCTCTGGATTATACCCCAGGATGTAGAAAAATGAATCCACTCGGGCTTTAAACTCTCTAGCAGCAAATATGTCAGAGAAATGGGAGATGTTACACTTCCCTCTGAAAGAAAGAAGGAAAACAGTATTAGAATTCTATGTTGACTAACAGCTATTTTAATGAAGTGCCACTGCAATGTGTGTATAAGCCACAGACATCCTTGTGTTCTCATAAACATCTAAAACTTCATAAATAAAAGCCTGTTGTAGCAGAACCACACAGATTCTTTTCCATTGTGCAAAGAAAACTCAGTTACAATGTCTCAGATGGTGCTCTGCAAACATTCCAGTCATCCTGTCCTGGAGGCCTAGAAATACAATCCCAAAAATGTCTTATTTTCAAAGTTTTTACAGCCCTATACCACTTACATCTTCAAGGAAGCTTCCAAGATTCTACTATTCAGCTTTTTATTTAGGAAGTAAATAAAACTTCGGTTTAATAGCACTTCCAATTGAAAAATAAAAGCTATGCTGTTCTTAGCAACACTGCGATCGGAACAATGCGAAGCCCAAACACACACGAGTTTCCTCCTCCTACTTCCATACATGAGAGTAAAACGGTGACATTAAAAAGAGGAAAAAAAGAGAGGATTTATTAGCTTGTTCTACAACAGACTGTTAATAACTTTTAATATAATTTGTTGATGAAGTCATTATCCTTAAGGATGAGCACGAGGACTGGCTGTAAGAAGCTGCATCTCATTTCCTCAAGGGTTTGTTGGGCTGTTAACGTTCAGCATCTGCTCGTGTTCCCATCCACAGCATCGCAGTTCGCTGCCGCCAACTACATCGCATCAGAAGCGGCCACAGAGTTGCTGCCTTTATTTTAAACCTGATCCAACGCAATAAACAAAGCATTAGATTTTGCTCTTTTTCAGCATGACAAGCTTTCTAGTATTACTATAGATAGCATCTCTTTTTCTTGTATTTACTGAACAGTATTTGCTATTATAAAAAAGCTGCTACAGGGCTTGTTTATAAAAAGGTTTGCCAGTCTTGGTTAAAACAGAACAAAAAGCGCTATTGTCACCAGTACACCAAGATGGATAATTATTTTGACTGTAATACTGGATTTGTTTGCCCATTCCTCTCAGCAGAGCTTAAAAGCACCACACACTTGAAAAACTGCACGAGAAAGGTGAAATGTTAAGCTCGCCGCCCTTGCTAATCTTTTCGTGGCAAAAGCACTTCAAAAAGGGCTTACAAATCATCAGCCACCGCGAACTCGGCCTTGGCAGACGAGCTCTGTGATACACATAACTGCTCCAGGCGAGGAAAAACCACACCGGAGGGATGACGGATGGAGAAAAGTGCCGACCGGTCTAAGACAAAATCAATAGGGCTCTCCCATGAGCAAGGCTGGATAATTGTCCCATGATTGCCCAACCCTCACTCAATTGCCTCCTTGGTAAAGGACAAAGCACCACAGGATTTTGCACAGGTCATGCCATGTTGTATGGGAACATTAACAATTATTAACATTAACCACACAGAAAAACTGAAAGACAAACTTGTTCACTAATACTTATTTCATCCCTGCTGGCTGAAGCTACCACCGGAATTTGCCATGTTTGTAAAGTCTAACACGTAAATCAAAGACTTCTTCCCACCCTTGTAACAGTTTGTCTGGAAGTAAGTGGCTTCAGCAAAGTGACTCTGAACAAAAAGTGTCTCCAGATGGTTCTAGCGAAACACCATCTGAGCATTATTATCAGGGAGATTATTCAATTTGCATTTTGACAATACCCATGCGTGTTTGGCAAGCTGAAAATCCGCCGAAAAATAACGCCTCACCGTTTCTATTTGAAAACATCCGTAAAGAATGATGCGTCCCCTCAGCCCAGCCCAAACTCTATGGGCACAGAGAGCAGCAATCCCCAGGGAAGGGCAGACAGAAGAGAGGGGAATGCAGCCAGGTCCATTTCCACCCGTCTGTACAGCCAGCTCGTAATGCAGCTCTTAGCTGGGCTGCAACAACGACAAGTGCCTCAGAGCAAAAGCCTTTAACGCAATTTAATCAGGGCAGCGCACTCACCGCAGCTTTGCTGGGAGACTCTATTGTTAACAGTGAAATCAAACACGGAGGAGGGAAGGGTAGGATTGCTGAGGGAACCAGCAACAGCCTCAGTTGGAAAGGATGGGAAACAGCCCTGCTTAACTGAGATTAAAACGATATTGTAGAACTACAGCTTCTTTTTGAATGAGAACAGATAACACGAGTTAATTACTGCAAGAGATGAGGAGAAAAGCTGAGCAGTGTGCTAATGATGCCCATCCAAAACCAGAAAAAACACCAGAAAAAGGTTTTTCTCATCTGCCTCCCAGACCTGGCAGCAGGTCCCCAAACGCACCTGAGGGCAGCGGCGTGGTACGTGTCAACGTAATCCGAAATGAAGAGCTCGCGGTTCTTGATGACCGGGTCTGTAATCACCAGCTCCCGTCCAGAGTCTGCCAGGAAGCAAAAACACAGCGAGGCAGCAAGGCATTAGCTGTGGTCTGCAAGCACCCGCCACATCGCAGAGGCTCGTACAGGCCGAAGGCTCGGGATGTTTCTTAGCTACAAGATGACAAACATTCCGATCGTTTACACGGTCTGTAATGCACGTGTGAATTCTCCCGCGCCATATCTAAAGAGCTGGTGAATGGAAACAAATTTCAGGGGTACCGGTTGACACATCTCATCTACCGACCACCAGAAGTGGTCTCTTCTATGTGAAAGCAATGTTGCAAATTAATTTATCACTGACTTTTGCTTTCCAGGCTAAAGTTTTGGTTGTTTTGCACATTAATCTCAAATCTTCTTGACAGTACTAACTGCTTAGTGCTCTGCCTTCGAGATAAACATGGATATTCATGTTCAAATACAGAAAATTCTCAGCGTTAGGAAAAAAACTGGAAGATAACTTCTTCCATGACTTCTTTAGAATACCTTTGAATGACACACAACATTTCTCCATGTGCACAAGTGTGATTATAAAAAACATTCGCTTCTTGAATACTACCTATAATCCCATTACTAGACGTTTCAAATAACTTTGTAAGAAATGTTACACACACAGAATGTCCGTAATGCCTGCAAAAAGGAGGATGTCTGCTCAACTTGGCACTACCATGCACCAAAAAATTGCTGTGTTCCATATTTCAAGCATTAACTTTTCTCATCACAATTCACCTTGGAGTATCTTCAGAATTTTAGCAGTTGCCTGAAGGAAATTTCCTGGTTAGAATAGAAGCAAATGTTACGTCTCCCCTAGAGGTAAGAGATAAACGACACTGGAATACATACTAAAGTTTCTTGTGCTTCTGTTAAACCCCAGATCACACTTGGCTTTTGCAATGAGAAAAAGGGGGGACTTGGCTACGAGTCCTTCAGTTACATCACTTACTGCAACGTTAATTACATTGAATATTCATGCACGCAAGGTAGTATGAATGCAAAAATGTAGTTCTCATGACACCACGGCAGAATCACAAAAACCAGAAGAGAGTCACCATTTCTTCAGCCGGTTTGGTATTAGCAGACTGTCCAGAAGGCCTACAAGGGACCCAATGTTGGTTTTCTTTTCTACTCTCTCTTAAGGCACGAGTATAATATAACAGTATTTAAACCATACCTGAAACGCACCTGATTACAGCTCTGGTTACGTGACATAGCCTCATCAGAACAAACAAGGCAGCTCAGAAACACTATCATCTGTCTTCTAATATATGTTTTTCATCTACAGTCCCTTCGTATCCTTATATAAAAGTGTTCTTGATTCCTGAGCTGTTAAAACTTAAAATTCGGAGTACAAGTAAAGAAGGCCTTGCCCTCCAGAGCCTGACTTACCGTTCTCGTTGTGTCTGTCCTGAACCAAATGCTGATAGACCGAATCTGGGACTTCAGACTGGCGATAGTACCATTTGACATTCATAAGGAGGTGGTCCCGTTTGCTCTGAAAAAGAAGGTCTAAAGGCATTACTAAAAAGGAAATCGGACCACATCTGACACAATCTTCTACAGTATCAAATCTGTTTGCACACTGAAGAGAACCTGCAGCAAAACCCAAAAGGGAGGAAGACATCTGTATGACAAAGAAACAAGGGCAACGCGCTAATGATTGACTTTCAAACTAGACAAAAGCAACAAGAACCTACTGCACCATCACGCAGTTGTACCTCTGGATATCTGAACAGAAAATACGATTCACTTAGGAAAAACTAACCCAAAAAGAGACGGGGATCAGAAGAGGACTGCAATTCTTGGCCTCATGCAGCCTGATCATAGTCTGACAGTTTCTACAAAAAGTATTTATGGCCAAACACAGAAAAAAAGAATACCAACGGCAACATAATTCAATGCAACCATTCTCAGAGATAACAGATTTCCCCCCCCCAAGGACAGATGGATTCATATATAATCATAGATGTTCTTTATGACGCTCCTTCACACAAAAGCACAGGATGCTGCACTTCAATCCCAATTACAGGCTCTGACTGCTCACGTACCTCACAAAGCCAACAGAATTTAAACAAAAGCACCTTCCTCAAGTGCTCCTTTGATATTTGAGAATCCGGCTACCACTTTGTTCCTTCGCCGAAGGAAACAAGCATAAACACCACTTTAAAAGATAATTTTCAGATCAATTTATTACAGACTGTCTGCTTCAGTTTATCTTTGAAACCCTTGGTAGTCGATTCCTCCAAATCCTACTTCAAAACACTCGAAGCAACAGAGGAAAGCCTGAAGGGAAACCAACATTCTTTTGGAATGAGGCAACTGCAAGTGCCCTTTGTTTTTTCTGGACTACACTTCTCTAGACCCTTCTACCACTGCCCTTGAAACATTTACATTTAAAAGTTAAACCACAGGTTACTGGACCAGAAAATGTTATTGTCTCTTGGGTTCACAGCAGCTCTGTTGTTACGGCAATTTCCACCCTTTCTGCTTAATAAACACCAAAATATTTCCGTTAAATTCTTGAAGCCTTTGATTGAAAACACATGTAATACCGCAAAAAAGCTGCTAGTGGCAGCATTGTGCCAGAAAAAGACTTGGTGAACTAACCCACCCCACCACACGTCCTCAGTGCACGGAACACCCCAAAAACCATGCAGGAACATCCCAAGAATACTTGTGAAACCTACTTTTTTTTATTATTGTTATTAATAATACATTTGCAAAGACAACGAGCTTGTCTAACGCATGAAAAAAAGAAAGGACAACGTCTAAGAGGCAACACTGATTTTTTCTGCTTTTTCACCCCAAACGCCCCGGTTTCCTAACGTGCGTTAAAAAAATGAACATCAGGGATTGCACCAGAGTTCATTAGGAATATTCACACTAACACACAACAAAGGCAGCCAAAGTATTTACGATGTTTTGCAGTATTTCAATCACCTCATTACTCAAAAATCCCGCACTTTAGGAAAGCAGAACATCTACACACAGCCCGGAGCTCTTTGCTGGTTCGAGCACGGCAGTTTGACAGGAAAATACTCATTTCCCATTTTGAAGCTTTGTCCTCAGATCCTGGGATGTCTCAGTTGTTCCCTTCGCTGTGTTTTATTCCAGAGGCTCCCTGTGCACACAGCGGAGGAACAACAACGTTTCCTGCCCTGAAATCAGGCTGGCAATAACAACACAGGGGATGGGATGGGATTGCAGAGCTCGGCTGAACCCACGGAGTTCTCAGGGCAACGATGAATCGGAGAAAAAGAAATTACAGGGCTTTGCATAACAGAGAAGTGGCTTTTCGTTCATTACAGTTCAGAAATAAAAAGAACGTATCTTTAGAAACGACAGAGAAAAAAGATGAAGTTAGAATTAGAACTAAAACAGACGATAAAAACAACAGACAACCAATGCAAATAGTGTACATAAGCACAGATTTGAAGCCATGGCATACACTTTCTATGCTTTTAACTTTTAAAAACTCAATTTTATGGAAGAGGCACTTAAAATTAATTCTAAATGATAGGAAAAGCCAAACATGGCCAACGTAGATATCTTTGATCTCCTTCCTAAACACCCCCGTTTTACCACGATTGCCGCTTTTTGTCCAATTAATTTAAAAGCTTCATCCTGAAAAAGCATTTCCTGGGTCCGCTCTCCAACACGCATAACTCTGTTGGGTTTAACCCGAAGCCTCAATCTCCCTAAAAATACAAAGCGTCTGTCGCTTTTCTACCCTTCACCGCACAAGGATTCCTAGACACGCTATTTTCAGCCAACTTTTAACTCTGCACGTCATTTCCACTGCAGAAAGCGCTCACGGGCGCCAACTCCTGCGGCAGCCCATGGATTTCAGAACCACGTGCAGACAAAAGAAGTGTCCCCCAGCTCAGAAAGCGTTACTTCATTTTCATTTTTTTTGCACCTTTACGTATGAAAGCTGCAGACGGTCAGGTGCCAAATTCAGACTCGCAGAAATCACGGGAATTGCAAGTGCTTTAAAGTGTCTTTCTGTCAGCTCCAAAATACTCCCTGTGCTGCAAAACTCACATTCTTCCCTTAAATGAAAGTATCGTCTATCGCTGCAGCGCTCACAAAGTCATCATTTGGGGGTTCTGCTGTAGCTGCTGCTTGGATTTTTTTGTTCCTTTAAAAAAAAAAAAGCAAACATGAATCGGTTTTGGACATTCAATGAGAATTAGATAAAATCTGTAAATGGATTAAGGCATCCCAGTTCGCAAACATCTGGTCAACCTCTACTTAAAAATGAGCTTCTCCACTAAGAGGGGGAAAAAAAATAACCCTGCAGGTTCTCTTTAAAAGTATGAATGTACCGATTTCCACAGCATTTGTGACAATTCCAAGGTGCCAATTTGATTTTAGAACACACTTGAAAACAGTTACTGCACGTTACAATCCGCATCTTAAGAGATGCCACGTTCTCTTTGCGGGGTTCTGACCGAGCAAATGATCACAGATGTCCTGCAGATTCTCTCCGAGGGATTTAAGCCATATCCTTCATGACTTGCCCTATTTAGATACCACGTTAAATCACAACTAGCTTTGGAAACAATCTACCAAATGCTGGAGATGACAGATGGGCACGCGGGAGTCGGTGAACAGGAGCTATTTCAAAGAAACAAACAGCAGAAGACAACAAGGAAAAGAACACCTTTCCTTTCAAACAATTTCAACAAGGAAATTTTTCTATTAAAAAAAAATATCACGTGATTAAGTCTAAGCTACCAAATTCTTTGTGCTATTTTAATAAGACGTTAGATATTTTAAGTCACCGTGCCATTTAAAATAAGCATCTTGTGCGCTGCAGCACAGCAGCTCTGGCTCTACAAAGCCAGTTTTCAAGCGGACGTTATTTTTAACACTACAAATTAACCCGCCCCTTGGGCTCATTCTTCGCCACCCAAAAATGATGATCCTGCTCCACACACCCAGTTCTGTTATAATTCCGCTCCTGGCTCCGAAAGCAGTGGTAGCTCCGACTTGTTCCACCCGCTGTGCCCTTTTCTGCCGCCGTCAATCGCGGCCCATATTCCTCCTCCTAGTGCACAAGTATTTTTCCACTTACTCCAACCATGCCGAGGGGACACACACACGAACCCATCTGCAAATCCGGGGCTCAACAGATACACCAAGGATTATTTTTCTTCCCACTCCGCAACAGCACATGTAATTTCAAGTTCTCGGGATATCTTCTTCGTAGGCTGTTTTCTAATTAAATAAGAAACCTGACCAGCTGTTCGTAAGCCAAGAAAAACCCAGCCTGGCTATACAAAGGTTATTATTACAAATGAATGTTATTTTTGCAGCTTGATTATTTAATTCAGCTGCATGTATGTTAACATATAATTACTTCTTGCCAGCACAGTAGCATTGTCAAAAGTGGGAGCCATCAGTATTCAGTAAGAAAACAAGACCCCTGAAGATGGCAACGTGCAGTTTAATCCTCAAACTCGACAGCCCGGGAAGGCCGGGAGCCCTTTTGGTTCCTGCCCTCTTCACCCCAACCAACACAAAACGCGCAACCTTGCGACCCGTTAGCGTTATCTGACGGCTCCTTCCATCGACAAGAGCTTTTCTCCCAGAAACACGTCTCCGTGGCTCATCTCGGCGCACAGGGCAGCCCACAGAGGCCGGAGGGTTGACGGAGCGCAATAATGGCAGCAGGAAATGAGAAGGTTTGGTTAAGCCGCGGATAATCGATCGGTGGACTCAGCCAAGTGTGAGCTGAGCTGGGAATAAGCTGCCTGCGGTATCAAATATTGCTGTTGCCAAGGTAAAGTCTGTGTAGGAGAACACATAGTTTATTGACAAAACAATACAGAATTTTTTTACAACGCCTTGCTCTTGACATTTTGCGACTGTCTGCAACGAGAATTTCTCTTGCGTCCCTTTTATTCACAAGTTGAACAAATAAAACTCCTTTCGGAATTCATGAAGTCGCCTCAGCGTGCTGGAAATTAATCCAGTCCTATGGACAAATCACTCAAGAGATGTGAACCAAGCATCACGCTCACCCTGCCCCGAATCTCACACTCCTCCATGCAGATGCACAGGAGCACTCCAACGCCTTCGGGGACACACTTGGCCTGAAGACCAGGCCAGAAAAGGTCCTTTTGCTCATAGACACGCTTTGCTGAGAATATTCTTTGTTCCAAACCTCTATCACAGTTTCTACAAAGTTTGAAGCAAAACTGTTTGCAAACAACGGCAAACATTATACAGTATAAACAGCTTATTTGTAGACAGTCACTTCAATCTCAGCCTACACATACACCAATATACACCTATGCAAGCATGAAACAATCTGCCCATGCTTTTATATGACTGCAAAATATGGCCAAAATTAGTCTTAAATCATGACTCATCTGCAAGGTTGGGTTTTGTGTGTCATGGGGCGACGGCCAGATAGCCAAAACCTACAAATCCAGCTATCGAGTCGCAAGTCTTTTTAAAAACACGAGGTGATATGCTACTTATCCGCATGTTAATTCGCAGGAGCTGCCATATGTTGTCTCCTAGTGTGGGTGGTTTGGCATTATAGTTGCTAGACTGTCTTAAAAAAATACAGTCTTCAGATCACCAGAAGAACCGCACGATCAAAACTTGCTACACTGCCATTTTATGAGCATCTTATGTTCTGGTGTGATAGCTATTATAGTCTACAGCATATACTTTATACTCTACAGCATATACAACAGACAAAGAGTAATTACAGTAACTGAGAACTAGGCGAAGATTCATTAGAAACTGCAACAAATCGCACTAAAAGACGGCATGAACCTTAGTTAATTCAACAGTAAAGTCTGCCGCATAGGGATCCAGCTTGGCACTGGGAGCTTCTCAGACAAAGCTCCAATTCTGCTATCTGAAATGCATTTTTCTCTCTTCCCTCTGCCTGCTTCTCACAGCCCTGTCTTCCCTCCCAGCTTTTACAAAAACCAACTAAAATGGAATAAATGCTACCTACCAGCTCTTAATTTTATCTAGCGTCATGCATAAACCCTCCCTTACCCTCCAATTCTGCTTTCCACATGTCCAAAACATCCTGAAATAATTAAGCCAAAACTCAGCCCCCGTCGCCCAAGAGCTGATAGGCCAGAATTCAAGCAAAGATGGAACCAGTATCTAGACCCAGCTTAATCACCAGGCCTTCCCAGTAAAACCAGTGTGCTGGAATAGCTCTCTCGTCCTTCGCAGACACGGCAGCTGCTCACCCGCCAAAGCAGGGAAGCGCTTGCAGATTTAGGGGTTAAGCTCCCCTCTGGTCTTTAGGCGGGAGGGGTCACACACCAGCCAAATGTCACTCCGTAGAGATGGCATCAATAAGGAGGAGAGTTCTGCGCTCCTAAAATCGCACTTTAGAGACAAGATAATGCTCTCCAACACACTGCTAACAGCTTCATCCTCACAGAGCTCCTAGGATCAGGTTGGGATGACAAACTCAGAGACTTTTAGGCCCTTCTGCTGCTGCGATTTTCTCACTGTTTTCGAAACAATGTCCTCTACTTATTTGCTTCCAAAGGCACCGCCAAGGGGTGCACGTCAGCGGTTCCCCTTGACACGGATTACGCTGAACGCCGACAATAGGATATCAATGTGTGAAGGAGGCACCAGATGAAAGGAAAAGGAAACACAAGGAACGAATGAAAATGCCATTAGGCAAAGAGTCATTCCTTTCCAGGACCTGTGCCCATATGGAACCATGGCTTTAATCAGACACTTGTGAACAATCCAGAACTGCACACAGCCTCATTCGAATTTTCAAGGAGAAAAAGAACATTCCTCACTTCAGGAAATGACTGTAAAACATTTCTGTATTTAAAACAAACTCTAGTATTGATTCTATAAACTTTTCGGCTTTACTAGAAACAAGCTGCTTATTGTGCCAAAATCTAGCAAGTCACCTGTTTTCCTATCACTGAAATACACTTAGGTACAACAATACCCTTAAAATTTCAGCGCCATTCTAAATGACGAAAGATAATTTCGTCTTGTAAAAACAGCAGTTATGCTTAAAAACTGGCTGGCTTAAAATAAAACCATCATAAGATCTTTCAGGAAGGTTATGGGTCATTGCTTACTACCTCATTTAATCCCTTTGTGGTATCTTTCTGCTCCGTTTCCCTTTTATGTTCTTTGAATCCCATCTGTGGTTCATGGTGTCAGTTATGCTGAGCAAAAGCAGAAAGTAACCACAGCATCCAGCTCCTCACGAACGAGCCCGTTTAATTACAGCTGTCAGGGTTAGAACACACTGCACCCCCCATTTCATCCCCAGGAAAGCTGCTGTGGCACAAAAAGCTTTCCCTAAATCACTGCTCCCTTCTTGGGGAAAATAAGCAGCTGTTTACACGAGAGATCAGCTAAGTGTATATATCTGATATTCATATATATGAGATGTATATATATAAAAAAAAAATATATATATGAATATCAGATATATCTGAAGAAACCTGTGCAGACCAATTGCGTGCTGCCTTCAGCAAAGGAAAGCGGAGAACAGCCACCCATCGTACCTGGGGACAAGCACTTGGGTCCATCCAGACTTACTATTTTTGTTTTAGCAAGCCTCACATCTCCATGCAGCACACACGAAACGCTGCGTTGCCCTCGTGCTGAAGATTTGCCACAGAACACAAAAACGCCGCTTTTCTAGATGTGCATATCTAGGGTATACGCAGCTCGGTTGTACCAAAACAGATGAAGCAGCGGAGATGTCACATCTCAGGTATTACATCTGCAATTATCACAAAAGCCCTACACAAAAGACACGAGCAGGGGTGAGAATCTATTAACAGGCTGTAATTAAAGCCACTACTAGAGAAATCAATAAGCACTATTGTTGATCACAGCATCTCTGTTCATGTTTGGTGCTTCTACCTGCAACCTCCACCTGGATTACACATTGTGACCTGCGCACAGAAGCCAATTTGGCCGTAAAGTGCAGACACGGTATTGCTAACGACCCTCCTTACACACGGTTTATTATAATTATTAGCATTCCTGTTGCTGCACTGCATTTGATACACATTGTACAAATACACTCTCTGTCAAGCATAATAAGCAAACAGTTCCCTAACAACTAATGGTGTTACAAATGCATTTAACTAATCATTGAATATATGCTCTGGAAATTAAATTCCATTAAGGTTTTCAAGCATTATCCTAAAGAAACGCAACACTGAAATGAAGACACCATCCAGACTACGCCTGACATTTGCCATTAAATGTCATTGATGGTATATAGTTCAAACCTAATTGCTGAGCACCACCAGCCGCAGTATTTATCACTTCTATTAAAACAAGAGGCACACAGCGGTGGGACTACTTGAAGCCATCATACACGGTTTAAATAGATTCCTCACCTTTTAAATACCAAGGGGCCACGTTTTCTTTACCATCTCACCGAGGGCTTTACCTTTTAACAAAGAGATACCAAGCGCTGAAAGGATAAAACAACGAGGAGACAGTTTGCTCTGCAAACCCAGCACAGAGAACGGTCATACGGCTGTTAAAATACCGCCGGATAGCAACGGGAGTTTTATGACAGGAAAAATTAAAGCAGCTCTGCAAACCGCTCCGCTTTGTTAGTAAGCTGGGGTTTAAAATTACAAACAGAAAAGAAATAAAAGGTTGATCAGCCACATCCTGTGACTTGGCTATTTCACCACATAATCAAATGCTGTTCCTCTGAGGAAATAAAGGGTTAGAGATTATACAGTAAAACGAGGCTCTCTCCCTGTCTCTGATGCACACCTCCTTACATCTATATTGAAGCCCATATTTGAGAAGCTTGTGCAGTTGTCTTCAGTTCTGACCTCTTGTATTAATTGGAACTGGAGGGGGAAAAAAAGAAACCAAGGAAAAACCAAACCCAAGAGTCCGAGCTCACTGGGAACCCGGCCCTAAAAGGTGTGGAGCTACCTGAGTATTTATTACCTTAGAAAAGCAAAATAAAATGTGGCACAAGTGACACTGACAAATCAATTTTCACGCACAAACTAAAGTGAACTATAGCACTTGTCCTATCTAAAAGACAAAAAATTTATGACTATGTTTTACCACAGTTCACAGAATTTTGCGCTTCAGAATAGTTTTCAGCTTAAAGGCCCAAACTACTTGAAAACTCAAACAGCTGATATGGAAAGAATGTTCTGAGGGGTTGGAAAAGCGCATAGGCACTGAGTTTGAAGTCGGTATACAATTTTCAGATATTTCCTCATAGATCTGCCTCGGCTCACGCAGGGAAACCCTCAATCACAGCCCATCCGGGCAATAACAATATTCTGTGATCGTGAGCACAGCACAGGGAGTAAGAACTCCTGGCTTTATGAACAATTTTGCAATACAAATATGCAAAACGCTACAACACGTCAGCAGCGGAGAACTAACACCAACTACCAGCTTCCTGCTTTGCAAACATACTTCTCCATCTTTTCAGCAACAGACACTCTGAAAAGCATCCCAGGGAACACCCTTCTTGACACAAATTGCATGCATTGTGTGATATTATAGATTACGTACCTTCTGCCTCGCTAGGTCCTGAGGTTCAGACACATCAAAGCACCCAATTGTCTGGTTTTTTGCCCTTCTTTTGAAACATGAAGAATATGAAAGCACATACTGAAGCTGGTCCTTGTTAGCAGGCCCATTTTCATCTCTTTAAACTCAAAGCGAGCGGTTCCCTTGAAAACTGTCACCGCATTTTCGCAATCCATGAAAGGGAGGTTCAAGAGCCTCGGGTCACTCCTCATAACCACAGTCGATACAGAGCATAAATTACATCTTTCTATTTCACAGAAGTGAATCGTGTATATTCTTTTATCTTAATCACTTGATTCTTTCTATAAATCAAATATTCGAGGCACGTATGTGGCCAGTAGGGTGTAAACAGCCTGCAACTCCTTTTTCTAAAGTAACATTCCCAGGATTCATGTTCCATCTCCTTTCCTTTCTGCAAAGTTTAAACCTCATCTTAACCATTCCCTCCCACTTTTTTTTTCTCTATACAAACATACAGATGCCACATTTATCGCTCTTTCTGCGCTCTTTCTTCGAACTGCGCAGATACTTGATATAAACTGATGAAGTTGTCAAGCGGCCTCAACTCTAATCGAGAATCTTTTCCACACAGGAAAGCGCTGTTGTGTAGACGAAGTTGTGTGTATTTTACACTGCAGCTACCCCAGCATTTCTTAAGATACTTAACGCAGTTCCTGAAGATGGATGTTACACCGACTCAGAAACTGGGATCACAGACTTCCCAGGACGTTTTACAAATCAAAGGGAAACAGAGCTGCTTGTTTTATACAGCATTCCTTCCATGAGATACATTAACAGCACATACAGGTGGATGGAACAAGAATTGCTTCACGTAACAACACAGCTTGTGTATTTCCCAAAAGGAACGAGCTCAAATGAAGTTTGCTTAGCACAGGTTTGTTTTAATAACTTTGCGTTGCTTTTAATCTCAAAGTGTTCCGAGAAACAAGACACTGAAAGGAATAAGATTAAAAAAAGAAAAAAGGGAAAGTTCTGCTTAGAAAGCAGAGCAGGATACTTATGCACTACTAATTTAATTAAAGAGTTATTTTCCTTTTAAATACCCTCTAATGGCCCAAAACGAGCTCAAGCTGATTTAAAATCAATCACTTTAATCAAAATTACAAGTTCAAACTCCCCATGGATCAGCGTTCAGTGACTACAGAGTCAAAACTGCACAGCCATCGCGTCCCAACTCTTCACTTGCTCCAAGTCCCAAGCCGGGACAAGAGCCGGTTATCTCATTCCCACACCACATGGGAACCCCAGGCTCACGCAGACAGCCCCAAAACCCCATTTCTGCTCCCAAAACAGGCCCCCAGTGGCACCCAGACCTCCCACCCGCCTTCCGTGGAGCAAAAAGAACCGACAAAAGATCTGAAGCTCCATTAGGCAGTCGCAAGGTGGAGCCGACTCGGAGCATTTTCTGAAGTGGCTCCATCAGTCTCTGATCTATAAAAAGGGAGATGTTGCTTTTCCTGCCACTCAAACACGTCCCAGGTATTCAAAGAGCATCTCTCCTGTTTTCCCTTCCACACGCCGGCTTTGCACCTCTCCCCGGCAGCCTGGTAGAACAGGCACCTCTCCTGGTGTTCTGTAACCCATAGGGAATCAACACCTCCCCAGGCAGCGGCGTTCCGGCCAAAGACACCAAACCACCGCCTGCCTTCCAGAACACGCTTGCTCTACACAACGATCCCGTAGCAAGGGATGGTGCATGGGGACAGCACCCAGCAGCGACAGAAAACCGAAAACTGACATTTTGGAACACAATGTCTGTCACATTCTCCAGTACTTCTTCGTAAAGAGGAACAATGGCTGATCTTTATGGACAAAAACAATTGCTACCTGCTCGAGCACGACAGAACGGTAAGAAATAGTTGCAAGGGAAGCTTTTGTAATAAAGATGAACGTGCCAACAACCTTAAACACCCCCAAGTACTGAAATAGTACGGAAACGGGGAGACAAGAAGAGTCCAAGCAACTCAACGCGGGGCAGGAAGGAGGAACAGTGGTTTCTGAACCCGCTCCCATCTCCACCCAGCCTCGGGTGCAGATTCCTCCACCAGCACCGCAGCCATTCCCACCTCCAGCCACGCACCGCGACCCCACAGCACTGGGGATGGAAACGGCGGCTGGGGAGTCTCAGCAATGTTCTCCATAACTCAACTCCACCACAACCGAGCCGCGCTTTCTCCAGCGTAGCTACGAAAACCAAAGGCGTCCGTTTTACAGGCGCATTATTCTTTCCTGCCCACGTTTTGTTTCCAAGCATCCAGACGGGACTTAGACGTTCAGAAGATGCTCGTGCGGCTGAGCCCGTGCCCAGCACAGCTGTCCCGTTGTGCCACGGTGGGATGTTCATCGTGTCCCACACCTCCACACGCTACACCGAACATTTGATTTTCACGAGAGCTTTATCAGACCCCGAGGAGCCATACGAATCCCATCGGCGAGGCTGCTCTTTCCCAGCAAGCAAACGGTGAAGGTTGGGACACGCTAAAATTCTGTGACCGCAGCGACATTTCACATCCCTTCAGGAAAATCACTTTGAAGGCGGGAAAACAAATTTCTTTAATGAATTATTTTCACCAGCTTACAAAGTATAACAACGTATCTTTGGAGACTTAGCGCAGACACAAGGAATCCAACAGAGCTCAAGTACCCCCAAATGACCAGAGAGAAAATTTCAACTTCAATAATCCTAAAGGTCAGGAGCATTATTAAACATGACAGATGCCCTCACTATTCAGCACTAGAGGACATGGCTAAATTTATTCTAACTCCATTTGCTCTTGCCACATTTAAAGCAGCTAATGTACCATCCAATACTTTTCCCCTCCCCTAAAAGCTAGAAATAACAATGTTTTTTCTCCATATTTTCAAACTGACAACTCCTGATTTATTTAGCAGCCAATTATCTCAACGCCAGGTGTAGCTGGTTTGCTTTCTCTAAGTGGGAAGAAACAAGACAGCAGAAAAAGGAAAAAATGAAGGCAAAAGGTGCTGAAGATTACACCACAAAGTGACTAAAACCCCCTAAAAATATGGGCAAGTCAAATATAGAGAGGGAAGTTAAACTCTGTGGTTCCTGTATCTAAAATCAAGCCCTTGTTATTAAACGTGTTCTCATGCACAAATTATTACCCACATGTCCCTCTTGATAACACAGTATGGGAAACGCGATCCCAATTACACTCCACAACCACGAGCGCTATATTCTTGTTTTTCCCCGTTTGCTCAATATCTGTTTTCATCCTTGGCTCACAGTCAGATGGGCAGTGGGAGTGATATTAACAGAATCCATATCAATTGTGCTTCCAGCTTTCCTTTCTATAAAATTAGAAAAAAAATAACGTGATAGCACGGGATCTCACATTCAGTCCTATTTTTGCCACCCTGCAGCTCTCAGAATTCCCTTTCCCATTTCATACACAAGCGGGCTTCCAAAACAAAACAGCTTTATAATGAACGAGAGCAGTTTTCTGATTTAAAACAGCCTGACAAGCATCACCAGCTCCCATTGAGGCCCTGCCGGCCACGTTCTGGTTGGAGTGTGTACGGACCGAGCACCTCGCCAGCGCTTCCGAATGGCCGGCGGTGTAAAACCAAACAGGGTAATCACACGGGAAAAAAAACCTGTGAATTACGCCTGCTTTCCATTTTTATTTCCCACACACACACAAGTTATAAGGCTTGGATTTCAATTGTGAAGATCTAGGCCATAAGGAAGAAGAGCTGGAGTTGAGCCCTAAAATACACATACTCTCAACTTCCAGCTGTTTAATCCTTATTTTTAACAGTGCTACTATCTGTTTTAAACCCCCAAATACGAATGTTCTCTCCCTTTCCAAAAAACAACGATGTAATTGTGAGATAACGTCGTAGCTCTGTACGAACTGGTTCAGTTGCACTGGTGCATTACACGGTCAAAGCTACTCAGAAAAAAATAAAACCAGAAACAGCCATAAAAATGCTAAACACCCTTCACTTCCCTTCTCTGGCGGCATCAACCAGGTCTAAATATGTCTTCACACAACCCTGTGCTCTCTGGGAATACAAAATATGCTGGTTTAGCTACTCCAGAATGGATGGTTTCTGCTCCTGCATTCAGAAGATATACAACAAAATAAAAAGATTGTTGCTATATTTTTCAACCGAGTTCAGTGAAATTCACAGCGCAGCCTCCTACCTCTTCAGTTCTCAACCCTCACCATTGCAAACACCTCGCTAATTTCACGCACAGAGAAATCAACTCGGCACTTCAAGAACAGGCTGCTCCTACAACAAGAACGTATGTGACCAGACCTAACTCTGTGTAGCACAGCTTAATATTTGTGTGAAAATCCAAAGTATCATCTGGGCAAAAGAAAAAAAAAATCTATGGAGAAACACCATAAAAAAAGAAGGGAATTATCAAAATGGATTCATATGCATCTGGAGTGATTTTAATACAAAATGCCCAGCGTATCTCCCTGCACTGCTGACAAATCACCAGCTGAGGTAAATCCCAGATAATGAAACATTGTAAGAAAGGCTCTATTTAATAATTTAGCCCCTGTCAAGGAGTTTGTATTGATTCTTGTTTCCAGCACAGGGAGAGAATGTTATCTTCAGCCTTACGGCTCAATGACAGCGCCGCTGAATTTAATCACTGTGCAGCTCCTGCCATGCAATCCTTAAACTGTCACCTCTGATTCCCCATCACTGCTCGCCGCTGCCGTCAAAGCCCCTGGATCCACTTGTTCATAGTGGTCTCCCGCCCCACCATCAGCACAGCAGCTTAGCAATCTGCTCCACATTAGACATAAAAGCCAACCTCATTTGCAGGCTAAATTTTTTATTTTAAATAATTCAGCGCTCCTTCAAATGTCTCGTTCGTTTTTCTCTCGTTGGCAAGTCTGTTCCGTACCTTAACAGCAAACTGGACCGAGCTGCCCTGGGACAGTTCTAGCAAAGGTTTTCAGTAGAAAGAAAATCTTTCGGCCTTTTATTGGCTGCAGAAAGGGAGATGAATCTGGAGAAGTAAGAATCTCTATTAATCAGCATTTTTTCCACACCAAAAAGGAAAGGTCATGCTGCCTTCACAACCGGCCAGGAAAAATTATCCACAAATTAATTCAGCTGCAGTTCAGGAACAGAACAGCAATTCATCTGCAAACAGAAAGAGGCTTTTAAACACAGGAATGCTTGTGGCTACAGAAACCTCACCTAGATATTCGCGTTCAAAAACGCCAGCTCCTGTAAAAGTACAGAGAATAACAGATACAATTTTAACATGTTTGCTAAAACGCGAGGCCATCCGCAGGAAGAATGTAGCAGAGAGGAAGCACATACCGCATAATTTAGAACAACAGATCCCTTTTAGCTTTTCCTCTTTACTCCAGGTGAGATGCAATATTTTCCCCTTTTTTCTAATCTTTTGGATCAAAGCAGAACGATCCCCCAGGCCCACGCAGACAAGGTCACCGCACGCAGATTTTCTATTGCAGGGCACTGGCGGCATTTCACAACTGTCTTTTTATGCACTTCTGCCTCTCCATCCAGACTGTAAATTGTTACAAGGCCCTGGGGCAATCCAGCTGTGAGCTCCATTCCGCTCAGGCTTCAAGGAGAAGGCGCCGATGCCGCCGGGCCGTAAACGCACAAAGGGCAGGGCCTGGCGATCACCCACGTTCGCTCTCCGGGTTTGCGAGTTGCAATCTGAGCATCAAAGCAGAGCCCGTTAGCATTTTAAATGTGACGCCGAATTAAGGCAAAATAGGATCAATGAGCAAAGCAGAAATCCGTTTGCTGGCGGGTTACGTCCCTGGAAAAAAAAGGAAAACCCTAAAAAGGAAATTTGGACTTAGCAGACACGGGAAATTCGGTTTAAATGACAAGATTAGAGGGCAGGTTTGCAGGATGCGTTGTATTTGTATAAATCGCTTGTGCCACGGTCAGAGATAGCCTGTTATCACCAGCAGCTCTGTGTTTCTTTTCCCTGGCAGTTATTGCCCTTTGGTTTTGTTGTTACTGTTCCTGTTTACTTAACCTATCGCTTCACCTCTGCTTGGTACTGCAGAGGAGAAAAACCACAAACTTCTCAGCCAAGAGTTCCACTTTCTCTTGCATTTTGGACCCGTCTTTTTTCCCCTCTCACCTCAGAAGTTGGAATTGCCTCGGTTTCAGATGCATAGTAACCAAATTTCTGCACGTTAATTGGCTTTTCCTCATACAAGTCAGTCATCTAAGTTTTAATCGTGTATTTTCATCATCTGGAAGTAATCACAATCACCATTTTAATTAAGATAAAGAGAACGGACTGAATTTTAGGACTTAACCATAAACAAAGAAAGAAAAACTTCACTGTTTATAATACACTGATTATAACGCAAAGAATCTGTCAGGCTTTAAACTACAATAAAAACCACTAAATACTATTATTTAATAAAAAACTACAGCTATGAAGCTATACCCTCAGTCTGATGGGAATCCAAATCTGCTCCTTCAAATGGTTGATCCAAAAAATGAAGTAGAGTGAGAACTCGTGTTTTCAAAACACAGCATTCTTCTATTGAAAAACGAGAGAAAAAGGACTTGTTTTGGGGTTTTGGGAGGATGGAATGGTTTTTTGGGGCTGGATGGAACGAAGCCTGAACAGTTTCTCACAGAAAGGAAAATCAGTCAGAAAAACTTAGATGGGAAAGATAGAAACATGCACCAAAGCATTAACTGCTTCCAGTTTATCGACTTGTCCATGTAATTTCAACCCCAAGCTGTAAGACTGTTCCAAAAGAAAAAAAATCAACAGGAAATAAACCCTGAATTAAAAGCTAATGGATCCCAGTTTTACTACTCTACCAAACACCATTTTCTCCCTTCCTATAGTTCAGTCAAGTCACACCAGTGAAATATTAAAGCCACATTATGATGCCCTTTTATAAGTCCCATCCACATATTCCAGCTTCCCAATAATATTTTGCTGTTTCTCATTAAAAAAAAATACAAAGTAGCTGACATAATGAAGTGGATAACGCAGGCTTAAAACAAACGGGTGAAGAAGCGTTTCCAAAGGAGCAAAACAAGGTCAGAAAAGTTGCTGCAAAGTTCATCATAACCTTGAATAATCCAGATTCCCACTTCAACCCAACCACTGGTTCAGCTGCCCCGCTTGGAAGGAGGGAGAGCAGCTACCAGAGTAACCGAAACCGAGTGCCCCAGGGAAAGGGAAGAACTGATCACCAACAAAACCACGGAAAGCAATAAAGCCGGGAGAGATTCACGCGTTGCTTCACCACACTTTGTTCCTAATCAAAGTCCTTAAGGATAATCTGGCCTTGAGTCCTGAAAGAGGATAGTATTAATCCAGAGCAAAATGAATTAGCGCCAAAGAGAGGTTAAAAAGATGATCCAGGTCACAAACAGAACAAAATAACTCGATCAGTAGAGGGGGAAAAAGAAAAATCTAGTAAATTTGTTTGGGTTTTATGTTTGTTTCTTTTTCTTTAGTACAGACAACTATCTTACATTCCTCTGATAGGGTACAGCAAGTTCCGTTTATTAATAATCATTATTAGTATATATTAATATAATTATTACTAATAATAATAGATTTATTAACTTCAATAATTCAAAACTGGTGAAGCGAACAAGGAAAGCATTTACGGCACATTCCACCCTTTTGCATGACCCATCACTCCACCGTTTTCCATAAGGGGAGGAAAAACAAGCACTGTAAGCACCACCCATCTCCTCGCTTTGGAGAGCATGTGCTCCAGCGCCATGCCATTTGTATTTAACTACTTGGCTCTGTAGGCAGCTGGAAAAAAAAAATCAAATCCTTTTCTAAGCAAGATCCATAGGAAACACTTCCCATTGCTACCTTTCAATTCTTCTGCACAAATTGCTGCCCCTTCCCTTCCACAACAACGGGTTAACTACCAGGTTACTATCTACTGTTGCAGATACCAAGCTTTCCAGTAAAAAAAAAAATAAATAAAAATGGTAAACTCGGGTTTCTAAATCCAAATGCACACAGTCTTAGCACCTGAGAGTTCTGTTGTCATCAGTGGACAATATCTGCACTAAATGTATAGCTGAATATTTCCAGGGAGAAACTTAAATTATATTGCAATCTCTGCTATCTTAATAATAGATAAATTAACAAAAAAAATCTATTAGTAAAGACATCTGGTATAGTAAAAATGTTAGCGTAATGACACTATTTAGAAACCTGTAATTTTTTTTTACCAGGCAGCTCTATTATTGCACTGTATTAGATCTGGAACTTAATAGATCTCTGTGGAATTTAATAGATCTCTGCACAGAGGAAGCCTTGCTAACTAGATCTGGTTCAGATCAAGCTCCAGTGGGCTTGGCAGCATTTAAAGAACCATCAACAAAATGACCCTTATGCTGAATTCTGCTGAATGCCTGAAGATTGATGGAGCTCCTACAGAACACCTGGAAAACACACACGGGTGAGATGTTTGTCAAAGGACCATCCAGCACCGGCAAAAAGATCAGCGCGCATCTCTATCAAAGCGGCTGATAGATCCTGGCAATCGACCCTAGAGAATTTAACAAATAGAAAGAGCACAAGGAGAATATTGGTCAAAATAATGTCTCAAATTGACGCTATTTCAAAGCGGTTTCTCAGCGCAGGAAGGAACATTCCCTTGTTCATCAGCAGAGCAGGACTCCCGTCCCACCTCTGGTGCTGGTGTTATTTAATTCTCTCCCCAAACCGTATCAGACTATCAACACGTTAGTGGAGATGATTTTCAAAGATATTCATCTTCCAGGGAAACCCGTGTTGTGGAGATACTGACGCCGCAGCAGACCAGAAGGGACAGACAATCACAGACAGTGCCACTTCTTGCTGACAGCTTCTCTGAGACACAACACGGTTAATCGTACTTTACTTCTCAATTCCACAAGGTTATTCAAATGAACCCCAGAAAGCTTGAAGGAATCCAGTCCCATAGAAATTGTAAAGACAAAGGAGGACAGTTTAGCAAACAAACAGCTTTAATGTGTTGTACAAGACCAGTGCTGACAAGGGAAGCAATTAATGCAACTCAGCAGGAATTTATTGTTCAGAATGGCAACTATCCCCTTGTAATTCCAGTCAGACACAAAAGCACCTGATAACGTGTAACCCATCACTAGAACCCGTTAACTACAAATCCAACAACTCCTTTAAAAAAAAAAAGAGAGGAAAGAGAGGAGGAAGAGAACACACACCAAGCACCAGCAGACACCACCAGGGAAGAAACTGCACACGTTCTCCTCCACTGCGCTCTCAAAAACGTAAACTTGTAAGGAGTACAACGTTAGACTTGAGTAAGAAAGCTTAGAAAAGGAAGATGCGTTCTGATAGCCAAAGGCAGTAGGTGATCCATGTCTGTAGATGGTACGTTGATAAGCAGAACGGTTTAATACATATTCAGAACTTCCATAAACCAACAAGAGCAAGATGACCAGCAGCAACAGTCACCTTTGCCAAGCACCCGCTGACAGCACCCAAAGCACTGCAAAGTTAACCTTTTAACCTCAAAAATTCAGATCCAAAGGGGCAAACTGCAACTCCAACTCATTTGTGCCTGCCCAGGCCCCCAGCTGTTCATTTTTAATGGTATTTTCTGGTTTTCCACATCAGTACAGACTTGTCATAGGGTCTGGTCTCTCTTGGCATCCTCAAGCATCAGTTCAATGATGAGCTGAGATGAGAGGGCACCACAAACCAGCCCCCGGGTTTCCAATTCCACAGCTGTGCTATAGAAAGCTGCAAATAAAGGCACAGCCAAATTTCGCTTCCCAGGAAAAACTTAACTTACTGAGCCACAGTTTCCCAAAACCGCTCAACTCCACGTTCATATTGCTGTGGATTACCAAACCATACAATGACACAGACACAATTTGAACTCTACGGCCCAGCTAACTCAGTCTAAAGCAAGGAGACAACGCTGCCTTATAGCAAAACAGCTATTGCAGAAATTAAAGATTTAATCAGAAGGAGCTACGGGAAGAGATAGAGACTCAGAAAGGTTGTCAGGTCTCTGGAGAACGGGGCAGGGAAAAGGAGGAGATGTGAAAGTTTTCCTTACCAGTTTGAAGTCTTGAATGCTGCAGATGAAATACGGGGTATTCGGCCGGCGACTTTCAATATATACGCAATCTTTAAAAAAAACAAGATTTTAAAATAATGGAAATTAACTTCTGTACCTCCAAGAAAGAACATAAAACCAGGATAAATTAAAAAAACAGCTTAAGCTTAGAAAGAGCCACCATTTCATTTGCATAACATGTAATTTATTCCGAGTCTTACCTAAAAATAGAAACTAGATGTTTTATGATAAATAAGGGAATTCACTGCATAAAAATTACCTTTGATTCAAATAGACATTTTGCTAGAAAAACAAAAGGAAGTCATGAGGCCGTTCTGAGTTCAGTTCACAAAAATGACCAGGTCACAATCTATGAACCAGATCAAAACCAAACAGGAAACTAATCACATCTTTTGCTATTACGAACCTGCACTAACATATTTTCTCTTCTAATTGTGAAGAAAACCAAGGCAACCAATCACAGATGAAATGCAGCAAACTAAATCAGATTTACCCCGGGGAAGGACTGGGCTTTCTCAAATTACATTTGACACGACAGAACCGAGCCGTTATTTTTGTTTGCCTTTGACAACTGGACTCTACGAGGTGGTTGATAAAGAAGATCCCTTGTTTTAAAAGCAGCCTTGGCAATAACCACAACAAAAGCAGCGCCTCTGAATAAAATTACAGCAAGGACAGGAAAGGAGTGCCCGACTAACGATAATGACCTTAGACACGAGAAAATTGGCACACAGTTTGCTCCAAGGTAAAGATGCTACTCCCAAAGCCAAACAGCTATCAAAAGGCCCTTGTGTTCTCCTTTTTTAAACAGCAGTTACCGACTTGAATACAAGACAGAAGACAAAGAACACCAGCTATTCTATTAACCATTTTCCACGAACCTATTTATATTTCTAGAGAAAAATTCCAAAGCCTTAGAGTTTCACAAGACATCTTTCAAAACACAACTAACACCCTGCTTCATGTCTTGTAAGATCCGAATGTTTTTCAAGACATTTCCTAGTTCTTTTGCTCCACGAAGAGCATAAAGAACATTCCTGAGGATCCATCGTCACTGGTCTTCCCAATAAAACATCTTGTTACCGAAAGAAAAAAGGAAACCCAAGCTGTACTCAGGAATCCTCTCACCACTGAGAAGTAGCTCACAGATTAATTTAAAAGAAAAAGTTAACTCGCATACTGGATTTATTATGAATCCTTCCCACCAAGAGGCATTAGAGCAGAGGAGGAGACACGGGCAGGAGGACAAACTTTCCAAAATTCTAGTGTCCGGCAAGTATTCACTAAATGTATTGATTTATCTTCATGATGATGGTATCACAGGAAACTAAGTAGCAGGGCTACCTATGTTTCATGTATGTAAAATGCACTAAAATCTTGGGATTTTTTTCTTTTTTTGGTAAGAAAATAACAATCAACCGTTTTATATAACAACCTCCAGCATCTCTGTGAAATCACGAAGGATTCCGCCCATTCATGTCAAGTACGACTCGCCTTTTCCAAAGAGCCAATTTCAAGTGTGCGTTCCCCAGCTAGGGGAGCGGCAGCTGCTGCGGCAGCACGCACATGTACATCGTAAAAACCTGAAACAGCGTCTATGTAATCAACCACCAACACCACAACGGGAAGCTATTTGACTTGTAACTCACGCTTATATAGCAATTTCATCCAAAATACTGAAAATCCCACAGAAAAACTAAAGCCAGGGGGAAAGCATCTGACCTGCCTCGCATCAAACGCATCCTCTCTGCCTCCCTGCATCAATGGATTTACTCCAGTTTATTCGGAAGCTATAGCCATTTAAGCATACCAAAGTACTGCTGCACCATTTTGTTTTCCCAGACTTCCTTGGCTAATCTCATGTTAAGAACCCTCCACTCGCTCAAACCAACTGCTCAGCACCATCCATTCACATGATGTTCCATCACCCATCTGCGGCAAGTTTTTCAGGCTTCACCGGGGAATTTGTATCAAAAGGCACCAGATTTCAGATACAGGCAAGGCCACGACTTCCAAGATACGTTTTTTTCTGAATGTCTCAGTTTCACAAGCGTCGTTTTCCGAGCGCTATCAGACAGCGCACAGCACAAACACCTTGGCATCCCTCTGAAACGGTTGATACAAAAGAATCTGGCGTCCAGGCGGATCCAGCAAACACGGTGCCTCCCCACTGTATTGCACTAAGTGAGGCCCCGCTGGCTGCCGGCTGAGCCAAACCAACCATGACATCCAGTTAAGGTGTCTCCAAAGCAATAGAGGCCACACAGATTAAAAAAACCCCGTTAATTCAGGTGCAAAGCAATGTCACGAGTGCTAGAAGAAGAAAAAAAAACACCAAAAGGAGAATATCTATGGATGCGCTCACATCAGCCACTCAAAACTCACCATGAAGAACTGTTACTTTACCAGAAATCCAAAACACAACTTATTTTGAAAACCAGCTTTGATGTGGACCCAAGCAAAGAGAAACCGTGTGCCGTTTTTCCAATGCAATACACCTGCGTAGGTAAAACTTATGCCCACCAAAAAAAAAAAAAAAGAATGTTTCAAGTTCCCTGCACATCCAGTGGGATTCACCGCCTCTTCTCAACCACGAGCACATGCGCTCACTTTCCTATTTCGTGTAAAACGTCCCACTGGAGATGAAGTATTTCTACGACACATGGTACAGAGTCATTATGCCTTTGGGCTTGTGATATTCACCAGATGTGTCCTAGTTCTGAACGGTTACATTAATATTCGCACACTAAAAGCTGCTTTCAAAATTGGAGCTTCAATACATGGACTTATCGATCTTTTGGAAAAAAAAAAACCACAAAACCCAAGCACTTCCCTGAACGCACGAACCTTTCCCGGCCTGAATGCTGCATTTTGTGTAGTAACCGTCTTCACAATTAGAATCTTTTTATGTCTAAGCTAATGAATCCACACTTGCATCGTCCAAGAAGCAAGGCCCGAGGCTCTGCAGCTCCACAGAAAGGTGGTCCTCGAAAGCCATTGTCAAGGAATTGTCCCCATCCCGCTGCCATCACATCTCACCAGTCCCAAGCTCAGAGTTGGCAGGAGCTGTAATCAGAATCCCTATAGACACACACTGCCCAGTTCTGACATCCCAGGGCCTTACTGGATTGTGTGTTCTTTCCCTCATTTTGCTTTCCTTTAGATGCACTACGTTGGAGTTAGAGTCCTTTAAAACTATATGCTACCTCGTTACAACCAACCACATGAACCGCCAGGTTCACGTAATCCGCTGTAACACGAGCTCCATATTCAACAATCCGCGTGCTAAACATCACATTTCAGACACACTTATCCCCGCAGCACACGTGGACGTTCCTGTTCCACATCCACCGCTTCTAATTCAGAGACAGCGCTGATCCCAACGCTCTCAGTCAGTCTACAATAGAAATGTGTAGGATGGATGTAAGAAACTGTAACAAAAAAACCCTGAAAACAAATTGTGGGATGGGCAAATAAAGGATGTTTACATCCCAGAATTAAAGGATATTTATATCCCAGAACTAAAGGATATTTCCATTCCTCCTTTCTGGCGTCTTAAAATTAAAAAGCTTGGCTGTCCTGGTGCCCTCTGCCAAGCAGTGAAGAGGAATCACCAGGCAATTTGGAATCGTTTCCCAAAAATAACTCTGATGGAGCCAAACTAGCGGGAACAGCACGGCTCTTCATCGCAGGGCCACAATCCTTCACCACCGCCACCCAGAACACACCGAAATACAACTAGGAACACGATATCAGCAGTTACACGTCATTAATAACCAAACGGTACCTTTCAAAGAAAAATATCTGCAACATGCCACGAATTCTAAATGCTGAAATCTAAATTTGCCTGTATTCCAAATATAACATCCCCAGGCCCTCGAAAACAAAGGTCAGTAATGGAAACAGCTCTAAGCACAGCACCATTTGGCATGACGGTTCAGTAACAAACGCGGCAGCGCGGGCAGGGACGCGCGGGGAATGACAACCACACGGGTTTAAGTGGAGAAAGATGACCAGCGACAGGTAGGGAGCTCCGCAGTCGCCTCTCCCCCCCGCAAGGGTTGACAACAAACAAATTGCTGGTCTGATCTTCCAGCCCCGCTCCCCGCTGAGCGCATTTCCAGCCCCGCTGCTGGCGCCCTGTCAGAAAACATCGCCCTGTTCTGCAATAAACGGCTCAACCAATTTAGCGTCTTGAGCGGGGACTCGCAGGAGCGTTCCTGCTGCCCCGACTACAGCTCCTCTTCGGCAAATGATTTTATTATAAACTGGTATCATAGCGAATCCATTTTCTTTAAGGGGTTTTGCCGCTGTTTAATGGACTGTCAGCGTAATTTAGATTTCATCTATTTAAACTCATTCAAGCCTGGGCTCCTGATTGTACAATAAATGGAACATATTTCTACTCAACGAAATTAATGGCAGCTAATTGTAGTCTGCAGTTCCCAATTTTATAAAAGCAACTGCTCTGCGGCTGGGGCACCCAGCGACATGATTTCCCACACCAATTATTTTTCTGCACTTTTCATGCATGTCCACAACACTATAGGGTTGCTCTTCCAAGACGCATTCAGACATACTTTGCTAATGATTTTGATACAAAGCAAATATTAAGTAGCATTACCCAAAATGCCACAATGAACGCAAAGATATCGTAGATGCTGAGCCTCTAACTCACACCAGGGTATCCTCCTGTCTTAGAATTGTTTCTCTTTCTCAATTAAATACATGAAAAGGGAGGAAGGGTGGGAATAAGAGTGCAGGCCACTAAAAACTAATTAAGCAACCAGTTTATCTAAGAGCTCCCTCTTTAGCAAGAGATCAGCTTTACTGCACACATGCCATTTCAAACAGTCTTTTCTGAGCCTTTAAGGTCACAAACTTTTGCTGGAGGTGCAATGTTTGCTCCCAACACTTCTCACAGATATTTTACAAATGCCTACGTAGCCACCTGTCCCTCAGACCTCAACTGGATGCACTTCAATAGCTCTTTGTGGACACACATTTCTAAATGACATTAGAAGTTCAAACTATTTTAACTGAAGTGAATTGAGGACAGGCCGTGAACAGTTACCGCGGCCACAAACTTCACTTTCCCTCCTTGAAAACCACTATTGCAAGGAATTCCTTCCCCTTAATCCAGGTTTTCCACAGGTGCTTCCCACTCACTGTGTTTTTATTTCAACACTTCCATTTGCCTCATTTCGTAATGGCATGCTACATTCCCCGTAAATCTCACTTTTTGCCTTGGTCACAACCCTCCTACATTCATCCTCTGCAAAAACAACCCCCTAACACAGTCTGCAAAACTGCTCCTATCTGTGTTCCACAGTTAAAACTACAAGTTTTCACCTACAGCTCTTGGAGTCACACACACAAAAAAATCACATCAATAAAGGTTCATGTAACATTTCACATCCGTGCTGTAACAGCTCCGAGACACCACAGCTTTACAAGGTATTTTTATTTTGCATTACAAGATGCTATAAAGTTCATTTAGTACACAGCATATGTTCACAGAGTTCACCTAATCCACGTTCCTTTTAGGAACTCTTGAGTATGGCAGCCGATGGCAGTATTAATACAGCTCCTTTCGTTAGCGACTGTGTTCTGATGAGCACAGAGGGATGACTCGCAGATCAAGCATTAACAATAATCTCAGAAAGCCTTATCTAAAATTCTGCACTCGCACAGTTCATCTGCTATGAAAACACTATCGCAACACCACATACTGACAAAGAGGACAAGAAAACCCCCTGGTCAGAGCCCCCGGGCTGAGGGGTGTCCCCAGCACCAGGTACCCCCCAGCCCTTGGGGACAGTCACCTCCCCATTGCTCTCCATGATTTATACACAAAAGCCAAACAAAGCCAGCGGATCCATTTGCCAGATCACCCTTGATCTGCACTTAAGGCTCCATCTGTCAAGGCCAGCAGCTGCCCACACGCACTCAGGAGTAAATACCAACTCTGGAAATGCAGCTTCCCCCACACGCAGTTTGGCTTATGTTTTCTGCTTATGCTAACAGCATATATACAGAAAACTAGTAACATGCAGTTAAGCAGTCAATTCATGCTGCTACGTAACCTTATTTTTCTACACTTCAAATTGTTCACCTACTCACCTGATCTTTATAAAGCACACTTTTTATAAAAATCGAAAAGGCTGAGAATAAAAACTCATGACAGCTGTTGTTGTAAGCAATAGTACAGAACAATAACAACACACGTTTCAGCTGCACGTGGAAACAGCTCTCTACAGACTTGGGCAACTTCAAAGAAAATCCTTCTGCGATGCTTTTAGGTGTTTTGTTAACCCTCCTGCCATGTTTAAAGACTCACCTACTAATCCAGAAGTAGAAGAAATCTCGGTCCAACTACATCTTAGGTAAACGTAACTCCGGTTCTGCTGTGACCGGAACTGTACCGGTCACGTTCCATGGGACAGATATCGACGGTCAGGCCTGCGGTTCACGGAAAACAGGACCCACCACATTCTGTGATTTTCTCATTGCGATAGCGCAATAGCCCAACACCCGAAGGCTGCAAATCTCAGCCGCCGAAGGCTGCAAACTATTTCATAGCTTATGAAGTGCTCCCTTGGAGAAATGGCCACGTACACTATAATCACAGAATGTATCAAAGTGAAAAGCAGGTAAGATCTCACTTCGGTACATTTGGTGACAACTGAGCAGCAATATTTCACAGCAGAGCAGCGGACCTGCACATTCTGTCTCTCTCTCCTCCTCCGATGCCTGTCCAGACAATGCTTTATGGGGTTATGGTGCCTCCTAAACTGCACTCAGGGACAGAAATCTAACAACACTTGGATGTGACATCAACCTATACATCCAGAAAAGTTAGGACTCAATTTATATTTTGCAGCAGCAATATCCCACTTCCATACTAGTGACAGTGATTTTCCATACCTTAAAAAAACGCAACTAAACCAAAAAGTCCAACAGCTGTCCCAAACAGCGATTGCCCCAAAACACCTCAAAGCAGCAAAGAGACACATTCCTCCTTTTTCTTACACTAGGCCAGAGGTTGCAGGACCCACACAGAGCTCATTCTGCCTCTTTCCCTGCACAATATCAAATCGCACTTTCCGTATCTAACACTCTACACCTCCTCTTCCAGCCTCGCACACATCTGCAAACACATCGGACAAAGAGGCTCTCGTGTCAGCTGCTCCGGAGCAGCCTGGGAAGCTGGGGAGCTCCAGACGGCGCCGCTGTCCCTGCAGGAACATTTCACCTTGTGCCGCCTCCCGCTGGTTCCGCTTGCTGATGTGCTGTTTATAAAGCTACTGATGTCACTGTAGAAATAGATCCTCCTAAGTCCTTTTAATTCCCGCAGATCCATTTAAATGTTTCTACGTAGGCAAACAACGTTGTCCTCATCTCCAGGTGACATGGAGCCGTCTGTTTTCTTGAGGCTCCAAATCAACGCAGACTTTCATCCGGAGTTTTGCCAGCCCAGCATTCAAGGTGCTATCACGATGCCATTACATCAGTCTGCTCAGCAGCAACAATACCCGCAGTATTACGTTCCGGGCTCTAACGCAGTAATATCCCTTCCCAACGTGTCGAACACGCCGAGTTGAAATGGGACGGGGCCCAAACAGCTTCCTCCAGCAGGGAAGGTACGTACCAGCTCAGAGAACTAAAAGGAGCAGGGCAATACAAGTATCCACGTAACCAGCTATTATTGTGAGGTAGGTATTCCCGCTATATACACTTGCTGGAATCTTAACCCATTTACTTGAGAAAATAAATTTATTTGGATACTGAAAAGAAGATCTCCATATTCAAGGACAAGCTGAAGAAATACAAGAAAAATACCTCCGGACATCAGGTCCTGGTAAGACTTCAAACATGGTGTTGCCAGCACAGGGAGGAGAAAAAGTTCCCTGGAATAACATCATCACTGCCTTTTGCATCTTTCATTACATTGGCCAGAAATGTGAAGTTCTGACAGCGCTACGTGTTTCCCACGACACAGCTCCCTCCTCCAGCCACCAAGTCATTCCCTGCACCAAATAGCAAAAGCAGAGCCTATACAAAAGCTGCTGTATTCCCCACGGTGTTTGGAACAGTTGGAAAAAGCCCAGACAGCAATTCCAAAAGCACCTTAGAGCCACGCCAGTCCAGCACAATCCATTGACAGCACTTGGGTACCTTCTATACCGAAAATCGTACGCAGGGCCAACTGTCGAACCCAAACAACAGATGTAGGTCTACAGCCTGGTTTGCACAGCAGAGAATGAAAGTGTTCAAATCCACGTACAGTCTGACAATCAAAAAAGTAGAACTGCAACAAGAAAACCAACAGAAGTGCTACAAAACAAGAGCACCAGCTTCAGAGTACACCAAATTAGGAGCCGTGTGTTAACGACACCGCATGTGCATACAAACTGTATGGGGAAAATCAAACCTTGCAAACTGTGCTGTATCTTGGCAAAAGCCAGGAGGATAGAAGGGACTAAATGTGCACTGGAAATGGAAGGAGATTCAGCATTAACAAAAAAAATCTAACTGAATCTAAGAGAAGGAAAAAAAAAAAAATTCTCAGTCTGGATGCAACTGTCTCATCATCATCATTTCCTTCTGCTAAGGAAGCCTATAAGCAAATCTCAATATACATTGCACAAGAAACATAAATTGGTTACCATGACAGTCATTTTGACAAAAGCAAGGTAAGAACCGCGAGAAAAAGGAAGAACAAATATACCAGACTTGTAAGGAAAGGGGAGGGAGGTTGTGGAAGCCGAGAGGACAGATGGGGAAATGGGCCACCGAGCTTTCAGGAAAGGCCTGTGTGATTTCCAAAGATTAGCCGCAGAGCGTTTCTAAGCCCTACTCAATAAATTTTAATACATAGTTTAAAGCTTCACATACAGTCATTGTATCTATGCAAATTAATACGAACAGTATTTATACAATAACAACATAGAGTAACCTTTCATTTGAAAAAATTCCAATTATCTTGATTATCTACTGATTTACAGTTCATTCACTATCACTCAAATATAGCTGTTGAGCTCAGTAAAGAAAAAAGTAATAATAAGTGTTGGATTAAGTAGTTTACAGCAATGGTGTAAACACAGAATGAGATTTTAACCAAGGACTTAGTAAAAAAATGCAAACCTCGAACATTCACCTCTGATAAGAGCATTTAAGAGAAAGAGTCAAACAAATGGAAAGGATTTCCTTTCCCTAAAGCCCCAGAGCTGTGAGCTGAAGGCAGCTCTCCGTTCCGCACACCTTTCATTCCCATCTTCCTAATCCTTGCTGCGCAAGCCTCATTCATTTAAACTCTTAATCCCTCCTAAATTTCATGTCATTTGTACCCTTAGTTAAAAATACATCTCCCTATACGTAACCCAGCCATAAGACAGAAGCTAAAATTTTCTTCTGCGACAGATGCTAAAATCGCTTTAGAATGTATTAATGCACCTGAATGTGCATTCAAGACCTCACTCCTGTTAAGAAATTATCTTTTAAATAAAATTTTAAAGTTAGTATAAAAGTACTCCAGGCACTGCACTCACTGGCTGATACTTCTCCATCCTACCACATGGTAAAATTGAGCTCACAAATCCATTTTCCACCTTAATTTTAAGCAAAGTCTTCTTGCAATAAAGCCAGCGTAGTGCATTGTACTACCGGGCCCACACAACAGCTGTTCTTAACAGATTCTAAATTATTTTTCATCCTCTGACACTGAAAATAAGATTGCCACCGAAGCTGACGCTTTTGCAGGCTCCCTATTGCTACCGCTCGGGCAAAAAAATAAAATATGACTCAGCTACAAACCCTGGCCAAGAGGAAAACATCTCTGAACGGTTTGAAACGATAACTGAAGCTATTGTGACAAATCCTGGTAGATTTAAGTGAAAAGAGACTTTACAATATTCACACGGAAGAACACATATGGAATTCAACACCTCCAAACCAGCAGCGTTTCCACTCATCTGTATCTGCAGCTGATGCTGCTCACACATACAATTAGTATTTTAGAGTATTTACAGCAACTACAACTGGATGGAGCATTTAAAACATTCACATCTGTACTTACACGATGAGATTTTAGTAGTTGAGATATACAGCACCTCATGGAAAAAGGCAGCGAGGTTTTACCTCATTCATTTCCACGGTTTTTAGTTTGAATCCATCTCTATTTTGCTCCAGCAGTTATTACAGCACACTGATCATTTTACAGAACTAATATAAAACTACCAGGGCCCTTAAGCCAGTGCTTTGAAGAGTAAAGTCAAACATAACCAATCCCTCGTGGTGGAACAAACAACTGCAATCACCACTTCTAAAATGCTGTGTAGACAAACACAGAAACTTTTACTCAAAAATGAGGAGTCCAGCTGGCAGAATAACCTAATTTTCAAGTACAAGTTCATTTTGAGGAAAAAGTCAGCTGGCAGCAACCACAGCTTAGATCTTGAAACCTGACGTGAGACCCTAAATGGGAATCAAGCGGCACATCCAAGACACCCAGAGCACCCTGCACGTTTCTGCTTCTGTCCCCAAAACCTCGCAGGTATTCGCTGCCACTGCCATGCGCTGGCTGGGAACCCGGGGCTGGAATCAACGGCACCGCGGGTACGAGACCTTAGGTCACCGGGTTTCTATTTCACAACCAGAAGCCAGGACAGGAGCTCAACACAGAAACCACAGCTTGTGAGAAACCCTTGTGAGAGCTGAGACCTCTGCGTGCCGCCCACCCAGCCACCAGCTCCCACCAGGGCTCGTTTCAGAGGGAGCAAAGGGCTCAGTGCTTCGTCCCATTTAATTTCAATATTCCCAGTGACACATACAATACACAGATAAATTAATGTAGTAGTAAGAAAAAAGGGTGGCTTTTTTTTTTTTTCCCCAAAGAGGAGCTAAGCGCATTCCAACAAATCAGATGTTACAAGATACAGTTAAAATCTTTTGCATGCGTATCCACGTTTGTCTCCAATGGAAAAGTGGCAACCTGCCCCTAGGACAAGCACCATTCAAATAACCAAACAGCACACTGTGCTGTCAGCTGCAGCCAACTAACTGGTAGCTCTGGTGCACAATTTCTTTCGAAGGAAACAAGAATTTCTTACCTCCAGGCCGGTATACAACATCATCCTCCGTGATAAAGGACGTTATTTCACCGTTGTCCGTTCTCTCGTACCGGGACTTCTTCTTGGGTGGTTTCTTTTTGCTCTTCTTCGTGGACTCCTCTGTGGTGGCACTGTTGTTGTCATTGTCCTCGTCTTCGCTGTGGTCGCTTTCCGCGTAGTTCTTGGCGCCTCCTTCCAGCGTGCAGCTCCGCCGAGGCCGCGAGTTCTCGCTCTCCCTCGCCTTGTCTCTCTTGTCTCGCTCCTTGTCCCGGTCTCTGTCCCTGTCCTTCTCTTTGTCTTTCTCTTTCTCTTTGTCCGCTGTCATGATTCGCCACGTGCCTTCTTCTGTCCTCTCACGGCTGGGCCTCCGTGAAAGGTAGACAGTGAGCCTGGGCTTCAGTCTTCTGAATTTCTCACTCAAATCCAGGAAAAATTCAACCACTCCAACAACCCCAGCGTTTTAAAAGGGTTCTTGAAAGTGAAGAGGGGGAGAAAGAGGGGAAAAGCCCAGGTTAATAGTCAAAATACTGTCAATTTCTGCAAATAAAAATTAAAAACAAAACCCCACACCTTAAAGCAATTCAGTACAGAAAACACAAGGCAGGAAAATATCCGTCTTTTGAAGCATTTGTAGAGATGATAACCTACGAAGTGCCTATAAAATGTCTGAAGTTATTTCCATCCTCAAAAAGATATCACAACTCCTTAAAAAATTCTTTAATTTAGTACAGAAATACAATAACTTCTTGGATGGGAAGCGCTCACTGAAGACACATCATTTTACACCTGAGGCTGAATAGGAAGCGTGCAAGCAGTGCGGAAAAAAAAAGACAAGTGCAAGAACCGAAGAGTCTACAACTTCTTTTTCCTCAAAGCAAATGAAAAAGTTTAGCAAGCGGCTATGAAATCAAACCACAGGAGTTACAAGCACACTAACAAATCTGCTTTTCCATATATCAAAACCACGACCTTTCACGCTTGCTTTACCAGTAAGAGAACACAAGGAAAGGGATTTTATAACTCGTCACCTTCACACACACAGATTACTGCTGGGGAGTAGAAAAGGAAGAGATAATCCCATGTTTTCACTTCCCCGCTCATTCAATCAAAACAGTTAACATCAACTCCGTTAGTTTTTCCTCCAACACAAGTTTGGATTTTAAAAAAATAATAATAATAACAATTGTGACAAGAGTATTTGCAAGCCTGGAGCTGTGGGCCTGGATCCCCTGAGCACAGGCGGGTGCACAGAAGAGCCGCCTGCTCGCCTGGTTCGGGAACAACTCCAAATGAGTCCCCTATAGCATGAAAGCCACGGGCCTAAGAAGATTGAATGTTCATGCGCTATGCATCTGACAAGGAAATCATTTTGACTTTTAAGAAGCCAGCTGAGAAGCCAGCGATGCTGTGTATTTGAAATTTCTTCACTCACATGAACCTCAAACTACAATATCCTCGTCCCTGCTGACTGCCACTTCAGCAGGGGAAACAGCCAGAGAGACAAATTGCTTCTGCTGATCCAGTTCAGGCTGTGGCTCCAATCTCTCGGGTGTTTTCCTGAATGAACCGATCATCCAGGTAGGAAATGATTCTATTTTCTTTCCTGCTTCGAGCAGCTGCCGTGGCTCTGATAACACTCCAGGGGAATCCACGGGAACTCCAGTAGAGAAGATGACAACGAACCTGTCAATTGTCAGAGAACCTCAGATCGCAGCGATAGCAACGGTCTGCAGGGACTCCCGAAGAAATGCTTTGAGTTTCTAGAGGCTGGGAAACACCCCAGGAGCAAGCTTGAGGGGTTTCTTCCTATTGTTGTTGATACAAAACTCACTTCAGAGGCTAAATAATCTATTTGTTTTGAATTAAAGCTCTTTACTTTCCCAGGGCAATCTAAAAATTACAAGTAGTTGCGTCTCAGCCTACGCACAAGAGATCTTCATGTGTTCTTTCCCCTTGCTGCTAACACCAGAAACCAAAAGCAAATAGTGATTTCTAAAGAAAAGCATTCACCCCATGTTTGGAAGGATCTCTTTAACCACAAGAGCACCAAATATCTTGCAACTGAAATACTACATCATCTATAAATTAAGCATCTGTATCGGATATCACACGTTCTTACTTCACCCACCAACCACACCACCCGCTCGTGTTCAAAAGCTCCAATGTTCCCTAATCACTCTTGACCAAAATGTAAATATTTAACAAACAATCTGCTGACTCAATGGTATTTATCAGTTACAGATGTTGTAGTGGGTTAAGCACTTTTCTCATTCTATACGGAATTATGCATGAATATGGAACCCATCAAACCGACATCATCACAAAAACATTGTGAACCTTCTTTTTTGTTCTCTAAAGTAAACTGGGATAACAATCAAGTATATTGCCAAACACAGTAATCACACAGATGTTTAAATCTGGATTAGGACGGTAGAAGCAAATACACTGAAAATCTTAAGTGGTTTTTGGCAAGCTCTGTCGCTTGGGTTTCCAGTGATTTTACTCACTGGCAGCTTCTCATTCTCATTCTAACAACCAACCACCAAAGCAGCTGCTTCTGTCATCATCCCATAGAAAAGAAATTCAGGTTACAGCACCACAGGTTGACGAGTATTAACTGCCTTTGATCCTGGTTTACTGCTTCTTCCACGGGGAATTTTTAGAGCTTAATCTTGGAAAGAAGTCGTTTAAGCTAAAAGGGGAACATTAACTTTACAACGGCTGAGACTCTACACAAAGGAGTGGAAGAATAGCCCCGTCCATTATTAGCTCAATGCAATTTGAAAATCCTGAGGGAAAATTTTAGCTTCAGTGCAATCACGCTCAAAGATCTTTTTTGTTGTTGTTATTTTTTAAGTAGAGCCGCAGGCTACATCCATTTATCCAAGCAAGTTTCTTACATCCAGTATGGGATAACTTTATCTCCACCCAGTATTTCAGCAGACACTACAGGTCCTTGTTATCCTCAACTGCTCACAAGGCAAACATAAGCCAAAAAACGTGTTTGCAGTACTCGCTGAAACCCTCTGCTCTCTGCTTTCTAGCAGAAAATGCAGATACCTACGACTTCACATCAATCAAGCAGACACAACTTAACTCGAAACTTCATTTAAAATCTGAAGTGCAGCAGTTCATAATCGTTCTTTTCAACTTATCCTTACCCACATTCACCTGGTTGAGGCGGGTTTTTTTCCCCCAGCATTTTAAATCTAGTTCAAATTAACATCTGAGTCAGGAAAGCAGGATCCTACTTCTACAAGCAATGAGTTCTGGTCAGATCTGGGCACTGTGAGTTATTTTAAGACCATTAAAGCCCAGTTACCCATTAGACACAGCTCAGAGATATTCGATCTATACACCTGGATATCATTATCAGAGCAAAAGGCACACATACCACCTTTCCGCACATTAAGTACTTAAACCTCTTAACCAGTACTAAAGAGTCAGGTTTTAAAGAAATGTGAGACCAAGTCCAACAGAAACGCCACGAGACAAACAGCAAGGCATCTAAGTACACAAGGTAACTAAAAATACAAAGAGCTCCTTTTCCTTATTTAAGCCAGACAGATAAATCTTTTAACAAGATTCATTTGATCATGTGTTACCACTCTTAATAAACACAACAGGACCATCCTTCTGTAAGCTTTAAGTCTCATATTGCAAGATAAAAGGGCAGAGTTTTCAGCAAATGTCAGATTAAAGGAACTATGTGCCGCAACTGCTGGAGTTCCACTGAATTTTCCCTGGGTTTGATGCCAAGGAAGAATTTTAACTTGGTTTTAGTGCAAGGAATTTATATAAATATATTTTATATATATATATTATATATAAATATATATATATATGCACCATGAGTCTCCTCTGAGGACTGTGCTGGTCTGGTTGGTATCTCAGCAGCTTTCCAGCCGTTGAAAGGGTCCCACTGCCTGTTCTCCAATGGGACCAGCCTGTGACCCCCCTGGAAGCAAGTTTGCTGAAAAGCCTTTTAAAAAGCTCTTATGAGTCTCTCTCCAATGAATAATACGTCTCTTATCAGTTGTCTTCCTTATCTCCTTCCCCGGCATTTTGAGTTTATAACACAAACACAGCACTGGAACACTTCAGCCAGGGATGGTCATTAGGAGTTACACATTTACAGCCCGTAGCTCTTGTAAGCCCTGGAAGCGCACGCAATTAAAAGCGTGTTTTGTTCACTTTGAACTGCTCCCTACTAATCATCCCCAAACGGCTGAAGCAGGCAGCGTGCAGAGGAACAGCCAGGCGCCGACTCCAGCAGCATCTCTCACATCGGGAGGTGTTTCTCATGACAACCACCTTTTCTTCCTTCCTGCTATTTACCCAACTTGACCCCAGAAAAGCAAAACAAGAGCTCTCCTGTTTCTGGGCCACGCTCCGCTCCCCGCTGTCAGTTTTTAAACCACAGGCTGGGTAACGCTGCGGATCAGCGATCTGCACGTTCCACCCTCACACCGACTCGCTCCGGTTTGGGATACCGGGGCATCGTTCCGAAATCCAGATGCAGGGGAGGTTTGACAGGTGAGCTGTGCAGGATGACAGCTTGATAAGATCATAATTCCCACTCTTCAACACAACGGCGATGCTAGAAAACTTGAACAGGAGAAAACAAGAGAGTCAAGGAGATTCCTCCCAAAAATCAAAGCAGGGTTTCACAAGGCAAAAAGAAAATAATTCTGCATTTGTCAGCAGAAAATGACAGGCTATTCTGCATATCTTCAGAGTTACGCTTTCCAAGGAGAAGCGTTTCATTGCATTTTACTCAAGAATGTTTCAAGCATCTTTAAATCCTTCCCCAAAAAGCAGCCAGGTTGACCCAGCAATTGTGAGGACTTGGAAAGATCGGACCCAAGAGAGGAAAGTAACATTTCCCTTTGTCATATTCTAACTGGCACAGGGCAGGTAGAACACCTGTCTACCTGCAAGAGATCATAAATCCAGTAAGTACTAATAAGAGAATTTTACAAGACCTTCAGCTTTGCCCACAGAATAGACTGAAAGAGCAGGTGTAATATTTGGGGTGTTATCAGCTCCCACCTCCTCCAAAAGCGGTCACGCCATTTAGGTACCATACCCACAGCGATCTGAGGAAAGCTTCGAGAACAGTTGCTTTTAGCCAGTTTTACACACAGCCTTCCATAAAAGTCATGCAATTCCATATAAGTCACAATTTCCCTCAATTTTAAGAGCAGCAACATAAAAAATCAATACAGTCTTTGAAAGTTTCTGTACTCCCAATAAGGTTTCTTAATCTTAATAGATAAATTAGCCGGATTTTCTGTTCTCTGTTCCCGTGTGGCGAGGGATGTAAAAACCAGCGGGGCCGACACCGCAGCCATCTGCACGCTCACTTCGGTACGAGGCCGTTAGCTCAGCCACCGGCCCTCATTTATCACACATAAAACACCCAAGAAAACCCCTCCAAACCCTCTGCCCTCTTCACCCCGCACACATTCCCAGCAGCTCGAGGGCCACTTCAAAACCAGAGAGCAGCCGAGGTGCAGAACTGGGACTGCAGCGCAAAAACCCAGATCCCAGCCCCCCGGGCTGATCTGATCCGCTCTGTTCAAACGCACTCAAAACCGCGCCAAGGCATTTTCAAAGGTGCTTTAAACAGCCTCTATAGCCATAACATCTGGGAACGGCGAGCCACAGACAGTAAATACGAAGCCACGTATTTATTTCTTTTTCTCTGAAGTCATTCGGGCTAATGTAAATGATTACTGCAATATAGGTCTGGAGTAACGTAAAGTAGCCATCCCATAACACCATCAAAAAATAGGACTTTTTAAAAATGTCTGTGTAATGCAACACAGCTCCTTCAATTTAAAAGGCTGTTAGGGGAGAAAAGGCCCAAGGGACCTGTAAAGAGCTGCTATTGTAACAAGAACTATTATCTGGGGAATTTAATGTCACTTGGAGCCAAGAAAACATCTGTATTATAAGGTTGCTTAACAACATTTAAAACAGGAAAAAGAAAAAGTTAAACAAAAACTTGTCACGATAAACAGCAGATCATTCTGAACAGATCCTACTTTGATCTGCCAGATTTACTTGGCTTTCTGTCCAGCAACCGTATCAAACCAGATCTGGATTCCCAGGATAACTATTTGGCCAACAAAACACGGATTAGAGACAAAAGTAAGATTAGGGTGGAGGAACCTAAACCAAAGGCAGTGGAAACCATCCCACCATAGACTAGCACCAGGGGACCATCCACACACCAAAGAAAGCACGCTTCCTCTCGATAGATCATCACGTTTTGTAAAAAACTTCATCTGCTGACAGAGGTTTCAGAAACAGATGACGGACTTTTAGAAGCAAAAAGGGTAAATCTTGAAAGCATGTATATGGATTGCTGGACAGGCAAGTCTGTGGCAAAAAAACCCCAAAAAATCTGTAGTATTAGGTAATTAGGTAAAATATAAACATTCCCAAATGCTGTATATTCAGACCGGGGAAACATCAAAGAAATCAAAGCATAAAGAGAAATTCCTGGTACACAACAGCGACCAAGCTACCAGTTACATTAAAGAATACCTGCACAAAACAGGATCGTACGTCCATTTTACAACAGCTCTAGTTCTGAGGAACGCGCGACCCAAGTTACAGCACATCACACTCCGTGCCTTCCCGCAAAGTCACTTCTTCTAAGACAGAAATGAGTTCTGCATAATGCTGAAAACGTGTGTGTGTGTTTATCAGAATGAGACCATTGCTGCTCTGCAGGCGACTGCAAATATAACTACACCTCCGAGTCCACCCACTGGCAGCTCACGTCCACCTCCACTCCAGAGGTTACTCCGGTACCTCCACCTCTGCAGCACGGCCACAAATCTGCCATTCCCCGGACGTATTTAGCTGTGCTCTCTCCACTGACGTTTCATTTTTAAACAGCTGGACACTCAGCTGCCCTCTTGCAATCCCTTCATCTTCTAGAAAGCCTCCAAAACATCGAAATCACCCAAACGAAAACTAGATCAGGTTATTTTTGGAAAACCCTTTTAAGGAGCAAAGGCAAAAAAAACTGGTCTTCAGCCACATGAACTGTTTCATTTAACTCCAAGCAACTGCCTGTGCATCTGAAGCACTTGAAATGGCAGAATAACTGCAGGGTGGGCTCCTCGGATGAGCTGGCGGAGCAGACATTTCCACTGAAATGTGGCTGTAATTAAAGCGATTTCTCTCTAAAGAAAGCAGCATCCTCAGTTAGAGCGAGCCCGAGCAGGCTGCGGAAAGCCGCGCCGCTCAAGCGCTCCATGAAATTCCACAGCAGCGGAAACAAAGAAATTCTGCTCTTTCAGTCCTGCGACAAAGGGGTGGAAAAAAAATGGTACAACGTTATCAGAACAAGCAATGGATCTTAACAGGACAGAATTTTTGTTGTCCACCATTTTGACACAAGCATCAATACGAATGCTATTTCTGTCTAGCGAAACAGTCTTTAATTTCAGACAGTGGTCTCATTTTCTCTGAGGAGCAGCTTATTCTGGTTAATGACAGAGCCGACGTCAGAATTTCCCCGCAAAGCCTCTCCTCCCCGGACAGAAGCGCTGTTGTAATCAGGAGATTAAGGGGGCTTATTCATGCGTGAAATGCAGCTTGAGCTCCGTCTCGTATTATAGACCGTCTGCAGCAAGCGGTCAGCATATTCTTCATAATTTCACAACACTTAACAACCGAAATGTATTAAACTACCTCTCGCTTCCTTTATTGCGCCGACAGAAAACAGTAACAAACACTCCAGCATTTAAAGCAGTAAAACCTGACTAGGGGAAGTTCAACCTTTGATCTTCACTCCTCAGCTACACAAGCAGGTTCTGCTATGAGGCAGCAGGAATATTATTCCAAAAGCAAATACACACAATACTCTGCACACAAACACGCACAAGCACAGAAAGTTGTGAGACAGGTGCGTTGTTTAAACAGAACTTTATCGGCAGTGACCCTGCACACCAGTTCATTACCCTTCTATATTCTTGCTAAAGATTTCAAAACACATGTTAACAGGTACGCGGCAAAAAGGGCCTGTGTTTCCAGAGATCACGTGAAGTGGCAGCGAGCAGGTAATTAGGAAATATTCCCTCTCTTGATGTCACCAGTTTTTAAACATGAGAGAAATCACACAAATCGCATGGATTTCTTTTTCTTGACAAACAGCAAGAACCATTAGGAGATACAGGTGAACACGTAGGATCACGAAGCAGAACAGACGAATAAACAAAACCAATTGTCTATAGTCACTTTTAGACAAGTCGGGAAAGCAGTAACATCCGCTCCAACACCAAATAACTTCTACAGCCCCTGTAGTACAACTCGAGCACTCACAGCCAAAGCACTGGACACCCGGTGCATGCACAGGAGCGAGAGAACAGCTCAAATTCACTATGACACCAAGATTAGCCTTGGTTTTTGAATTCAAGACAGACCGCAGTAAGCTTATTTTCATCCTATTCACAAAACATCACCATTTACACAAGCAGGCTATTCTAAAGGTTGCCTGGCTTCCAGAACGGCTTTTCCAGCATTCAAAGCCGTGAGGTTAGTCCCCTGCATTCAGTGCACTGAGATGCAGCGGTCGGCAGAACCAGCACTAAACAAACCCATCCCGGGCTTTAACTGAGAATTTTAAAGACTTTCAGACCCTTTATCACATATTTTCCTGCCCAGCAGAAACTTTTATTTCTACAGAGCAGCATCCATTCCCATCTGCATTTATTTTAATAGAATAGCTACCAGAGAGCGTTTCACCCGAGCAAACCACAGCAAGGACACAAGAGCCGTCGTGCGACTATTGGTGAAAAAAGGACCAGTTCCCAGGTCTCATGCAGTAGGTGTTCCAATGCTATACGTTACATTTCTGCCTGTGTCTGCCACAAGAACGACTGGATCCGTAATCCGCTGGCCACTGCTAACGAAGCCCTTGGAAAGGGACTTCACGACCGGCTGCGTCTTTCATGAGAGGAGGAAGGAAACATTAAGAAATGCTCCGAGTGATTAGTCTGCTTCTAATCTAAACCAAGAAGTACTTTAACACTGCATGAAATAACTTCTGACTCTGGTCACGCTTTAGACATTAATATAATTTCTACTTCCAACAGTCTCAGTGGATACTCAAACTACTGTATGAGTAAAGTAATGGAATCTCGTGTAGCAGAATGAGGCGATATAGTTGAATTAATGTATTTAGGGCTGACCTTATAAGCTGAGAACAACGTTGCAAAATTAGACCATACGCCCTTATGCACGGAATAATCAATGCAAACAATTATTAAGCCACAAATGAAACCTGGTGGCCTCACTCCTAACAGTACCACATTGCATCATTTGCCACCAATAGTGACGGGGAATGGCAGAGGGCCACAGAAACCAAACTTGCCACAGCACTTGTGCCTTATCCTCCTTAAACCCAGGACTGCTCGTCCTTAGCGTACTGACACTCTGAGAAAAACAAGAGACCCGAAACATTTAAAGAGAGGAATGAGCACAAGAAACAAAAAGAAAGTAAAATCTCCTTAGCTTTCATAATTACATGCTAATACTCCATGACACGCAAACCAAGACCACGCAAGGCAAATATTATACTGAGAATACCTTCAAAAAAAGGAGGTTATTTTTTCCTAAATGAAGCAGTATGAAATCCCTAACTTTATTTTCAAGGTAGAATTTTCAGTTTAGACACCAGTAACAGCCCTGAAACGACATGAAAAGGTGAGTAAACCTGTTTATGGTCTGCGGTGGACAAGACTCAATAATGAGCAGAGCACCGTTCACTGTTCAGATCAGTGTTTAAAACAGCCTTTATTCTTTATAAAATAAACTAGGATTACCACATTTTGCTTGTTCTTTCAAATAAAACCCCCTGGTGATCCTTTAGCAACCAAAGGCAGCAAAACCACTTAGACTATTATAAACGCGACGCAATAAAGTTCTACTTGTACAAACATACCTTCGAAGGTTCTTGTCTATAGAGTTCCCGTCATTCAACAACTGACCACACAAGAGTTCGGAAGGACATCACGTCAAAGCTTTTTCCTGAAACGCCAACCTAACCAGCAGCTGCTTTCAAAATACTAGAGCAGAAAACCCACCAAGTAACCCGAGCAACTGGGACCTAATTAAATCCATCCAAGCCCTGAGGGATCAGCCTGTTTTCTCCTCCGGCCTCTCCCATGGGACAGACACAACCACGGGGAGATTTATGACTTGCTGACTGGTTCTACACATACACTGAATTACGACCCGGCCTGTGAATCAGAATGAACTCTGGTCTAAGTGACATTTCAAAATAATTATGTAACTTTTTTTTTTTTTTAATCCAGAATACTAAATCAATTTGTACATAGAGCATTTCAGTATCAAACGGCACAAGGCCAAAAAAAGAGCAAGATAAACTCCCCTAAAAGGTATTCAAGTTTTCGGCCCAATAGCAAAGTGAAAACTTGGTCACGATTTTTCACTAGCGCTGCGCTTATTATTTCTGTGTCCATTATTTCCTACGTGGCTATAACCTCACGCAGTGCTGAGAGCTTTAAAAACTCCCACAAATTAATAGTCTGTTTGGAGAGGTGGAGAAAAAAACAAAAAATAAAAAACACCACACAAAACCACAACAAAAAACCCCACCACGCAACCACTGTTTGCCTCACACATCAAGACCTGTGCTTCAAATCAAAAATAAACTGAAGAAGCCACGTGCACAATTTACACTACAAGAGGCAGGAAAAGTTTCCTGAAGATAATCATGGGGAGAGTTTCTATTATTCACCATCTATCCCCATAATTATCTGTAGGACTCAATCACTACGTTTATCTGCTTAAAAAGAATTTATATTTACTCTAAAACTTCAATGAAAGCCGACTCTAAACAAACTTAAGCTACTGGGCCATTTCAAGTGTTCAAACTGCATGAAAAAGCCGATTTTGAAGAAAACACCCATGTTTCTGGCCTGCTTGGAGTTCCCCAGAACCCGGAGAGATGCTCAGAACAGCAACGCAAAAACACACTGTGGAATCTCCTGCTTAGTTCAGTATTTTCAGTGGGTGTTTCAGCGGCGTCCGCCGAATATAACAGAACAAGATATATTTACCTTTGGCATCGGAGATACCGACGTGTATTCTCACAAGAAAAGCTCTTGGCTAAAAGCGTGGATTCAATAAAACGTTATGCCAAAATATAAATGTATACAGCAGCGCTCGTGGAAAAAGTCAAACCCTTAAGTCCAGCATGTACACGTTTAGCTTCATTCTCATTTATATTACTGAGTCCACGCTTTAAACCAACTACAGACCCAAGGTGAAACGATATTATCAAGAACTGAAAAACCTCACAGAAAACCTATATAAACAGATGGCATAATTTGGGGGTTTTTTTAATGCTACTTAGCATTTACAGCTGGAAGTGGCAAATATCTAACGTGCTTTCAAAATGCAAATCAGGAGATCAACACAAAAGAGGACAATGCAATTTCTTTTAAAGACAGGCAGTCATAATGTTGAAACAGACTGCAACCAATTTTCATACACTATTCATAATTACTTTATTACACTGTGAAAGGGTAATCAGTTTCCAAACGATCTAATAACCTTGGGCTGCTCTCAACTCTCTATACCGGCCGTAACTACGAGCACAGGCCGGGGCTCCAACTTTAAGCCAATTACAATAGTCTAATATTAAACACGCAGGTTAGATGTGTCCTTCCTCTCATACTCTCCCACAAACCAACATAAAAGATCACCTAAGAGCATTAAATTAATAAGCAGGAACTGCTATATATAACAAATATCTATTCCCAGCTCTAATCTCATAGGAATAGCTTTAATATGAGGAAAGGGAAATCTGATTTTTGGCTCCCTTGTTAGATTTCAATAGGAAATGAAGCAAATACAGTATGTTTTGACTGCTTGGAAGAGTAAATTCTACAGGGATCTGTTACTACATCAAACTTTAAAAAATAAAGTCCCCAACCTGAAGTGCTTGCGGTGTATTGATTCCTGTATTACGGCTCAGTCATTTTCACCTTATCTTGTAATTTAACTGCCTGCTGAGGCAGATTTAGTCATCGCTGACTAAATCCAAGAAACTTCACAACATAATAAAATACAAATAACTAAGTTCCCAGGTCCAACCCGTGTTTGGGTTAAAATACCTATTAATATTACTCTCCGCTGGGTTTCCATGGTTTTCCAAGCAATATACGGGGAGGGGAAGCAGAAAGGCTGAACTTCCCAGGCAGAGGAAGCAACGTATTGATCCTGGGGTAGGTAAATAAGCTAATTTTGTAGACTGATTACACTAAGGGGCTGAGAGCTCCCCAGCGAAGAACAAACCTAAAGCAACATCACTGTCAGGTTTCCGAAAGCTGGCAGAACCTCCCCTCTCGCACTGGAGCCGCTTCTGCTGCCCCTTGGATAGATCTGTTTGCTTCCAACGCAACGCTGAGCGTTCTTCACCCAAAGATGAAAAACTGTGTTTAAAAACTTGTGCAATTGCCTATCAATATCAGAGATTCACATCAGAGCATCAGGTAGCTTTCTATTCCAGGACTACACTGATTGAGGTACCATTTATCTTATTTACCCTTGAAATGCAAAATAGAGCTACTCAGTGTAAGTCATTTACTGATCTGAGTCTCACACTTTAAAAACAAAGGTTCAAAAGAAAAAAAAAAAACTTTTAAAGCAAGAAGCAGACATCTTGGCAAAGACATCACAGCTCACAACAATTAATAAAGCTACCAGACAGGCTTGTTGACCAACCTGATCCCATCTGAGCGCCACCGCTGTACTGAAGCAGTCAAAGCTGCTCTGTGCCCTTTACAGAGATCAAAGTGCTGAGCGTTTGCATCAAACACCACAGGCTACATGGAATTTCTGCTTCCTAATGCCTACAAAATGCTGCTACTTCTATCCAGTTCTCTGAATCTCCTGTCTGTGGAGCCAAGTGCCCAACAATTATCACACCCCTGAGAACAAACTCTCGGGTGCACTTGTAGCTTCGCTCCTGAACTGCTTTTGTTTTCTGCCCGGTGCATTCAGCTGAAGTAGAATTAGAAATTGTTTAACTAAATGAGTCTGGCTGAGAATGCTGGCAGTTCAGAAAGGAGTTCTACTCACGGTTTCGATCCCCCTGCTTTGGGACCAGGCTGACAATGGGGCACAAGGCCAGCAGCTGGGACCTGCATCAACTCCAGTCAGCACCTTTTAATCCACTCATCTGTCAGAGCCCGGCCTAACGCAGCAGTGAAATAGCCTTCATTTGAAAATCACTTGGCCAAAACAGCGTTTCATTATCATCTCAACACGTATCCATTTCTACACTCTGCCTTCATAATTGTGGTGTTTGTTTGCTTTTACCAGTGACTGCATCTCAGGTGAATTATCATGTTATCAGTATATATCACCAAATTACAGAACTACCGTTCTCACCGTTTTACAAACCGCTTTTACCCCTAATTCAGCATACACACAAAATCACCACAATCTCTCTATCACTCGAAAAATTCCCAGAACAAGGCAAGAACAACATATGTACACTGACCTAACACTCAGAGCTGGCTCCATAAAGCTGCACATCCATTAAAGAATACAACACAATCTGCCTAAAAATCTCAGGTGCCCAGAAGGAATGGCATTGTTTCTACACTTCCAAAGTGGTGGGTTTTTTTCCACATAGACACCCTTTAAGTGCTTTATCTACACATAGTTCAATCGCTACAGCAGGAACTCATCCACAGCAAAGCAGAAAATACATTAAAAAAACCCCACACATCACTGACCCTGTACAATTAGGAAGTCAGAGGTTCCTTCTGGCTACTCTTAAGCACAACATGTACAATAACCCCCCTCAACACCAAAAAAACAAGGAGGTTTGGGATCAGACTGATAATGAATAGCTTAGTCCCTTCCCCACACACAAAAATCAAACCAAAAGCTCTCTCACAGATGAGCTATTAACCGCTCACATCAGAAAACAAAAGCCCCATCTTGTCACCTTTACATAAATAAAAGCAAAAGAGGGGTTGAGCGACACATCAAGAGATTCTCCACAACCTGTAGTAAAATTGCAAAGACGGTCGATGCGTTCTGACAGAACAGCTGTACACATCGTTATGTTAATTAAAATTAAAGTCTCATCTACTTAGCATACAAGCAATCCACTGAACCTAAGTGACAAAAGGAAGGAACCATTTCCTCAGAGGCACCATCACATTCAACTTAACAAGTTGTCCGCTTACACTGAAGGCCACAGCATAAAGGAGATGGAAAAGTATTTAAGAAGCAGCTCTGGCTATTTTAAGTAAAACAAAGCACTATCAACTCCAAAACACACACAAAGGAAGTGGTAGGATGGATTACGTCAGCCCTCGCCTCAATTCATAAATCCGAACCGCAAAACAAGACAAATTCTTAACTGCCTTTCTCTGGAAACAGGGTTACAGCGAACACATGCACTTTATGTCTTAAAACCCGTTACCGACCGGCACTCGCTGACGCATCACTTTGAAACAGCCGGGGAGGGGAAAAGTGCTGTAATCCCAGCACTTCCCAGTGCCAGATCAAATACCAGGGCAAGAGCCGCTGCCAAGCGCCAGCCAGAGCACAATGAGCACCCGAGCGCTCTGGCCTCAAAACCACCTTCCCCTGCTCCCAGAGATCTTTATAAAATACTTGAAACACTACGAAATTACAGGCTTGGAAAAAAACAAACAGCAGCTTTTAAATGCTGCTCCCACACAGTTCTCGACTTGCTGTCAGGCATCTAAAACGTCTGTCTTGTGATAGTCACTAGGCATAAGCATTCAGAAATGCGATTGCCTGTAAGAACAAAAACTGACAAAAATGCAGAGTTGGTTGCGCGTCTGGAACTAATTGCCTGCAGATTAACGGCTTTACATTGGAACAGTGCTCGCCTGTAGGGTTTCAAATCCAGTTTACTTTAAACTGAGTTCCCAGAAGAAACATATTGGTGGAGCATCTGAAAGAACACTCTGCTAGATTTCTATTCTCCACTTTTCTCTACTTCGTGCCTAAGGTTTAAAGAAAACAAAAAAAAAAGTCACCTTGTCAACTGCTATTTCCAATCCCATGCAATTAGAGCAGCCCCATCTGGCTGCGAGGCCATCCAGGCACACAATGCCCCATGCAGGCAGAGCCACATGGACTCAAGAGCAGCTTAAAACCAACCGCAAAACAAAGCAGAGCTGGTTTCTTCCTCAGGAAACAAAGTGGCCAAGCAGGTCTCCTGTCGCTATCTTAAAACACCATTAAACAGCACTAAAAAAGTTACACCACACATCGCACCAATTAGTACTTCAAAGGCATTCCATTTTATCAAATGCAGCGGAAAAAGTACTTTCTTCCAGGATGAGGAAAATGCACCTCCTTATCTCACCCGCTTAAAAAAACAACTGAACACAGCACTCTGTTTAGCTCAACTCTTTATATTTAGAACACAGAGGTAAAACATTTGTTATGGAAACAAACTCCTGCAGTCTGAAAGCATTCTGAACTTCTCAGGCCAATAAAAACTATGGCCTCACCTACCAAGTCCATCCAACTTTTTCTGAAAAAAATGGAATAGCCAAAAAGGGAGAAGAGAATTAAGTCAGGCGTTTTCTCCACCCAGGTGTTTTCTGTGTTATCATTGGCTAAGGAACAATTAGCCAACTTTAAGACCAACCTTGATTTTCCTCTCAGAAATACAACGGGTACACAGGAGGCACCAAAGCCACCGGATCAACCTGGTCTGGAGCCCCCACCGCACTGACCCTCAGCTGCGATTTCACAAGCAGACCCCAGATCCCGCTCCAGGGGAAGGTCCTGCCGCTCTCACCCCTGGGGGGACCCTGACCCGGGTCTGGGGGGGGACACTGACCCGGGTCTGGGGGGGGACACTGACCCGGGTCTGGGGGGGCGGGGGGGACACTCACCGGCCAGCCCGGGGCTCTGCAGCTCTCGGAGCGAACACAACTCGCCCACAATCCCGGCGGCTGCTCCCGCCTGACCCCGGCGAACCCCGTTTCTCCCCCGGAGCCCGCGGGGTGTCGGGGGCGGCCGCGGCGAGAGCGGGAACCGAGAGGAACCGGGGCCCGGGAGGAACCGGGGCCCGGGGCCGACGAGAAGGCGCAATTGGCGAACAAAAGGAGGCCCCTCCGCCTCGCAGCTGGGCCGGGGTGCGGAACGAGCCGCCTCGCCCGGGCCCGCCGGGTTTTCCGCCGCTCCCCCCACCCCCGGTCAGCAGCNCCCGCCCGGCTCCGCTCTCACGCACCGGCCCGGCCCGGCGCCGCTTCCCCGGTGCAGGCGGCGGGGACGCAGCGGAGAGCCCCGCTCCTTCCCCCGGCCGCCGCCTCTGCCTCCGCCCCGCTCGGCCCCGCCGGAACCGGGAGCCCCGTGATTGATGGCAGCTCTTTAATAGCGTGGTCAGCTAGAAAATGCATCTGCAAGCAAGATATTGAGGAGGCGAAGCATCGCCGGGAGTGATCAGCGGCTCAACATCCCGGAGCTGCAGCCAGGAATATTAATGCGAGCAGCGCTCCTCGCCGCTCCAAACGCTGATCAAAACACACAGGGGGTGGGGAAAATGCAGATAAAACAGAGGGGTGGAGGGAACACATCCACACACGGCGTTCATCCCTAAGATGGATAAGAAGGAGATGCCTGTCCGGTGTCACATTAAAAGACACTTCCACACAAAGATTCTGCTGGCAATGAATTCAATTAGTAAGCCATTTTGTTTGAAATCCTTCCTACATCATCTTCCTTCCCCCTACATTAGAAAGAGAAATTCAACTGCTCAGCAAGATATGTTCCTTATAATTGCATTTAATCGGCAATTTTAAAAAATAATATTTATCTTTTACTACGTGTCTTCATGCAAACCTGTAACTTGTCTGAATCTCAGAACGTCTTGCACCGTTCTTTAAAACCACAACCATGACCTTTCAGCTGCGAGGACCAACTTAATTTTAGAGCCAAGCTTTGCTATTTCCCTTGCAGAATAAAATGCAAAACAAGTCATCTATGTAATCCATTACCTGAGGGCAGCGTATACTCTTCCCTGCCAAGCAAATCTAGTTCCTAGCCATGCAGTAGTATTTTACCTATAAAATAAAAAAAGGGTGTACGTGCACCTTCTCAGAGCTGGTTTTACAAAGTTAAAAAAATAATAATTAGAAAAAAATAATTATCAAGGTTCACCGACCCAGTTAATTAGAGCAACACCCTCAAGTACTGTCTGCCAGCTTATTCTTTCCAGATGCTGTTAATTATTTGTAGTTGTATATTTGCCCTCTGTTTACCCACAGATATTGCTACCGTGTTTTGTACCACAGCACAGGAGTCCCTCAGGAGACAAAGGTCCAACTTCAAACATTTATTCTGTACTTTCTAGAAAGAGCTGCCTAAAACCACCACCACGGCTGAAGCAGCTGATTAATTCTAACGCCCTTGCCACATCGCAAGGCTGCGATGATCGATACACATTGAAGAGGGTGCCCAGCACAAGCTTCGCTCCTGCAATATTCATCGTACAACAGCTCCTGACCTGGAGCCCGTCTGCCACAGAACTGGTTTGAAATAAGCTTTGTAATCAAGTAGCCATGTGATAGCTCCAAACCTGCCAGAGCTGAAATTCAATCCCCAAGTCGGTACAAAGCAACCACATTGCACTTATCCTCACTTCAATTTTCTCATCAAATGTGACCTGACACCTGGCAAATCATACAAGGAACTTACTGCTCCAGTGTGTATTTAAATGAGTGTTTACTTCTAATGACTTCCAAATGAGCTTTCCAGCAGTATGTTCATTCAGGCCAAGTTCCATTTATTGGAAAAATAGCATTGGATGGTGTTCGTTCAAAACCACCTTATCCCTTTAGAACAGATGACCCAGCCTGCCTTGGACCACAAATCTTGAAAGTGGAAAAATGCACTTAATTTTTTTTTTTTGAAGTATATCTGCAGAATTTTTTCTGTTTCACTAGGATGAAAGTTGTTCAAACAGTGCAGAGCAGCATCCAGCAGCTTGAACACAGCAACAGAAATGAGTATTCTTGAGTCTCAGACACTGTCTTAGAAATCCAGCTTCAGAATTTGGCAGTGAAATCATCTGAAGTCCCGTCTGGTTTTCTACAGCATGTTGGAGACTCTTGAATGAAGAGAACGGCTACAGCATTCAATCACTGACACCAGAAACAACTCAACTTTCACTAATTGGCTTTCCTATGAGATACGGAGATCTGCCCCCATTTCAAAGACTAAAATAAAACACATGCACAGGGTACAGCCTCCAGCTCCATTTTGTAACAGGCGCTTATCTTGTCTTTTGGAAATTGATAATAAAATATGAAAACCTTTTCCTGATCATGCGATGCACCTTTACTAGTCACAGCATTATAAACTTAACAGTAGCATTTCTTTTAACGCCATCACTAAAAGCACGCATGTCTGAACAAGGGGAAAAAAACTGAGTTACACATACAGAAAACACGTAGAGACCGCTTAAGCAAAAGCGGCCTCCACAAGGGTTAGGCACATACACTGGAGAGAATGAGACCTAGGACAGGCTTGAGCAGAGATTCCCCGAATTACAGCTGCTTTGGAACAATTGCTACAGACCTCACATAAGGCGCCGTTGTGTTTGGTCCAGCGTGCGTTAGTTATCCAGTGTTACACAAGGAAATAAAGCTCAAATCCAGCGCAGCAAAATCCAGCCCAGCTTTCCTGGCAGCCTTCATTTATCAAAACAAGCCTGTCATGTTGAGTACCATTAACAGATAATGAACACAGACAAGGGATGCGGTTACAAGCAAAGCACTCCGCATGCTACAGGCCTAAGCACGCAGCCAAGGGAGCTGATATTTATTATAAACATTATAATTAAATAGAACACCTAGTTGAAGAAACGTTAAGGTCGTGACAATAAATAACAGAAGCTGGAAATCTGAAAAACAATAAGGCCTTGACTTGCTGTCAGTAATTCCTGATATTGCTTAAAGGCGTGTACATGCACACATAAACCGTCTCTCCTTACAGCTCAGGACTGGAAAGCACCCGTTAATTTGCACTTTTCATTTTGAGCGCTTTCCGTGAATACTGTAACACTTTGTATAGGGTACCTACGCACCGCAGCTCATCAAAGATTGAGCACCGAGAAGTGACAGACAGCGTGTCTTCAAAGGGCTGGAAAATGTGCTGCTTTCTAGACATACTACTCATAACAAACAGGAATAATTCATAGCTTTGCACAAGTCCTACCATATTTGAAGAATATTAAATACACATACACAAATTCAAAGAATATTAAATACAGACATAACCCCTCCAAGCCACAAGACCTATCGATCAGCAGCATTCTCTGCTTCTTCCAACAGAATCAGCCATCAAATACAGATAAATGTTGCACCCACTAAAAAAACTGCTCCAAAGGAGCAATTTCAGGTCTCCCAGATACGTACACACTTGAAACACAAACTAACCATAAACAGGCTTAATGAGATTATACAGATTCAATCGGTAAATTAAGTTTGGGTTGCCTTTTTCGTTTTTAAGAGACATCCAAGACAAAGAGGTCCCACAAACACTCAAAAGCAGCTCACTCTGAAATCATGCAATTAACTCACCCCATTAACTTTTTTTTTAAAAAGCAGGTTCAAATACGCTGTGTGGCTCGCACTAATTGTACAAAAATAAGCCTTCGACTTTTAAGAACACAGGGAGATGTGTTCTTAACAAAAATAAAAGCTAGCAGAACACTACTGCCCAGCTTAGGCAAGCAACAAGTGCCACATTAAACCCCTGCTAAGCTGAACCTATTTTTAAAAGGGGACTTAACAATGTCTTCAGAGCTCCAGGTAAATCAGGCTCTCCCTTTGGATGCGGCGGTGGGTAGAGCAGGTTCTAGGAGAACAAGCCACCAGCTTCATATTCTTGCCACGGCACTGTTTTCTGGTTTAACATCACATCGAATTATTTTGGTTAGGAAGAGACCCTCGGGATCGTTGAGTCCAACCACAACCTCACTCTAGCACTAAACCATGTCCCTAAATGGTTGGAGGCAGCCAGTTTTTTATGGTTTTAACCTTGATCCCAGTGAGAATCAGGCCTGCATATTGAACCTCCTGTTCCCTTTAGAAAGGGCTCTCTTGCAGAGTGATTTTGTCACTTTCCTCACTCTTATAGTTCAGTTTCTCCTCCTCTATGAGGGCCAGCAACATGCTGCCATTGCCCCCTGTATTCATCAATAAGTCATGGGTCACCGCAGCTGGGACTCGAACCCACAATCCCTGATTTAAGAGCCCAGTTAGGCCACTGGGGCTCCATTGGGCAGGCCACTGACGTGTCACTTCATCCCAGTCCTCATTACAAGCTTCCCATACATTCCCAGCTAAAATAACAAGGATGCCTCCAGTAAAACAAAAGGCCTGCAGCAGAGACAATTTAAGCTGGAAGTTTGCTACAGAATTCCTGAGGCCAATGGTCAAATGGAGCTTCCTTAGCAGAGGAAAAGCAGGCTGGGCTACCAGCAGGAGAGGTCCGTCACCTCTGCACTGCTCCCAACACGAGCACCGAGTATTTGTTACCCGTCTGCTTGTTTTCAACGCAATACCAAGTCTAGGCTCTATCCTAAATACAAAATATTTGGTCAGGTTAGAGGTAATGTTTTCCTCCTTCGCAAATAACGCACCGTTTTATTAGTATAAACACAGCTGAGAATAAACGATACGAACCTCTACAAAACAGCATTGTCTACACACAAATGTCTTCAAACCTGCTCGAAGCAGGACAAGTCTTGTCTACACTTGTAGAGAACACACAACAGGAAACACACTGAGTTTTAAACAGCTTCTTGCCACAGCACTAATTGAGCCGCTGCTTGCTCCACAGCTGTACAGGGTGCTTTTCCACACCACTAAAACATAATCTCCAAGAGGAAGTTCAGTGCAATGTTATTATTGCTTCAACATAATCAAAAGGCCATTTCATTCTGTAATCCAAGCCTGCCTAAGGAGACTGTAAACTCTGCACACAGTTAAACACAATCAGTCTTGTCCGCTTCCGCTCCACCACGGTTACACACACAGCAGTTCGTAAAAATCAGCACACGAAGAGCGATTTTAATTTAGTGTGTAACTGCTGTAATTTGGATCAACCATTTCCTTCCTCTCGCAAATCCCCAAGTGGAACCTGTACCCCCTACAGACCACCAACCTTCAGAGGTGCGGCTTTTTTTGTTGGGTTGGATTTTGTCTCTTTGGCCTGGGTCTTTTGTTTGACTTCGGTTTCGTTTGGGGTGATGGTTTTTTCCCCCCAAACCTCTCGGTGTGCAGCATCTAACCTAGAACCTGCTAAAGCAAACTACTACCACTATCGCACATTCTATGACGCAAGAGCTACGACTCCTTTTCTGTACTCACGTGGTGGCCAGGCTTGTATTTCAGAAGCTGTAAATTCTTACAGGTCACTGTTAAAATCCCTGGGAAAGGAGGATCTGACGAAACACAGAAAAGTCTCAAACTTCAACCTCATTTTAACCACTCTCAGGCCCAAGAGCCCCAACCACCGCCCTCGCTGTAACTGCCACCAACAACTGCCACCAACCCCTTTGCCACCCCATAAGGTCACACCTCTGGACCAAACTCCACCAGACAAGACAGGCACAAGTCTCAAGAGCACAAACAAAGGAAAAAGTTAAATTCCAAGACGTGTGCGCTGGAGGTACCTAGTGCTTGTTAATACAATTGCTTGTTATCAAGTAAGAAAAACACAAGTTGCCTCAAATGCTTTGTCAGCCCGTCCAGACCCAGCCAAAAAATTCGTGTAGCTACAGTCAGCGCATCACTCAGCTGAGGAATGGGGAGAGGGACTCGAAGGACATAGAAGTCCTGCATAACTGCACTCCACAGGCCTTCAGAACAAATCTGGTAGGTTATTGTCACAGAGCACCTTGGACACACGCAGCATTTCTGTTACAGCAGCAAAGGAAAAACAAAAGTCGCTCCCCAAGGGAGCCGGGAAGACCGAGGCAATTCACACACCAGCGTGTGACATCTCCGGGTTTCGCAGGAAGCGTTGGGGAGGGGAACAAACCAACCGAAAGAGGCCCAAAAACCAAACACGCACGGCCAAGCCCATGAGGGGTTCGATCCCAAGCTCCCACACAATTAGGTGAATGTTCACAGTGGGGTTCACTCCCCCCCAATCCCTGGTCCCCCCTCCAAATGCCAAGGACCCCATTCCGCCACCTACATAAACCCTTCAAACCAGACTCAGTGCACGCAACAAAAAGCATTTGCTATTTACAGTTAAATCTTATTTCAAGGACAATGCTCTAAAGTAGCTGCACCTCAACAAGGATAAAATTCCCCGAGAAGGACAATAGGCTTTATTTGGGAAGGGAAATGAAGATCAAACAAAAAAAAGATGAACGAGGTGAGGAATGCAGAAACTTGGCAAGATGTTTAAATAAAAGCGTTTATGTGCATAGGTAAGGATGTAAGTACAAAGCGTAATGAACTCGGTTGAGATATTGTGACCAAGCTACGAGGGAACAAGCAGAGAGAAGTAACTTGAAACCCAGCTCCAGTTTTCAGACCTGGAAAGCAAAACAACCCAGGCAAGACAGATTTAAGCAAAAAAATTAATGTCTGCTAATCACAGATCTCACTTTTTTCAATGTTTCTCCTCTGGTTTGTTTCCTCCTCTCTGTAGGGACCAATACTTAAATTCAAAAATGTTTTTTTTGTAGAAAATCACTGCCCTGGGAAACTCCAAATTACAGAATGGTGCATTGTAAGCCAAGAATATTAAACCAAGATCCAGTTGTGTCTGCTAGATTTTGTGGTACTTACAGCAGGACATCAACCTGGTCAGTAGCTTATTGAATTTAATGACAAAGTGACACACACAATTTATTATAGAAAGTATTCTCTTAAAGAAAACAAGAAAAAAATCCGCACCTCTGTCAAGGAACAAAGTAATATTTAAAAGGAGAAATATAATAAGTGATTTGAAAAAACCCACAAAACACAAGAAATCACTTGTTCTCAGCTGTACATAAAAAAGCAAACAAAATAAAACCCTCACTAGTTAAACAGGGGGGGAGGATGGGAGGGCAAAGCTAAAGGAAAGGAAGGAAGGAGGAAGCAAATGCATCTTTTTCAACTCTATCAAAGCAATTGTAAAACATCGGAAGTTTGCCTGTTCTTCCCCCCAGCTTCAACTAAAAGTAACGCTGGGAACGGAAAATCTGATACCTCTATCAACAGCCTGTGGTGTGTTTAAACTATTAGAATATAAAGCATGAGCTGTAGGAAACGGCTGCCAAATGCTTCCTTTAAAATCTGCCTTCCCAAATAGACTCTTTACCAAGAGATTTTCTCAACACACCAAGTAGAGCAGAAATTGAACTAACAGATATGTAAAATTTGCAATGGATTTACGGTCTTTTACTGAAATCACAGTGGAGATAGGAAATGTGACTACAGCTCAGTTTTTTAGTACAGTAATCACTTTCACATTCAAAGGCTTAGAAAATTCAATAGACTTTTCTTTTTAAAGTGACAATAACCACAGGATGTGCCCATCCCTATAATAATCGTTCCCTCCAGACAGGGAGATACGCTCCCAAAACCGGAAGTTTCTACTATAATCTTGAATAAACGTTCAACAGTCTGAAGCCACATGAGCCCAGTTCAGTTCCACGGCTCAGAAACCCTCGATTTCCCAAAACAAGGGCATGAAACTAATTCACTGCACCCCTCCAGAATCCCCGAACCATGGAATAATGCAGAGGTTCTGAGTTTATTCCTCTTCTCCTTTTCCCTCCACAAATTCCTAAGAGCAAGTTAACCAGACGGCTTCCATCTCCGAGGAAGGAACAGCGACTTACATCAAAAATTGATCCTTTTCCACACGCATCCATCTCTTAAGAGATTTAAAAATACATATATAGCAGGGTTAAGAATTGCAACCAAGTGTGAGGCACGTACCTGCCTTGGCCATGCTACGGCCTGATATATTCCAGAAACCAGACCTCTTATCCTTTTGAAAAAGGTGTCTCTACACTTGGGAAGACTTGATAAAAAGATAAATTCGAAACTGTGCTGCTCAGAATGCAACATGACTTTCCTAAAATATTGCAAATTTTGTAAGCAGTTTGCTGGGCTCGACTGATTTTGATTTGTTTCCCAAACACATAAGGATTTAGTGATGCAGGAACGTCTTTCACAGTCTTCAACCACCTACACAGCAGCTTTAAGTGAACTGAAAAAAAGCATCATTTTTGATAGCTCATATCAACTAATTAACAGTCAAAAAGGCCTTTCCAAGTCCGTTTCACAATATTTCTCTCACTGTAGATGAAGAGGTGGCAATAGTTAAGCATGGTTTACCCCGGCTTATCAAACACTCACCAAAAAATAGATCCTGCTGTATATTTTAACATAAATCAGCCCTGTGCTACTTGTCAAAACAACGCACGTTTTTCTATCAGCATTTAACATAAAAATCACGCTGAGGGCTTAAAAAAATCCCATTCACCTGACTGTATTCTGACTTTGAACTTCCTTCAAAATTCTCAAGTAAAAATACACTAGTCTCAACTACGCTGCCCTTGGTTTCATACGTAATGCGGCTACTACACAGACACACAAATTAAGCTGGTATTTTTAGGAAGGCTAAACTGGCCACACACTGGTTTTCCCTGACGCTGTTCCTTCAGTGGCCTATTGGAAAGAGAATTTAATGTAAAAGGCACTCCAGGTCTCCTATTTAGTTGTCTCGCGACATGGAGCGAAAACACAGCAACGCACTGAAAAACTGAAAATATATAATCCCCAGCAGAATTGGGCAACCAAACAATTTGAAGGCAACATACTAATAAGGATATGTGAGAGCAATCTATATAATTTCTCCAAAGCACTTGCAGAAAATTGCAACCCCGAGTACCATCCCCTCCTGTTCTACATTGCGCTCCAGATATTCCACCTTTGGTGAAACCAACTGCAAACCAGGGCCTGAAACACACGCACAAAGGGACAACTCCAGAAAACAAACATCCATTTGAGGAAAATATTGACATGTTCTACATCACATTTACACGAAAAGCAAACATTCCCGGATAACAAGAACACAGTTTCAGACTATGTGAAGCAAGTTTCCAGTGTAACACTAAACAAACAGCTTTAAAGCCACTGCAGAGAAACATCAGAAACCTCTTTCAACACAAAGGGCTCAAGAGGAGTCGGTGACCGTTTTTTAATCCGGTGCCACGGTCAAGCCGCAGAATGCCACCTAGTGTCAGCGTCCTCCAGGAAACCCGATAACCCCACCGAAACACTGCAAATGCAAATAAACCACAAAGAGCAGGTAGAGATTTTGTAATTGGAAATTATAAGTTATCATTTTTCCCCTCAAGTGCTGACAACAGCCCAACCGAAAGCATTAAGGAAAAAAACCCCAAACCATGATGCTCAAAGTTCAGCAACATCACAGGAAGTTCTTTAATACGTTTGATTCCCACTCCAGCTAATAATTTGATTCATTACTCAAGATGTGAACTAAAAAACGACAAAACCAGCGTGTAAAGTGCTCAAAAATCCCGAGGAGCACAGGCAGATCTTGTGCCATGCAAAACACAGGACCTGGTTCTGCTCATTAGTTTCAGAGCTTGGGTGGGGGGGTTTGGTTTGTTTGTGGGTTTGGCTTTTTTAAATAACCTTTAAAATGGTTCTCTGTTGATTAATCCATTTTCATCCTTCACTGAGTTTGATTCCTATTAGTTCAGACTGCAGAGAAGAGATTGATTTTTACTATAGTCAGGATCAACAGAAGTAACAGCTTTTCCAATTAAACAACTGCTCACCACGTTAAGTAGAAAAATACGTCCACGGCAATAATGTGCAAGTGTCCAAAGCGCTCTTCAATGCCAAGAAAAGCGAACAGACATGCTTGTAATAACTTTAACCTTTACCTTGAGAAAGGAGGAAAACTCCGGGTAATACAGACAGTTCAGCTCCTGTTAACTCCGCTGATAAGAAGCTGTAACGCTGAGAAAGGCTCAAAATTACAGATAACTCATCTTCCAGCTCAGAATTACCATCATTATACCACACAAATCACCACATTGAGCTTCAGCCTGCTAAAATAAAAATCACACCCAGAAATGGTCTAGTAGGCTATGGCTGCTTCTCCTCTTAAATGAAGCTTTTATACCAAACAAATCTATACGCTTCTTGCATTATAGCCGTTCACAGAGCTGTGCTGTAAATCACATATTTTATTCCACAGCTTGCAGCTATTCCCACATTTAATAACTGACATGCGAGACAAGTTTTAATCTCCATCAGGCTGAAACAATTACTATCCTCATATTCACTCAAGTCAGAGGTAAAAATTATGAGTTTCGTATTACCTGATTGTATATTCAGGGGGAAAAAGTTATTCTTTCCCTGAGGAAAAAGGCAAAGCATATTCAGTATAAAAGATGGGAGCCCGAACAATCCCACCCGTGCACCCCAAGCACTTAAGAGAACAACTGAAAGGAACGTGATATGGAATCTACCGCCCGATGCTGCAGCCCAACATCAAACAATGAAGAACCATTCACAATTTGAAGCTTTATAGTCTCTAACCAGAAAGGAATATTAAAAATCACAGCAGGTCAAGACACTGCTGCTTTCTCTTTGAGTATATCGAGGCCAAAACGCAATATATTACCTCTTGTCCAAGAAATAAGAAAATGCCATCATTTTATCCTTTTATTTATGCTCTCTAAAGGCCTGAAAAGATACTTCAAACATCCAAATTATTTAAGTCAGCATGAAAACGACAGGTAGGACATTAGAGCTCACGGTGTGAGAGAACCCCCCCAGAGCTAAATAATTAAGACGCATCTTCCAGATTAACTCTCCAGGCCAAACCAATATTCGTGCTTCCAATATAGTGAGAGGCCGTATGGTGGGTGGGAAAGCCAGAAGGAACACAGAGTGGCTTTTATTGCTTTTCTTCAGTGAAACGTCATCTCTGGCTGTTAAAGCAGGAGACGAACGCAGCGCTGGCGCCGAGTGCCCTCTGGAGTCAGCTCCTCAGTAGTGACAGCCAACACCAACCAGTCCTTCGCTTAAAGAATTCACACCACTATGCACAGGATCCTAAAACCAGGTTGTGTTTTACACACAAGCCGAGAGCAGATCCATTATATATCACTAAACACAGCAGCATTTCTCAGATATCGGGGATAAATGTATTCTTTTCTAAATTGACATACAGCACGTGTGCATGTATGTAAAGTTTGCGTGATTTAAGGAAAGTCATGTTGCACTCCAAGCTGTACAGTGATGTACAGGTGATGCTCTTGAGCTTCGCTCACATGTCTCATACTGGAGAACTATCTTTTGGTACAGAAAATCTATGATTATCCTTCTAATCTTTCTTGAAGAGGATATTCGTCCTTCATCTACAGGATTCACAAAGACCTTCTGAGGACGCTGCTTTCGGGCACAGGCTGTCACTGCAAAAACTCTAAAGGAAGCTTTGAAGATAACCCAGAATTCTTACGGAACGGAATCTTTAGCAATATCCTGATGGAAATAGGTGCCAAACTATCTAAACATTGCTGGATCAATAGTATCATTTGCAAGACTGGGTTTTGAGCCCAAAAGCTGTCAAATCGCAGCTTTTAGGGTCTAAATTAGAGTCATGCACAGCTGACATAGCTACCAGGCTGCCTGTTCACAGCTCCGCACTTGGACACACACAAAGTTTGCAGTTTTATAACAGTTGTCAGTGCGAGAAGCAATTTGGAGTTTTAAAAGTGTGACTTTGTATATGTTTATTTACCTTTGAACATGGAAAAAAAAAAATCAACCAAAAATTGAGAACAGTGGCTAAAAACAGCATCTATTTATATAGCAATCTAGAGCCTTTGACAGTTAGACATTTTACTACGTCTCCCAATCCAGATTCCTTTTGCCAAAGGATCAATAGTCTGGCTGCTGTTTTAGCATAACCTTTTCTTTTTGTAGAACCACGACTGTTCCCATTCTGAAAATGAACAAACTGCTGTGCATATAAAAACACATGACTTGCAATTCAACCGATAGATGAGTAACCTCGATAGCTTTCCTGGCTTTTGCTAAAGAGCATTTCCCCAGACCTCATTTCCCTTTCACTTGCCCAAAATAGCAAGATTAAGGTAAGCCATTTACAGCTAGGAAAACTAAAACTTATTACATGTTATTTTTAACTAGCTACCCTCCATTTAAAAAACACATTCAGAAATTATGCCATAGATTTCAGCAGCAACATCTCTGCCTCCCACAGCTCAAGCGTGGGCATTTTCTCCCTCCCTTATATTAACGTGTTTATCCAACCATAATTCCATTAGTGTTATGTAACACAGACAATCTTCTTAGGCATTTTATTATTATCTCACACCAAAACTAACCTGCAGCACCTACACTTTGACTGTAAAACTGGCGGCTTTCTGAGCTTTGCTGACATAAAACCGTCTGCTGTAGAACTGAAGTGACCCCAACTGAGCAAATCTGCCTGTACCCTCAGCCCTTCCCAAAACAGAACAATATGGGCACCACCTTTTCATCGCACGCATTCGTGACATGCTAACATTAAATTCTTCTAATGGTTGTGATTCTTTCCTGAAGAAGAAAAAAGAATCTTAAAAATACACGTAGTGTCTGTCAGCAGTCCGCCTCTCCTGCATGCCAAACGCCATAAATACTATTTGCAGTTATGTCTGTAATTTGACATTAATTCCTTAATCTTCTCTAAGTCAGGGCAGGCTTGTGGATCATTACAAGGTTATTCAGAAGAGCACGTCTGAAGCATTACATGAAGTGTACATTTTATAAAGAAAATAAGTTAACTCAAGTTTTGTATTTCATCATCCATACACCTGAAAATAAACCAACCGCCTTCGGAGAGCAATAAGAAAAAGATACACTACGAACTATTATTGCTACGTAATCCTCTTTCATGTGGTACAGTATCTGCTAACAAGATTGTGGAGCTTTCGCATTGGATCAGCAAGACTGTGACCTTTCCTGACAGTTATTCCAACCCATATTAATGCTGGGGAGACGGTCAGTGCAACATCTGCAGCGTTTATGGTCTCCTGTCCAGATCCACACACAGCGGCTTCTCCTGCTTCTCCTTGCTTGTTTCTTGCTGGCATCAAAAGGCACATGGAGCAGGCCCAGCATTATTTAGCAGCAAACGGTACAAAAAGCAGGGTTCACCAGGGATATTTACACAAACTCCCTTCCCTCAAACAATCACTATTGTTGAAGTAGTAAATTACTCTGGCCAACACTTCACCCACAAAAATTCCGCTCTAATTGGTGAGCAGGAATTCCAGCTGAGAAAAAGTAATCCTTGTTTTAGGATTTAGTTTGGGAACTACTTCGAATGCATTTCAGCTCTACGTGCCAATTTGGGTGAAGAACTCAGTAACTCGGGTCTTTCAGTTGATTAGCATCCAGCCAAGGTGGATTTGCTGCAATTTACATTTCTCAGAATATCCTAATAAGATCAAGTGTGATCAATACTACTGACTATGAGATTTATTTTTTTTCCACCAGACACCGCAAAAGAAATTTGAGTTATTACTTAAGGCAGCAAACAAGTTATCATGCCTTCAGCTGTGGTTACAGCTGACAAACTGCTCGTCCTCACTTAGCGTGTACATCTCTGCCTTTTCATATTTTCAGGTTTGTCTCACAGCTTATTAAGTTTTGCAAACAAAAGCAGTTGTGCGCTTGCCAACAGACTATCATGTTTTATTGTCACGGATAATTGTAAAACATTAATGTACCTACATAAATAAGAGACTTGAACTCCAAGTGGCTTCTCCCAATTGCAGGAGAAACGTTCTTTGTATCAGCCGCAGACAGACAGGAGCGTTTTGCACAGAATTGCGGGATAGTGTTTTCATCTACCCTGACAGCTGAGGTTGTGTAGATACCAAATACCCTGTAAACGCAGCAAGCGTTTCTTTTAATAAACTGCCACAGAAAAAGTATGGAAAAAAATGAGTCAAGCTGAGGATGTATTGATGGGTACAAAATCCTCGAGGCATTATGCAGCTCACACAAGCTCATGGATCAGTATTATTGCAGCAAGCAGTAGCCATCAAAGCCAATTCCCCCCGGGAGTTCCCTGCGCTGGGTTCTCGTGGATCCGTGAGCGGCTGCAGAGAGCAGGGAGAGCCGGGAATCTGCCACAGCCAATTACTGCCAGTGCTTTATTTCTGTCAGGATACACCTGATCAGCAAACAATAAAGCCATTTTATAAGAGATGATTACAAAGCCAGAGCGCAAAATGGCAACAACTGGTCGAAAAATTTCATTTCTAGATAAACACGGCACGTACGCTTTCCACACAGGAACACGTAACATAAATTCTCAGTGCCGAAGCAGCGACACACGCGGGTTTTAAAGCCTTGGACTCCAGCTGTAAACTGCTTTTTTCAAACGCCCTGACAAAACCTGATCTGTATATAACTCATTTTAGAGACAGGAAGATGCAAGTCAACCTCCTACAATGGATTCGAGGAACAACAGTTCAACCCAGGACCTTAAAATAACTTGGGCCCACACACGTACATAATTAAAGGAAATTCAAGAGACTATTTTATCAAACAAAAGGCTCCCATCTCAACAAACACGGAAAAACAAATTCAACCTGCTCGCCAGGATTCAATGGTGCTTACTCCCTAAAACCAGACGGAACCTGAACTCCTCTGACTTGGGTTGTGTCACAATACTGCCAATATTACGCAAATATCATTTTCAACCTAATTTACAAGGAAGAGTTTACCAAAAAGCTGAGTAACCTGAATGCCCCTCTGAGTCAAAAGACACCGAACGCTGAGGGGTGTGAAAACCCCACAAACAATAGGCTATAAATCAAGGCTTCCCGGCGGTTTGCAGAATTGGAACACGGCTCAGGAATCACAGCGGCCACCTCGACCTGTTGCAAGAGCCATTCCAAAGGCACAGGAAGCCCAGAGATACAGCAACCGAAAAAAGCAAGATTATATACTCCACCTTACAAAGAATCAACCCAGCCAACACACAGGAGTATCTGGGTACGGCCTTCCCTGGGAATAGATTATAAGGAGCGCAAATAATGGGCATTTCAGAGCTGCAATAAAAGCATGAAAGGAATGGTTGTTCGGTGCCAAGCTGAGTATTGGATACTTGGATTCCCCCCTCCCTTTCACATATGGTATACGAAATATTCTTCAAATGGTCGTTTTGTTCACAAGTCAGACACTGTGCAAGCACAGCTGCAGAACCAGAAAGCATTTTAACACAAAAATACACCCTCTATAGAGAGCTCTGTGTGCGCTACGGTATATTTTTAAAAATAATCTGCCCTGTAGCTATTAGAAAGAGATACATAGCTTTACTGTTTTAATAGAGCTAAATCAAAGAGGATCAATATTATTTTAATTTTTAAAGGTCTGTTTATGAAATGCAATCATCCTTCATTAAAAATGCAAGCTGTGCTTCACAAGAGGTTCGTGTAAATGATTCATCGCTGGATCTCTCTCCAGGATAATCATCCTCTCTCAGGAGGGCCCATCAGATGCTTCATCACACCACTCAAGCTCCTATTATTAAAAAATACTTGTCCATGACAAAAAACTAACGTATTTTTTTCAAAAATCCTGTCCCACACATTCTCCATCTCAGACACCCACAGATCTCCTACACTCCTGTTAGCAGATGTTGCCTATTTGGTTGGATTATCTGTGGCTAAAATGCATCAATCCAGCCCCAGTTTTCCTTTTACCATCTTTGAAAAACCCAAAGAGACAAAACCCCACCACCATAAAAAAGCCCATGCACACAGTGCATTTCAGACACGTATTTTACTTAGAGAAAAACAAAACAAACACCAAACTACCACCACACATTCAACTGGGGGGGATCTCCAATGGTTCAAATCCATTTACCTAGCCTGAGATTTCAGTATGATTACTGCCTTTCATTAGAATAAAGAGAAAATCTACCTTCAACATTGGACTTCAATAGGTTCTAAAGACGGAAATCTTCAGAGTCAAGCCCATACAGCATGAAATGCAAGAGCCTTCTATTTAAAAACACTAATTGCAGCTAACCATTTCAAAATAGCAGCATCTGGCTAATTATAACATGAAGCTTTAACTAATAAATTCTTAATTATTAAACTCCAGTGCTCGATTTCCTTCACACAAGTGAAACAGCATTATAGCAATTACAAACACTGTGAATACACCAGTTATAAAAAACTCCTATCGCAGAAATCCCTTTTTAAAAAGCTCACCAGCTGCTACATTAAAGCGCAGAATATAATGCTGACGTTATAACAATGTCTATAGAAGTGTCCTTATGAGCTATTGTACACAGCCGTAAACAGCCTTTATCTGGCTCCCAGATAATTCACCTTGCTCTCCACGCCTGCAGAACACAGCGGGTCTCTTCGTGCCCATTACACGACTATCTGCCAATAATTCTCATCTTTATTCTCTTCTCTCCAAACGCATGCCTTCGAATTTAACTGGACTAGCATCACCCAGCGTATTTATGTATGTGATGCTGAAAATACGTTTCATCAAGGCAATATTACATGCTGTAGTGTCTGAGCTCCTGGGAGTTCCCTAGGGAATACATTTGGTTTGGGTTTTAATACCCGACAGGGACACCCCTCCCCTAAAAAAAAAAATAAAATAAATAAAATAAAATCAGAAATATAGCAGATCTGACAGAATATTTTACAATGGAGTTGCATAGTATATGCATTCAACCGCTCCATTTCCCAGAAGATTCATTACAGTTACATTAGAAAGTCAAATCAGGCAATTCTGCAGTCTGGTGAAAGCCAGCATATGAAAGCAGGTTAATACAAAAGATTTTCATTTTAAATAGAGGACATTTAGGACTTTTAAAAGCAACATTACGATAAAAATTTCAGGGTGTTTGTTCTGGCTTCTGAGCATGCTTTTCAAGTCTTGTTTCAATGATGTAGCTGATTTTGTAAGGAGAGAGGGAGGGGACGTCAGATCTCCAAGGTTTGCCATCTTAATTACCCGAGTGCTCCCTCGCGGTGCTCACAATCCCTTCGCAGATACACGTCCCTGCTCCACGGCCAGCGGAGACTCGCGATCAACTCTTAGCAGGAAAAATGCTAAATGCATTAGTTGGCATTTACCCAGGCTGTGTGTTCCACACTAACGAGTCACTGGGGGTTGCCTTTTAGACAAAGGTATCATTAAGTAGAGGATACAACCCATTTGGAGTTTTCTGCTTACCTTACAGCAGAAGTATTATATATAATTATTAGCTTTTATAACCTTGCCTCCATTTCAGCAAGTAAAATTCAGATAGGGAATGTAATTACTTATTAAATTAATAATGCAAGAATTGATTGACAGGATGGAAGAAAAGCATTTGTTCAATGCAGTATTAACTTAAGAATATAGGCTTAGCTGAATGAACCCAACTAATTTCAGGATAATTCTTTGGTATAAGCCAGACACCTACAAACACATAAGCGATATACACACAGTTACAAGCAACACACACAAAAAACGAACGCACCGCACACAGAGCACACAAAGTAGTTGTCAACAGCACCAGCTCTGCAGCATTAAAGATGAACTTCAGGCACCCCCGCCTATGTCTCATGTAATACAAAACTAAGTGCAGCCAAAACATCTGGTGCATTATTGATGGTTATCACAATAAACGAAATTTGACATTTCACAGGCACTCGTTAGATATTCTACTTATACTCTGAAACTGGAAGACCTACATTTGTTTCCGATTTTACATCTTTTTGGAAAACACGCGTTGTGTGGATAACAGACTCCACGAAAAGGCAGATGCCTGTATTAGGAACTCTCATTCCTAATTCTTTTTTAAAATCAAGAATACTATTTACCACTCCTACTAGATAAATTTCTCAGTCAGGCATATAATGCAGTTTCTAACAACGCAGTGGGTTTTTTAATTTTTGCATGAATATTCACTGCGTATTTGCATGCATTCGATTAGGTCCATTACATTTACTATCTCTCAAATTATTTTGAGACAAACTAGAGTCCCAGGAGCACTCAGAGCCCAGCAGGTTTACCCCTTATTGTCTTGGGCTGAAGCGAGGATGGGGAATCAAGACTCACAGGTTTTCATATCAATCTCTGCTTGATCTTAATAGAAGCAAAACATGATCAACTACTACACTGGACTACCAGAAGAAACTGAGCTGATGCTTCTGGCCCCCACACCGCAAACAAATCCACTTGCACAGTTAATTACTAATATTGAGCTGCTGCTACAAGCTAGGAAAATTAAAGGGAAAGTATTTTACATCAGCCACGATACTTCCCAGTGCGAAGCGAGTATACCAAAACTGGCGAAGGAATATTAACTCGGCCATGAAAAAGTCTGAAAAACCAAAGGTTTTCCTCTTTCCCAACCTCTGATGGAAAGGATAAGAATTTAAGCACCACAGACCGCATCGATTTTCACCCTCTGCTAAACCCAATGCGACTGAAATTCAAGATGATTGTATAGAATTGTGCCCCATTTGAAGGGCAGAGATCACAAGTATGGGCAATACGGATGCGGGGCCATGCGACTGCTAAGCAGAGATTAAAAAATGAACTCACCCCATTACAGCACGACTACAGCGAGCCACACAAGGAGGCTTCGCGCAGCCTTTTGCCATGATCTGCGTGAGATAACGCCATACATCAGGTATAAATACACTGCAGTCCAACTAGGAACTGTGTTTCCCTTTAATTTCTCACATCTTGACTCGAGAGCTGTACAAAAAGTTATTAAAATTAATGCAAACTATCATAACTCTGTCTTTTTTATTGCTGGTAATATTCCTTCTAAAATATTAGTCTCCTTGGCTGAACCAGCGTGTCTTTTTGAAAGTTGCCTTTGAAGATCAGAAACTCTTTAGCATAAGAAGTGAAACATGCAATCATGTTAATTTGACAAGGTAAAAGGAAAAAAAAAACCTTCAGCTTTGTACTTCTGAAACTCCAGCTATTCTTTTTGTAAAGGCATTTTTCTTTCCCCCTTCGCACTACAGGAATTGCAGTGAGGATGCAACAGAGGCTTTTGGTACTCCAAGCATTTTAAAAACAAAACTAGAAAGTATCAAACTTGGCAAGTGACCTGGGTAAACACTTCTAGTCCTAAACCAAATTAGTAGGTTAGAATAAACTGCCGAAGCACAAGCATCCCTTGCAATCCAGTGAGTACTCATTTTTCCTAATTTGCATAATAAATACCGCAGCTATATATATACACACACATATGCATATATATACATATATGAAGGAGGCAAGAGCACACGTGTTTTATAAACAAGAAATTCAAGCTGGAATTTCTCACTCTTCCTTCCGAAATTTAAGTGAGCCGAGCCCAGCCAAAACACTGTATTACCCAGAACTATTTTGTCAAAAGCGAAAACAGAGCATCCCCACATTGCAAGTTTTTGTACAAAAGGAAAAAAAAAAAAAAATCAAATCAAGAGCTTCAAGAGTTGCCTGAAGTATCAGTTTTCCAATATTCAAGTATGGTTTATGATAGCACTTCATCCATGTGAATGTTGTACTCTTCAATCATTTGTTACTCTCTCGTCTGCTTTGCACCAGGAAAAACACGTCCTGCTCTTGAAAGACTTAGAATAGCCCATTTCTCACTGCTCCCATGTACCGTTGTGTTCTTACCAAGTAATCCCTGTCACCAGCACTGCTCCCAAATATTCATTAATCCCTTTGCAGCCAATAACAGGCTGTAGACTGCACGGTTCTAACATGGTACGTCTGCAGCGTTGATCAGCACTTCAAGAACTGCGTCCTTCTCCGAGTCATCCTGCAGGACAGCCTCAATGCCAACATTCAAGAATGGAAAAGACGCTGGTACATAGTAATTGTCTCAAGTCATACTTTGCAGAGGTATTCCCTTTGAAACCAGAAGTTCTACCTCTATGCAGGTGTCAAGCTTTCTTCAGGACAGACATCCACATCTGACAGACGTGCAAAGCAACACACGCCAAGTGTGAAGTCACCCACTAAACACATAGCCAGGAGTTGGGTGATGCTGTGACTGCTGACTCCCCCATGCTCCTTCAAACACTGAATACTCCACGCCGACAAAAGGAACCATTTACAGAGGTGGCGAGTAACCTTTTCATAATTGCTCACTCCGTTTTTTCAAAAGCATCTTCCTCTCCCTTACACTTATAGAATTATTTAAAAAGCATGAACCCATTAAACATTTGCCTCAGTCTGCCCTCAACAATAGCCTCAAGAGATAAAAATTCTCATTCGTTTCAACAGAGGCCCTATTGATTCCGCTGTCAGGGAATATGACTATTTTCTGCTCGTGCTGCTGCAGAACAGAGCATTCTGTCACGGAGCTATACATTTATTTTCTTTCCCGTTTCTTTACAGCAGCTTTGTAACCGCGGTTTCTCACACCCCACCATGGAGCTTTCAACAGCCAAGGTGCAGATAAATCCACTCCACACACTCCTAACACAAGAGGGTTAATGCAAAAAAGCAACAAAGGGTGGGCTCCAGCCTGCAGGCATTCACACCCCATGGGGGGAACACCCAGACTCTTCACTACCCAGTAAGAACACCCAAAAAAGTAGGGGCCAGCTGGAGCTGAACTACCTGGCTATACAGAAACCACCCACCGCATCACTCAAATGCTTACGGTTCTTCAGAAAAACAAAGTCAGAAGACTTACTACTGGCGAGTCTGCAAATGCGAAAGTCTCCAGGCGTGGAGCTTGGCCATCACCGTAAAGAAGTAGCTCACTAAGAAGAGATTGTAAAGTATGGTGAAATTTCAGCTTCTTTGGTAGTAACGAAAGAGTGTATTTGAAATGGATTCACTAAATGCAAGTTAGCTTCCAAATGCGACATATTTAGGGACAGGCTAAGCTAATTCCAAGAGCTACATGAAGCTGCTTAGTCTCAGAAGCCAACAGTGACAAAATACGAATTCTTCATCTCCTCGCTACTACCCGTACACTGTGCCCTGCCACCCGCCAACTGATTTCCTGTAGTAGGCAGCTCCTTGTCCTGCTGAATTCGAATGTTTCCAGTCCCGGCAGAATATTCTGACAGCCTTATAAATCTCCTCTTAACCTCCCTACTTGCCTGATCCTCAGCAGCATAAGGGCTCTTTTTCCAGTTTCAGTGGTAACTCGCGCTTGAGCACTTACATCTGGTTCAAACAAGCATCACACTGTTGCATGGTTTTCATACCAGCCCTTGTAACCTCTGGGTTCCTCACATCTGTCTTTCATTTGTGATATTATTACAGCTTTACTTTTCATTTTACTAGTTTAATTTCATATACTGTTTACTTGATCTCAGGTATGATTTTGCTGCAAAGGACATCACACTCCTTATCCATGTGAGCATGCTTCATTTGAGCTTACAGAGTTCTGCAGTTTTCTCGTTCACCCATGTATAGGAGAAAATTGCTTATACAGTTTTTTCCCCTAAATTGCAAAGGTCAACTCTTAATACTTCATAAAAATATAGAGGGGAAAAAAATACAGAAGCTTGAGCAGTTCTCCTATAAAAACTTCAAAACAACAGCAAAAGCTTTAAGAGTGCACTGGAAGGTGAGCAGCGAGAACGAGGTATCAATATTTAATCTACTGCTAAAAATGTAGCATCAAAGCTGCATCAGGGTGGCATAACATTGCAGCTGGTTCCATTTTCATGTTCTTACATTAAGAAACCAGATTTTCCTTTTGCATTATGTATTAAATAGTACATATTTCAGAATCTCAGAAAATAATCTCTAAGCCTTGCTAAGCCTTTATAATTGAAAAAATTGCATTTAGCCTTTTACGGGCTACACACACATGAAATATTAAATTCAAAGGCAGAGCTAACACTAATTTCTTGATAGCCCCTTCTGATATATACCCCTTCTCAAATTCACAACTCCTGGAAAACCGAGGGATCAATGTAACTAATACGGGTAACCTACATTCTTCATGTCTGAGCAAAGACAGTTCTGACTTTCTAGCCAGACAAATTCCTTTACGGAGAAAATTGCCACCATGTGGCAACTAGCTGTTGTGTACATATTGCCTATCTGTAAGAACATAAAAAAACCCCCAAGCAGTTACGTCTCAAAACATAGTGATGCATCCATCAGAAGTTCTGCATCGAAAAATCTGGTTTGGCAGGTTGCTGCAGACAGAAATGGTGTTTTCCCAGTTCAAAGCAGAACACTAGGAATGGTCACCGCTTTCTGAGTTTTCAAATTAAGCTCACACACATCTCATTACATGACCTCTAAACACAGCCACGTAACACAAAAAGTATTCCTGTAAATTCATTAAGCCAGGCACATGTTTAGACTGACAACATAATGCAGCCATCATTATGGGGCAGAAGGAAAGCTGGATGAAGATAAATTGGACATATTGTTAACAGAATACACTTTTGGCAGCCGAAGAGCAATTAAGATTAGAATTCTTAATCATCTCAAACATCTCCAAATTTGAGATAAGTGTATTAGCACGGGGAAGAATTAGTGGTAATGTCAAGTTTCGCAGCCATCATCAGCTTGAAACAGCAGGCTTAGCATTAGTATTGCACAACGTTGGCGTGAGTCTGCTCCCATGTACTGACTCAGATCCATCCGTGTACACAGAGATCTCCTCTTCCTCCAGCCCACACAAATTCCAAGAACTGCAAGGGAAGTTCTTGTTAAAAATGGGAGGGGAAAATATTTTTTAGAAGACATCCAGAGCAGAACACTGCCATACACTGCTGTAGCATCACAGAACGCTCTGCAAAGTGGTTTTACCTCATCCATTAACAAGTCACTCTACGCACAAAAATTAATCCCACAAATTACCTTTCGAAATAGCAGGTCACATCTCTACAGTACGTCTGTGCATAATCAGAAAATGTAAAAGTTTGCCATATGCCTCCTGTATTTGTTTTAACTTCTCGTAGCTAAAATACAGGCAACTGTAGCTACAAGTTATACAACCTGCCTGGTATCCAGGATTAAAAGCTAAACAGGCGTTTACTCAAACTGCAACACCATTGTCTGTAAAGCGCACAGGAGCTGTTTCCGTGCGCAGAACGGATGCTGGTTCCATACCCTGCTCCGGGATGGGCCAGAAAGCTCCGTGAACAGTGTTCAGGCACAGCAGAACCGCTGATGGATCCCTACAACAGCGCAGCCCCCCCGATTCCTCATTACTGCTGCAACGTATTTCACAGTTAACTCCAAACAGATCTGGATGGATACAATCCCACCAAGCACTGTATTTCAACCCATTATTTATCTAAGCACAGGATTCCTTCAACGCCTTTCCTATATTGACTAACTGACCAATTCTGCAAGGATTTACAAGTCCATTATCACAGAAGCTATTTTCTCCAGAACCTGCTCGTCAGTTCTTTATACTTATTGTGCCCTCCATGCTTTAAGTGGGTTTCCATTCTTTAACACAATACGTTTCAGGTCACACCATGAAGAGTATCATCACAAAGTAACAGTACAGGAACACTGAAAAAACTGCACCACAAACCTATTCTTCCGCTCAATATTTCTAAACAACTAAATATCAGATTAAAAATATATATATATATAATAGAGACCATCATTCCAAAATACATCTTGGTTTTGTCAGCTAGTCTAGATTTTAAAATTCAGATCCTTGCATTTTAGTTGTCTGCCATTACTAGCAAATTAAAGCTATGAACAAATGCTGCGTAGGCAACAAATAATTCTACTAACATGCCAACAATCACTTTAATCTCTTCCACTTAACAACTCATGAACCTTTTATGAACATAATCTTCTAGAAGGTAACTGGTAATACAAGATAATCCCAGTACAAGTTTAATTAAAAATACAAACTACATATAGCTCCATGCCTACCAACTCTTTCATGCTGAAAAATCAAGAGTGGCTGTTATTAATAGCTCTGCTAATGTGGCAAACTGAAGTGCCCAGAAACAACCTAAAGCAGCATTCAACAGACCATTTCACACTGCAGAAAAACAGTTTCCACAAATTATAACTTGCCTTAGCATAAGCATTAACAACCCTATTTTAAATAGCTGAATTGAAGTACACTTGCACAGTTATGGATCCTACTCTTTTAAAAGAAAATCCAATACAAGATTATTTGTTGTTACAGGCTACAATGGAATCAATCTTTTTTTTTTTTTAAGGGCAATTTTCCTTCAAGAAACATAGAATTTGAGCCACTTGGCTGTCAGATGCAAGTCAACATAGATTTCATTTGAGTTCTGAATGCCAAGAACCTTATTTGACTGGACATAAAATACATTTGCTATTTTTAAACATACCTCATGTCATAGTTTAGCCAGAGCCCTGTAATCCAAACTGGGGAGGCTCTTTTCACCTCAAAAAGCTGATCGGAAGACAGGTCTTTACGGCTTTGTTTAAGTGTTGGCTTGCTTCCACAAACACATTTTGCACTCCACAGTTCCCCTAGTAATCATCTCCCCAGCTCTTTCTCCTTCCAAACCTAGTCAGAAATATTTCAAACCCCTGAAAGCCTCTGGAAAGCTGGGTTTTTTTGCTCATCTGCACCACTTGCCTGGGATAAGCATTAACTAGTCCGGCGGGGCCAGCACTGACCACCCAATGGACACCCCGCAGCCACGCGTGCATCCAGCTCCTCTGACCAAGAATGAAGTTCAAACTTCTATTCTATCATTTTACATGGTGATAACCATCAAACCTGTCACCAATACCCAGGTGGCACCTGTTTCCCAAACCTGCATCAATTTCTCACCTCAAAGACTTCAGCTGCGTAATTCTGAGCTATGTAGTTATTCAAAGTCACAAAAGGAATTCTCTTTAACATATAAAAGTAAATATATCTATAATGAACTATCTTGACACACGTAGAATAAAGTGATGTGTAGGTGAGCTGGGACATTCTTTTTGTTGAGAAGCACATTCCTCAGACCTGTAGGGTTTTGATATAATCTCCTTTTGGATTAGATTATGCCACGATGAAAGGCATGTATGGGCTCTTTGCACAGCGAGAAAACAGCAAGAAATCCCACGCTGGAGAAAAAAAAAATAAATACATGCACAAGCAAGCAAAATTAAACCTTGTAATCTAATGCAGATTTCTTTAAACACGTCTCAGCTATGACACTTCACTGAGAACTAAATGCATAGCAAAGATTTTCGCCTCCTACAAGACAGCATCAAATATTAGACACAGCGAAATTAGTTACCACTCCAGAGGAACACGGGTTTCCTCAAGCTCAAGATCGACAAAAAAGCAAGACTACACAAAGCCTTTCTTTTCAGGAATATACTCAATCATAACGGACAAATGTAATTCAGGTGGATATGCAGCTTCTCATGGGATTAGGGAAGGGTGCTATTGCTCCTAGGAAGTTCTTTCACATTTTGAAACCAACTCCTTTAGACGTTGCACTGTTCCAGCATCCATCAGCTCCCCCCTCTTCAACGGTTCGATGCGTTTCATTACCCAGTGCTACCCCCAAACGTCAGACATTCTGCACACCCTTTAAGCAGCTTCTCACTCATGTGAACATTTCCAATACAAGCTTCTGCAGCGTTCAGTCCCCATAGCAGTAGAGCTTTGTTTTGATACCAGTGGTTTTAAAAAAAATTTTAAATTTAAAAAAAAAAAAAATCATATTGTGCTATAGAGACAACACTTACAGCCCACCCCGACAGCCAATTTATCTACAGCCCAAATTCATAGCTAATCAAGTCACTAGAGCAAGCGTATCAGCCACGTAGCATGCTCTGCTGGTTCCTTCTGACAAACACTTAACGTCTGCAGTCTTCTGAAACACAAGACATTTTTCCACAGCTACAAAAGTCAGATTGTGCTATGGATGACTGGCCCCTAAAGTCCTATTTCTGCAAGTAGGAACTGATGACCTGAGAACTGTTAACATCAAGGAACTAAGCAGGCAACAACCTCAAAGGGATGTTTAAGTGATGCTACCCAAATAGGTTCTTCCCACATAAAAATCCGCTGCTTTCAAAATTGGAAATAATTTTTAATCGCTAAGGCATTTGTCTGAACTTAAACATCGAAGACAAGGGCTCTGCTGCTACAGTGAAGTGGTGCTTTTAAGGTACCTTTTAAGAAGAAGAAACCCTCTTTCCCCCAGATATGCTCCTGGTAATTGTTTGGACAATGTCAAGTTTCATTTTAAAGTCTAAGGAATATTTTGGTTTTCCTTGTGACACCAGCTGCCCACAGCCACCACCTTTTCTCTTAATGACAGCCCAGACAAAAAGGCGATACCAGTTCAAACCCACACCCAGCCGCGCAGGGAACAGACCTGGTCGGAATCCAAATTGGAACTTCGGATCCCAGAAGGCTCCGGCTGTTTCTGCACTGCAAGTATTAATCTCTTCTGCCTGATTTTCCTCTCTGGAGCTCGTCCCTCCTCTCACCTGGAGGCAGGGGGGAGAGCAAGCCAGACAGAATACTAATTTTATTCTTCTTTATACACCCACTGAACCACAGACTGATTTTAAAGAACCATATTTAAATGAGCTTCAAATTATGCTCCTACTGAACTAGATTCTAAAGAACATAGTTTTATTAAAAGTAAACACATACATATGAAATCACCTTCTGGCTTTCCTGAGCTTACTGATGGGTGACACCACCTCTTTCCATCTTGGAAGGCTCATTCAACATTTATAGCTTTGCCTTTGCACACCTGAAAGCAAAATCCCAATTTCATTCACTTTGAGGTAGAGGGAATGTTTTTCCGAATGTATTTCCAGTATTGATTCAGAACTGCTCTCTGAATGAGCAAATAGTCAATTAGTAACGAGAGGGAGACTGAGTACAGGAGCTCTCCATTAGTAATACCTGGAGACATTCTGCTATTACAAAGCATAAAGACACATATATTCTGTGCTAAAAGCACAAATAAGTAAACCAGGGAGTAAGAAATTACAGTTATTCCTACAAAGCTTCTTTTAAAGGCAAACTTGACTCAGGATAAGAATTCTAGCATAAAACAGTACTGAGAACCATGGAAAATAGCAAGCTAGAAATTTATTCTATAACTTAAGAAAATTTAACAGAATTCAAATTTGGCAGCTAATAGAACAGGCATTTTAAAAAATAAAAAAAAAAAAATAAAAAAAGAATATTTTCCACTCAACACTGAAGAAATAGGGGCTTTTTTCTACAGTTGCTGTTATCAGAAGATCCTTAACTACTTTGATACAGAGAAGTAACACCAAATAGATATTGATGATACATTAAGACAGAAAGCAACAACTGCAAAGATATAACAGCAAGTTGCCAGAGTTAGACCTGGAAGTAAAAGAGCAACCAGCTTCCTGAGACTTTACCTATTGTTCCTGTAACCCACTGTTGAGCATAAACTGCCATCCATTAAAAAAATCCTCTCCTATTTCATCATCATTTTGTAGCTTGCTGGTCCTCTACACCAAACAACAAGATTCTATAGAAAGCAAGCCAAGGGTTTGCCACAGCACAGATTTTCACGGTTCTAAGCTATCAAGTTCTCTCTGCATTTGGGGGTGGCCAAGCTCCCACGTTTGGGAGGATATTTTTGGTTTTAAAGCATTAACTAGCTATTTCATGATCATGGCAAAGGGGAAACATGAAGTGTAGAACTAAGACAACACACATTTTCAGATTAGCAAACAGATATGAAAAGTTAGTATTTTCATCTCGCTTAACATCTATAAAACTTCCTGATGGCAATGACAAAGTATCATCACACCTATTCCATAAGCAGAACACCACAAGTGCAATGAAAAGTTCAGCTCGAGGTCACACAACAAGTTGTGAGGTTTTTTTTAAACTGCCTGGAACACAATCTAAATATCGCGATACCGATGACATCTGAATTCTTGTTCTGAATTACCAACACGCAATCTTGCCAGCCTCTCTTGTTGTCTGCTTGTAGCACGACTCTCTATCATCTTCAGGAATTAAATATATGACCTAATTAAAATATCTTTGGGATTTAGTACACAAAACACGTTTAATTTCAAACAGAACGTTACAAACAAGAAACCTCGTACATCAATAATCCCTCCCAGCCTTTGTTTCTATTCAAGAAGATCTAACACGTGCATTTGGGCCTCAGAAAAGTCCCAGCAAGGCAAAATGTGAATATAACTTATCAGGACTCAGAAGACTTCACTAAACATACACTGAAGTAATTACTTTCCACATCTTACTAAACTTGTACTTTGGGAGAAAAGCTACGGAAGGAGTTGTTTGATGAATAATTAGTGCAGAGAAGAGAATGGGGTTCTTGTTAATTGAAGCAAGCCTGCACGGAGGGGAGTGACAGACAATGAGAATCCAAGTGGAGCCAGCTACATTTTTCATCTATTACAGACATGGAAAGAGAAGGATGCAGTTAGAGAATAAAATTCAACAAAAAAAGGCTAAGTCTATTCAACATGAAGAGAAGCAGGAAATGCGAATGAATGACTTTTTCCAACCAGAAGAATATTTACAAACAAAATGCATTAGGAACTGAACAGACAGCTGAAACCAGTCGATGGCTCTTACCAGCCAGGCATTTGACTCACAGAAATCCATAAACGTACAGATACCTTTAAGTTCATCCCATCATTGGTAAAGTTCCTCATCTTAAGGGTTCGCATTTGAAAGCAAGTAGCATAATTCAGTGGTCTAAGGAGCAGTCAGAGGCAGGTCTATTAAGTTTCACAAAAATGAATGACCTTGGCGACACAAATTAGATTTCCTGCATCTCACTCCCAGTTTGTAAAAACGAGGATTAAGTGTTTAAGTGTCCCGCGCTGACCCCATTAGGAGATCTCTACTGGCGACACCACATTCCTTTTTATACAAGATGTACCATCCTGGCACAGGGATATCAGGTACCAGAAGAACACAGAACTATTGTTAAATCGTGACGTTTGTTCACCTAAAGAACCTGTGGTCTTTCCCATTTTTAAATTTACTAAGAATGAGGAGCAAGCCCAAGCTTTCTTTGCAGAATCCTGTCAGATACTGGGCCTTAACCAGGTACATTCTAAGCAACTTCACCATGTACGTTCATACTTCTACTTCCATACTTTGAAGTTTCTTTCAAACCCTTAAGTTCAGACTTCAGTCCGAGATCCCCCTCCCTCCCAAATTCCTTTATCCTCTCATTTCATGCCAGTAACTGCTGGTGCATATTAATTTCAAACAAACCTGCCACGCCAGTCATCTCAGCAATAACCAACATTCCTGAAAGTTCTGTGCAAACTAGCAGATGGACAGGAAAAAACTCCCTAATTAATTACATCCCCACCGGGGGACGGCCGGACAGGAACCAGCAGTTTATGTTTTGCTGGCAGGCGGCTCAGCTGTAGGCACATCCAAGTGCTATGAAGGACAAGGGAAAATGTAGCTGGCAACAGGGATGGAGGGGACAAACGGCAGGATTTTATAAGCTCTTGTCTCCTCAGAAGAACTCGTAGAACATAAGCTCCATTAGTACTGCTGGTCATGGAAATCAATTCACCCTACAGAAAAGATCACGTAACATCCATCATTCCAAAACACAAATCCTGTTACATGTTTGAAACACGCCAACACTGACTCTCAGTATCAGAGACAAATAATAGCGTGATAACATTTTAATATAGACAAGTAGATTAAATACACAAATTAACTAAGACCTCAAAATTAAGGAGCACTCATTTTCTTCCACTTACCTCGAATCTTAAAACACTGAACTAGCCTCTCATTCCTGTTCTGAAGGAAGAACAAAAGACAACCTACATGTTCAAAGAAATATCCATTTTTTGATAAATCATATTTACTTTTTAATCTACCAAGTTTATGCAATACCCAAGCTGATCTACCTTTTCAGAAACGCACTTTAAATAGAATTAAGACGCCAAATACAAACGCAATCCTTTATGCCTAGAACTCCGAATAACACCATCACCTCTGATACAGTGCATTTCCTGCACACATTTCTAAGAATTTCACACAAAAAAAGGTGAACATTCTGCCCATTAGGCATAGAGGGAAAAGTGATGTCTGTATCCAAGCCAGTTTCACTTTTCTTTAGGTCAATGTACTATTCTGGATGCTCAGAGAACTAAACAGACATTTGGATTAAAAAAAAACACGCTAAAAAACACCCCAAACAAACACCACCTATTGAGACAGGAACAGTCAGCTAATATTCCAATCTGTTTTGGTTTTTTTGTTCAGTCACTAACAGCGATTCCTTGCCCCAGTAGACTTCTAAATCAAAAGCAGGCAGCGTAGTATTCATATCTTGTTTGCTCCTTTGTTCATACATCAGCCTCTCTGAAAAGAGCAGTTGGGCACAGCTACCAACACCAGAAAAGCCCGTGTGAAATGCTGCTGGTAAACCGAACCAAGAGCACAAAACTGCGCTGGAGATCCCGCTCCCTCACACCTCCTGTCACTGCGCAAAGCGCCTGGATTTTCTTCCTAACAACTTGCTGGAAAAGCCATTTCCAAACTGTGTCTAATGACACCCGCCCGCCCCGATCGCTCCCACCCAGCAGTGCCAGCCCCACACACCTCCCCATTTCCCTCTTGCAATAAACCAACTTTACATCAGTACAAGCTTCACTTCAAGCAGCTTTAAAAAAAGCACACTAAATAAACAGGTCTCCAACCAACAGGGGTTTTGTTCTGTTCTGGTTCCAAGATGGGTCTTTCAAAAAAAAAAAAAAGCAGCCATATTTTAAGCCTATTGATGTAAACTGAAGCTCTGAGCTAAAATCAGATACTATGCATCCCTTTAAGTCAAGCAGGACGATTTGTTTAGACTTCACACAAATGAAACAACTGCAATATATTTCCATAGCAAAACCAGAGCGAAAAATAGCTGAACCTTAAAAATAGTCAGCCTAACCATCCTGAGAAAAAATACAACCTGTACACATTAGAAAGTTTGAGAGGTCTGGGGTTTTTAAACCATTAACTCCAACCCTGACCAGCCCTTTTAAATTTAGGTAGTTGCTCACTCATCTGATTCCAGACCTACATACTAACTAACTGTTTGCCAATTGTCATTATTTTTTAAACTAGAAATTAACTATGATTCAAGCACTGTATGCATATGCCAACGCAACACACAGCCAATACATTACTGAAGCTTAGTGTCCTTAAATATGGCACGTAATGAAATCAAAGCCACCCTCAGGCAACCTTAATGTACAAACAGCTCTGCTGAGAGGATCACACAGGTTCTGCTGAGCCATTACACAGCCCCTAACACGCACTTGCAAAATTCTATATGCTCATCGCACACTTTTTTCCTCCCAGTCCCAAAAGTGAAATAACTTCTTTATAGGCAAAACAACTACCCAGTATGGATAGAACAGAAAGATGTATTTGGTAGCTATGAGAGTAAATTTACAAACACTGTGTCATTAAAAAAAAAAAGTCAATTATTAAACTGCAACTTCAGAATGTCATTTTTCTCACCCAAGCTGTAATCAGCATTGAGAATCACACACACGCTATCTCTTCACACTCGTGAATGTTGGTGATTATTGGCCTTTTGCTGCAGCGGAGCTGAATCTATACCCACAACTCCACAGGACGGCCTTCTGCACGCATACAAAACCCCCACTAAGGCAAAACCAACCCCTGCATGCAAATAAATCACTGTTTGTTAATCCAGCTACATAATTACAGTTGAAGACATGGCTGTCTCTCCCAGCTCTTTCTGCCTGAGAAATGCTTCCCATTCTGCATAGGGATAGCGAGAGCTTTGTCCAGACGGAGAGTCACCCCACAGTCGCTCCACAGTACAAATTCACGTGCCAAAGGAACCACAAAGCCACAGAGAGGCAGCAGAAGTGTTGCTCTGTGCCCCTCGGTGAACTCAATCGCAGCATTCATGCAGACAATAGCCTACAAGAACGTTAAAATCACCACTAGCCACACCAAAGCTATACGAGTGGCAGAAAAATATTTTAAAAGCGTCCTCAATCCAGAGGCAATCACCACATTTTATGCAGGTAAGGGAACTGAAGTCGTTTACCCCCGTTATACACCGAAATCAGCTAAAGACTCCAAAACAAAACTTAGAGGCCTCACAATTTGATGTGACAGTCCCTGCTGCCTCCTTCCCAAAGGATCTGGCACACCAGCATCTTTTCCCCAACACCCACGTGTTATTCGTGCCTCCCGCATACCTCAGGATCACCAGCTTTGGAGTGATCAGCGAGCTGAGATGTTCCCATGGCCCAGTAACCCAAACTAGAGCAGCTCAAGCCCTTGCACAGTTTCAGCACACGCTATAGCAGGAGTTGGACTCGGTCCTCATGGGTCCCTTCCAACTCAAGATATGCTAAGATTCTACAACTGGGGGGGGTTTTGTTCGCTTGTTTGTTTTTACAGATGCTGCTGTAAAAACCAGAAACGTTAATCATCAAGAAAGGAAGCCACACGTACACCAAAATCAACTTCAAACCTATGCACGCTTCCTTTTACTTTTGTCACCCAACGCATTTATCTGAAGAATTCTCCCCTGCCAGCAGTTTTCCCTGCACACCCTCCAGACCAAACACCCCAAAGCTAAGACACAAATCGGAAGTGGGGTCATTCTGCTTTCAAGCCAGCTGGGGTTTTCAGCAGGGGGGAGAAGGTAGAACATGAAGCAAAGTTGCGAGGGGTTCACGGGAGTGAACTTCCCCGGCTCACCTCGTGTGCTCCCTCTCTCTTTACATCTTCACTCCCAGCCAGACAGAGCAGCACCGGGAGGGGAGGAGGAAAGAACACACACACTGTTTTGGCGCCCTTTAGCTTCCGATTCACTGTTTTGCCTTTTTTTTTTTTTTTTGCAAGGTTACCAAAAGGCCATTCTGAGGAAAGAGGAAAGAGGCAGAAAATGCTTCCCGTTCTCTACCCTTTCACTTCTGTAAAGAAACAGATGCGGTGTTTGAGAGCACGGTCCCAAACGCAGCGGAGTGTACGGCCAAGAACAATGAGCTCCCAGCCTGGGCATTGTGTGCATCCACCTCCGCTTCCCTCCAGACCTCAGCGACCAACATAACAAACCTCCAAAATCGCCCTTCAATCCAAGCCAGGTCACCAAAATCAACCCCTGTTCACAGTTCATGGTGCAAACTCAAGGAGGAAAAACCAAGATAAGATGTATTTACTAGAAGTGCCTTTATTATTATAGAAACGCTTCCACCCTTCTTAACCACCATGGATTTCCCAGTTCTAAGGCAGCAGTGTACAAAAAAAACCCAAAATGTTTAGCTTGTGATACTAGAATTACAACAAAAATATTATACATTGCACATCAACTAGAAATCTGGCACGTGCCTTTTGCAACCAACAGCTATTTATTGTGACACAGTGTTCATTTTATCTGGTTAAAATCCATATTTAAGAACAGGCACACTCTTTGAATTATGTCACTTTAGATTTGTTCCAAGAAAACATTTTTACTAAATACTAACAGTAAGAACTAGTGTCTGAGGCTCCTCATTCCGTTTACATTGGTGCAGAGGCAAAACAATATCTTCTATTTCAATAACTGTTCAATGTAACTCAGGAGTAAACAGACATCAGGCTGCTGACTGCATAGAAATGTTCTGAGCTTCTAATCTCCACCAACACTACTGCTTCGAGGAAAAACTCAGCATAAGAAGTCAGTAAATCAAAATAACTGCAACCAGTGTGTAAAAATAAATCCAAGGGAAGAGACACTTCAACAATGAATCACATTGTTTTCTTCCCAGCAATTTCTTGAACAGCCAGTTCCAGCAATAAAGGCTCTAACGTTGTCTACCTCCTACTACTTTTCTGATGCTGGTCATCTTCACGGTTTAGAAAGAGAAATGGGAGGGTGAAAAAAAGGAAAAAAAAAAAAAAACCAACCTCCTGTGCTACTGAAAATGTTATGATTCAACTCATTTGCATAAAATCTTCATTTCACGATTGAAACATAATGAAAATAAGTATTTCTTTCAAACGCCTAAAGCCGATTTCCTCCGTGTGTCCATTTAAGTTAAATATTTCCCCATCCCACGTTTATCTAAAAGGTCAACAAGTCAAAAAAAAAAAAAACACCCTCCCCCCGAGAGCCCCCTCCTCTGCTGAGCGCTAAACAGACACGACACCCTCCAGGACAAATAAATAATTAAATAAATAATTAAACAAAAAAAAA